>JARQAD010000003.1:27400709-27728209 GCA_029955455.1 Quercus agrifolia
TAATCAAAAGCATAAAAGTAAAAAGATATTCTTAAATACAATCCTTTGTCTCAAACCAAATCCAAATGTTTGCTAAGGGGAATTAAAAAAAAAAAAAAACCCATAAAAGCAAAAAAAAAAAAAAAAAAAAAAAAACTGTGTTGTATGCCTATATGTCTTGAATTGTAGGTAATCAGTGGTTGGTCAACTCCAACTTAAGATTCCTAGCTAGCCATACCAACTTCTCATGCTCTTGGATAGTGGGCTACAATTCAAAGAAAGAAGGGTTAGTGACTGAAATAGAAAGAAAAGAATGGCAAAGGAGAAGGATAAAAGGAGAAAGAACTTATTGCCCGAGAGTTGGGAGGGAAAGGATATCCTATGACGTTAGGATTACGAGGCATGACACACTTTCGAGCAAAACCATCAGGACCATAAGCATAGACTATCCAAGGGAGATGTGGAGGGTCAATGGGCTCACCGGCAGTAGGTCCCCCTTGTTACAATTCCCCATATTAAAAGTCATGACAAACAAGGAAAAGGAAAAAAGAAAAGAAAAAAAAGAGATTGAGCATATACCTGAACAGTAAGAGAAGGCATGAGGCAAGTGATGTGGAACTCCTTATAGACCAACCCCTCAAGAAGCCACTTGGCATAGGAAATGCCACTCCCTTATGATTTGTACTCTGCATCAGTCATGGAGTATGGGGCAAGCATGAACTCAGAAGGGTCAATCAGAATCTGTGGGTTATCACTGCCCACTAACTGGCACCTCACGCTCTTCGCCAGGTATAGCACCCTCAAGCCCGCCCCTTTAAGGGGTCGAGTGATCTTTAAAGCGATGAGGCAGTAGGCTCCAAGTCTTGAGTAGTAGGAAAGGGTTGGTCGGCCCATTGGGCCCAGTTAACCTATAATGGCGCAAGGTTAGAAGAAGGGTATTCTAAAAAAAATTGCATTAAACAACTAGAATTCTTAAACTTACCTCATTTGAAGTTAACTTAGCAAGGTGGGCCTTTACTCAAGGGAACTCCTTCAGAACTAGATCGGTACCCGGGGTTATGAGGCCATACCTAACAACCCACCACTGCAAAAAAGAAGCACAAGCCACAGGTTAGATGCAAGATAACAATTTGCAAGATAATACAGTTTGCAAGACTACAAGCTAAAAATGAGAATGCAAGAAATGGAAAGAGAACTAACCTCAAGGAGCTTCCAAGGCCCCACAAGTCACTACAAGGTGCCTCGGCTAAGAGTGTCGAGGGTAAAGTAAAGATAGGCAAGACATGCCTGCACCCAGTTGGCCCTATGTGCATTTGCAAAGTCTTGAAAGAGGGTCAACCACCCTAAAGACACCATTTGCCCACCATTGGCAAAGAGATAAGCCCCTAACAAGTGAAGAAGGAAAGCCCTAGCCATACGGACATGCCAAGACCTAGCTATGGGAGAAGTATGTAATCTGATACCAAGTCGAAGTAGCAGATGGTCTCAATAGAGTACTTTCTCCCCAACATGTCAAGACCCAGCTAGATGACTGACACACCGTCTAAACTGATAATGGCCCTTTTGAAGCTAAGGCCGATCATGCGGTAGAAGTTGTAGGGAGTCATCGTCATCTCCCACTTAGCAATGTGAAAGGTGTGGGTAGTATCCCACCACCTTTTAATGAGGCACTGCACCAAGGTAGAACTCGCAAACTTCTCCAGAAGAAGACCAATGATAGACTTGAAGCCCGCCTCCCAGACGTAGGCCTTGTTTTCAGGGACAAGAAGGTTGTACCATTCCACCACCTTGTTGGTGCTCCTTCTACTAGCATAAGGGGATGATGACTGCAAACAAAAAAGAATGAGAAGACATTAGATTCCTGATTTGAGTAGAATTTAGGAAAAATGATGTTTTGATGCTGGGATGAAGATAAAAAGAAGGATATAGTGATATTCGGGTGCAAAAATGACAAGAAAGTGTGTTAGGATTGCATATAGGAGTGGAATAGATGAAAAATAAGTGAAAATGGGTAGAGTAGGGCTTCTGCCTGGCGTCTCATGTACGCAGGTCAAAGCCCATGTATGCAGATAGGACCCTGCATACGCAGGCCCATTCCCACATATGCAAAACCTTAAGAACAAAGCTGCGTATGCAAGAACAGAGTTGCATACGCATAAATCCAAGTTGTGTACGTAGGCCCGAGCCCACGCGCGTAGGAACACAAACAGAAGCAGTTCTTCGATATTTTCAAGCATGCATGATCCAAAATCAATCCTGAACATGTTCATACCCCTCCTAAGATGTTAGGTTTTCATCTAAACCCATACCATAACAAAACCCAAGCACTTATAGATTCAGCCATGGGAATGTGATTCTCTGGCTGGTATGTCAATGGTGGAGACCCAATCAGCCTCGGTGCCCTACTCCAGCGGGTAAGATGGAATGCATCGGAAGAAAGGATGTAGGAGGTCTTCTTGGCCTTGGACACAATTGGAGAAGATGATGAAAGAATGAGAGAAAATGAGAGAATGAGAGAGTTAAGAAGTGAGGAAAAGAAAGAGAAGAGGGAGGTTTTTGTAGAGAAAAAAGAAAAGAAAAAGAAGAGTTATGGAGAATATGAAGAGATAAGAGAGATGAAGAGAATGAGGAAGAAAAAGAAATGGTTGGTAACTATTGGGAAAAATGAAAAGGCGAGAACACATCTGATGGCTAAACTATGTGTAGTTTTGGCCTCACCATTAAACTAAGTATAGTTTAGTTATGAATAGTATAAAAAAAAAGTCTTTCAAGAAAAGGGGGGACATCTCAATATTGCCTCGTTTAGGCACAAAATTATCAAAATACTCCCCAGTGAGGGGTAAAGGAAGTAGAAGACTCTTCCCTCAATAAAGCATGAACATCCCAAAACCATCCCCATTGGATCAAGCACATCAAGAACACTATCCTCAGTAAGGAAGCAGAATACTCTTCCTTAATGGTTTAAGCACATCAAGAATAACATCATCATGGAGGAAGCTGAAGATTCTTCCCTAGCAGATCAAGCACATCAAGAACACTATCCTCAGTAAGGAAGCAGAAGACTCTTTCTCAATGGTTCAAGCACATCAAGAACACCATCCCCAGTAGGGAATTAAAAGATTCTTCCATAATGAATATCATCCCTATGGAGGAGGTAGAAGATTCTTCCCTGATTAGCCCAACTACATTTGAACAATCCCCAGTGAGGAATCAGAAGATTCTTCCCTAAAGTATTCCCAATGAGGAAGTAGAAGATTTTTCCCCAGTGAGTCCAATACACCCAAAAAGAAAAAAAAATCTCCAACAAGGAAGCTTCTTCCTCAAAGTCCTCAGCAAACCATGAAGGAAGCAGAAGATTCTTCCCTAGTGGATCACACATCTACACTACTCCTCAGTGAGTCCATCCATAATATTCCTCAGTGAGTTTCTCATCCCCAAGCAAGTCATGAGAGGCAGAAGATTCCTCCCCATGCACATCTACTCCTTAGTAAGTTTTCACCATCCTTAATGGATCCAACAATCAAGACTACTCGTGCACATATCCTTTGGGAGTTGAACATGTAGGCATGGTAGGAAAGGGTAGAGATAGTGATAGAGAAAGAGAGTAAGGTCAACCCAAGGCAAGAGCTTCACCATAAAAGGTAGAGAAAGAAGTGAAGAAGACAAGAGGAACAAGTCATCTGGAGAAGTTTGAGGCGAGAGCTCCAGATGGTCACCATAAAGACTATATCCTTTTGTTGTTTGTTGGGTTAGCTCGTAAGAGCACCCTTGTTTGTTTTCTTTTTTCTTTTCAAGTGACTCTAGTAGGATAGTGAGTCACTCGCCATTTGCTTGCAAGTGGCAAAATAGGTTCTGGGATAGTGAACTTGTTGTTACTCATTTCTCGAGTAGCAAATGTAGGACTTCAGACATACAAATCCCACGTAACTCTTTTGAGTTGCACCCTGCCCCATGTATGCGTGATGTGTGTCATGTGCGTAGGTTGTGCACGAGTTTTACGTCGAAACAAAATGTTTTGTCTCTTATTCTTTTAATTCCGTTAGCGAAGCTAATGAATCAAAAGAGGGGCATATGTAGACACCACATTTTGTACCCCTTACAAATCGGGCCCCTGTTCCCCAATGATGCTCGAACTCTAAGGCCCAAGGCTAGTTTAGAGCCCAATCAAATATCAAATTGACTTGAGGAGTGTTAAAATGGAAAATATCACTTTTTAAATGCACAAAAATCTATTTTTAGAAATAAATAACCAAAATGGCCCTCGGCCCACATACGTGGGCAGTGGCTTGTGTACGTGTGCCAAAGCATGCATACACAGGCACATTCCTACATACGCAGCTAGAGTTTCAAAAGCGTGGAAATGGCAAGTATTTTGCAATAATGGCCGTGGTTTGAAATAAATCCCACATCATCTAGGAGCCATTCTAAACTCCTATTTTTTTAACTATAAAAAGCCTTACATGGTGCCTTTTCAAACCATACAAAAATCCCACGGGAAAAACCTAAGATTCACTAGAAAATAGTGAATCCAAAGGGAGTTTTTCACAAAACACCCTTAAGTCATTTTTATTTGATCGAGACTTTTTTTGGACCCAATACATTGAGTTTAAAGTCTTTAATCACTGTTTTATTGAATTGTGATAGATTTGACTGAGGGGAATGCTTAAAAATCAAGCCTAGGAGCTTTTGCTTTAAGGTATTATTTCTTTCTTCCTTTTTCCTTTTCTGTCTTTCTTTTTAGTTTTAATCCTGTTTCTTTGTGTAGTTTTGGCTTTTATATGTTTGCTTAAGTTAGTTTTATAGATTTACTGTGCTCTAAGCATGCTAGATAGTTAGAATTAGGGTTTTTTGTTTGTGCTCTATTTTCTATTTCAGGTTTCTGGGTTAGGGTTCCTGAACAAGTCCCATGCATGCATGTCATAAGCATGCGTACGTAGGTTAAATGTTGTGTACGCAGGCCTTTAGTTGCGTACGTAGACAGTTGTCCAAAAACCCTAATCCAAATTCCTTATGTTGTTTGTTTGGTTTATTTCACATGCTTTGCCCTTTTTTTAAAGCCTTTTCATATGATCATACATATTTGTGCCTCTGCCTCTCATGCTTGTTTGTCTTTCAACATGCTTAGATTAGGGTTTTATATTTGATGCCATGAACATGCATTCACATGCTTATGCATAATGCCATAGGTACTGAGTTGCTGTAAGGTAAGTGAAGGGTAAGTCATGCATTAGAAATGTTCATGCATTGATATGATAAATATGCTTGTTTGATGTGTGATTTCATGCCTAAACATATTGGGAAACATGTGATGAATCTATGTCTACCCACCATGCTTATTTCATTGCCTTGGTATGATATGATGGAGCATGCTTAGATGTTTTAGGGTTTTGTGATGTGATGAATGCCTTGATGCCATGATTAGATGAATGTTAGGGTTATATGGTTTTGGCTCTATATTGCTTTATGGATGGATATGTGATTTGGGATGAAAGATGTCATGTTGTATGTTAGATGCATGTTAATGTGTGTGTGAGTCTAGAATACAAGTATTGAATTAGTTTTTAATAGGGTTAAGATTAAGACACAATGATGGGAGGTCAATTATAGGGTTGGGCGATCTTGGGTGGCTAACACCTTCCCAAGAGCGTACCTAAACTCCGAACCCATACTTTGGTAGTAAGATCAAATGTCCTTCCTTAAAAGGATGCTATATATATGGTTCCTAAACCATTGCAAAAACTAGGTGGCGACTCTCCCCTTGTGTCCACAGGGCCTACCTCTCCTATATTGGCTTGGTATAGGTAGGTGGTGCTTTGGCCCTTGTATGTGAATTCCACTACCCTCTGCATTTGTCTTCTTTTGTTCCCATTCCATTTCTGTCATTCTTGCCATGTCTCATTCTGCTACATGTCTCTTGTGTTCATGCTTATCCTCCATAGCATGAAGGGCATGGGCTCTTGGGCTTGTACTGTCTTCTTTTATTTCCTCATGGGTTTGGACATCGTTTTGGTGGAAGTCCCTATCTATCTAGCTCGTTGGGCTTTTGCACCCATTGCTTCTTTTCTTGCTGTGTCCATGGGCGTGCTAGCTATTATTCTTGCCATGTTGGCCCATTGGGCTCATTACCTCTCTTTCCTTGGGCTTCCATGGCCCATTTACTTTATTTTTTACCTCTTATTATATCCATGGGCTTACTTGCTGTCATTCATGCCATGTTGGCCCATTAGATTAATTACCTCTTTCCTAGGGCTTCCACAACCCATTTACCTTACTTTTATCTCATGTTATGCCTATGGGCATGTTGGCTGTCATTCCTGGCATGTTGGCCCATTGGGCTAATTACTTTTTTCCTTGGGTTTCCACGGCCCATTTACTTTGCTTTTACCTCTTGGTGTGCCTTTGGACCTTTTGGTTGTCATTCTTGCCACGTTGGCCCATTTGGCTAATTACCTCTTTCCACTTCCTTTCCCTCTCATCTTTCTCTATTGATGGGCTTCTTTTGCTATTGGGCCCTTTGTTTAAAAAAAAAAAAAAAAGCCTCAACATTTAGCCTCCTGAGCATGTGTTGCTCCTGCAGTTCATATGTCAATATCTTTGTGATTTTCTTTTGCGGGCTTGTTAAACAGTGGTCCCCACCTTAATCACTTTTTCTACTTTGAACAATCTTGTCTTTTCAAATTTCCCAGTTTATTAGTTATTCTAAAGCACCACCTCTGTTTCATTTTATGCGTTACCTCTTTTGATTTCTTGTCCGTTGCTTCCCTTCCTAGTGTTCTTATTTGTTCCCACTTCTTCACTTCCCCCTTTTCACGATACCCCTTACTTTCTAATAACTATCTTTTCTTCCCTGTTTCGCTTTTCGCATACTCCCACACTCACCATCCTCACGATTTAATCTTCCTTTTATGTCACTAGTGAAAGGTGAAGGTCCTTCTCGCCATAAGGGAAAGGAGATCGTTGTTAATGAATCACCTATGGAGGCTGAGAAAGTTGAAGAGTCTCCCCACTCTGAATCAGATTGTTTTGTGGAGAAGGAAGTGAGTCGCGATCCCGATAGCAAGTGCACTCCTCTCATAGATCTATGGTACAACATTTACTTACATTTTCCGGTGGTGCCTAGTGACTACTCGCCTTCTCTGCCAGGCCGTGTTTGGCTGTCCATAGAATGGTGTGATTCTGACATTTCTTTGGTTGGCTTCCTCCATCCTTGATCTTGCTATTCGCTAGGGAGATGTTTTACTCGTACCCATCCTCTTCAAATTTGGGTTGGGTACATCATTGGGATGGAAGGAGTGGATGGACAAAGAGCTTTTTGATACGAGTTTTATGGGCGTGCTTGAATAGGCTGGCGTATTGAAAGCCATCGTTTCCTCTCGATGTTTGTCTCATTACCATGATTTGTTCAACCTCTGCCATTTGGTCCGCCAGTGGTGTAGCGCCACTCACACCTTCTCTCTCTTGTGGTGAGATCACCGTGACTTTAGAGGATATGGCCAATCAATTGCTACTTCCCATTCTCGGCGATGTTGATCCTTATGATATCCAACTTTCTGTTGATGGGGAGGCCCTGGAGGTAGAGTTGAGAAAGGGGCTTAGCGGTGGGAACACAAAGCTTCCCAACTGGATTGGGGCTTTCTTGAAAGCTTTCACTGCAGCTTGCCGTGCTGCCTTCATTATATTTTGGCTTTGTAAGTTTGTCTTTGGTTCCCATCCATATTACGCGGAGATGCCTGTTTACTTTTAGTTAGCCATCTGCTGGAGTGAGTTTTCCATTGGCTCCTTTGTTTTTGGTTCATTTCTATGTTTAGTTGGATATTCTACTGAGTGATGAGAGACAGGTAGGTTCCTGCCATAGAGTTACTTTATCCGTTCATAGTACCATCCTACAGCACCTTCTTTGGGAGCATTGTGCTAGGGATTTGGCTAAGTGTAAACCAGTTTACTATGCCAAGGAGAAGTTCTAGTCTTGTCCAAGGTTGATTATAGACTTTTGTAGGGGGGGTTTTGTCACTGAGTTTCTGTTGGCATACCACTAGGTTGGGCTAAAGCCTTTTGGTCATTATGCTGTGGAGTTTTATGATAAAGGAATGGGCTTTTTTTGGAGGGCTTGCAGCGACTTCAGTGCTGGGTACACTTGTATTGGTTCGGTGATGGGCCCCTTTATGGGTACTACTGGCATGACCATTTCATTGGTGGCAAATAACGAGAAAGGGATCATTTATTTGGTTGCTACCAATGTTGGGACGCTGCCTTATTTGGCTAACAAGGGGCTTTGGTATGTGCACTACTCTACCCATAAAGTGATGAGGCAATTTGAACTTGACTAGGATATGCCTGTTGATTTCACTCTACTTCTAGACACCACTACTTCAGTCCGCCCCTTCTTGTGCCCAAATGCCTTTGAGTTTTGGAGTAAGCTCTTCACTGCGGTCACCATTCGCAGTTCCTAAAGGGTGGGTCTTTGTACTGCCCCTATGCATGCCTATTGGCAGGCCGTTATGACTTCCTTCAATGAGGAACTATTTGGTAGCCACGGGTTCTCCCTCGTTCCTTTTGACAATTTGCATGCCATAATCTCTTTGAACCCTCGACTACTTCTCCCTACCAAATCCATGATTGCCTATGCCAAGAAGCAAAATAGGTCTGCTATGTTCGAGTGGCAGGAGAAAGAGCAAGGATGGTTCTTGTACGCGGGCTAGTTTCCCTGTGGTTGGGAAAATAGAGTGAATGTGGTGAATCTTCCTGCATCAATAAAGAATGGCTCAACCTCTAGGTCTGCCAAACCCAAGCCTACCAAGAAGGATGCAGATGTTTCCGAGGTTTGTTCAGATATAGTTCCTTACAAGGGAGGCCTTCCTCCCGTCGGTAACATAGTCCTTAAGAGCACTCCTCCTCCTTTTGCTAAAGCCCATTCTGCTAGGAGATTTGTTGCGACTAAGTCTAGGCCTCCCATGCCAAAGCAACCTTTAAATGCCCTTCCTTCCATCAGGACTCGTGGCAGCAAGAGGAAGACATCTCCCTTAGTCCTTCCTTCCATCAGGACCCGTGCCGCTACCAAAAGGAGAGTATGTTATCTGTAATTGTTCTATTCTCTTCATTTTTATTATTTGGTATGCTTTTCTGCAGCTAACTATATGATCTTCCTTTTCTTTGGTAGTCCAAGCATAAAGAGGACACTTTCGTTGCTTGACTCGTTTTGCTTGATGAGCTTGAGGCTGAGGTATATTTCTATCCCTACCTTATGTTCCTCATTTATGCATATGTTTATCACTTTCTTTGGCTCAATCACCCTTTTCTTTATTTCATCATTTTTTTTCTTCAAATTGATGCTGAGCCCATTTCTGTTTACTACCCCATGATTGAGGAGGTTTCTGTTAAAGCTAGTTCTGGTACTGGCATGGCTTCTACCAAGGGTACTGTTCCTGAGAAGGAGAAGAGTTCTGTTGCTACTGACACTCGCATGAAGGGCTTCTTTGACGGTGTTAATGTTGTTACCAAGGCCATGGCTTCTGCCACGGTTGTTTCTACCAAGGAGATTCCTATTTGAAGTTTCAGTTCCTCTATTAGGGTTAGTTCTTGCTGAGGAAAGTACCCCTATTGAGGCTCCAGTTCCTCCATCGAGGCTAGTTCCTATTGAGGAATGTCCCCCTGTTGAGGGGGGAGTCATTGAAGAGTCTGCCCTTATTTCTACTGAGCTTTCCACTCCTCCAAAGGGAGTTGTTCCTCCTGCGATGACCTAGACCAATAAAGCTTCTTCTATCACCCCTTCGCTGGTTATTTCTACTAGTGATCCTTTTTCTGCCATTTCTTAGGCAGTTAAGGGTGGGTCTTCATTGGTTGTCACTCCATCTTCCATCTTTGTCTCTGCCACCTAGGTGCCCGATGTGGAGTTATCCTTCGATGAGGGATCTAAGGAGGTCCTTGAAGACTCTGATGATGAGCCAGTCGTGAAGATGAAGGTTTCTGATTCTAATGATGAGCTTGACATCGAGGCATGCGTATGCACCTTCGATCTTTATTTTCTCCACCCATAGGTATGCACCTTTGGTCTTTATTGTGCATCTTCGATCTTGTCTTACATGTTATCTCATTATGCAGTCACAAATACCCCTAAGGAGCCTAAGGTTGCAGAGTTTCTATGAAGCCCATAGCCCCCATTCCTGTCGGTGATAGGAATTCCCTCTCTTCTTTCCTATTTCCATGTCCATTTCTTTTCTTTGTTTCCTGGCCCAATGCTCATGCAATGCTTGTTCCTAGGTCCATTGCCTGTTGAGAGGATCTTGGGCTACATTTGAATTTGGGAACAGTTTTGCCACTGTCCCCAACCCTGTGGATGAAGCCATTGCCTTCTTTACTTACTTCAAGCAGGTGGAGAGGAAAGATCTTGATCTAGCAAACTTCTGGGGCACTAGGCCTCCCTATGTGGACTTCCGTGGATATCGGGTACCCGAGGATTTTTTAGAGCACTTAGAGGTGGTTTACCGTAGCCATGGAGACTTCATGCAGAGGTTTCCTCTTGGCTGTTCTGCTAGGGAACATTTTCTCAAGTTGCTAGGGTGCGTGATGAATGACATCAAGCATAACTTCGTGGACACAGTTTCTGTCGAGAGGATTCTGCAGTGGAGGGCCGCGGTTCAAGAGCTGATCTGTGTTAACTTTGACGTGGGGTTCCTATTGGAGCATTTGCGAGAGATTGCTTGAGTCCTCTTCAGGCGGAAGGTTCAGCCTATGGTTGATGCTATTGACGCCTGTATTGAGAGTTTGAAGAAGGAGACAGCAAACTTCGAGGTTCGCTGTGAGTGTTTCCTTTCTGGTGTGGCTGCCTTTTACCGCTTCCAGGACAAGACCCTTATTATTGGCCTTTGAATATGTACTTAGCTACTTATTATTATTCTGTAGCTTTCTCTCTCTCTCTCTCTCTTTTTTCCTTTCGCAATACACTCATTTTACTTAGCACTTATAACTATTTTGATAAGTCCAGTATGACTTACACTTTTGATTTGTAACCTATTGCCACATCTGCTACAATGCTTATCATACTTTATAATACCATGTATTTCTGTTGATACCTCATGCATCATTTTGATTACTTTCTGCCCTTTTTCTTTAAACATGATTACAAAAGAAGGAAATGCCAAATTGCTTTCTTGTGACATAGCATCCCTTGCAAGGGTGGTCACTTCGAGAAAATACAAAAGAGAGAAATAAGAAAAAAGAAACTACATAGTACTTCCTTAGGTGTAATAACTCTTAAGCCATTTGCCATTGATGGGGTCTACAAGATCTTTTTTGTCCTTCTGTGCTAAGCGATAATATCCACTTGCATTAGCCTTATCACAAAGGGTCCTTCCCACTTTGGCGAGAACTTAGATGGTCTTGCCAATCCTTTTCTAACATGGTCCATTGTCTTTGGCACCAGTTGACCCTCTGTAAATACCTTTTCCTTTATAGTTCTGTCACAAGCTTCAGTCATTCTTTGCCTATATCTGCGGCTGCATTCTTAGGCTTCTTCCCTTTTTTCATCTAGTCCCTCTAGGTCCTCAAGGAGGCTATCATCAATTCCGCTGCCGTGAAGACTTCCTTCTCCTTTTCTTTCTTTTGCATCTGCAAGACCCTCAAGGAGGGTATCATCAATTCTGTTGGGCTGACAAACTCCGTCCCATATGATAATGCTTGGATGATCAGTGGGCTGAAACTGTCTTCGACGTTACCAAAGGTTGCTAGCAAGTCCTGAAAACAAAGACTAAAATCAAAGGTGACCGGTGGAGGTCGGCCAAAAATCCTCCGATGGCAAAGTTAGTATCCTTGTGATTTTTGTTTTTAAGGAAAAGTGAATGGAAGTTCTGAATGAAAAAACCTTGTTCGTAGATCAGTGCTTTTATAGCACACCCACGGAACAGTCGTCTCCCTTCATGTAAGTTGACGGTTTTAACAGTAAGTTATAACTGTTTTTGGTATCGTATCGTTTGGCCTAGTCGATCTAACCGTCGTTGGCAACGGTTCCCATCAATTTTGTCGATTACGGAAAGGTGTGATGTCCCATGTCTAATCAGTGAAGTCCATCGCCCAGATTACTCAGGACGAAGTTTGGCTAAGGACGAGATCACTTAAAATCTCGTCCTTCCTGTTCGGCTCAGGACGAGTTTTCCTCGTCCTGACTTTCATGAGTTGAGGTCGTATATTAGGACGACCCATCATGGACGAGTATAGAGTTGTAATTTTTTCCTAGTATCATCAGTTGCCCCCTTGTCCATGGGTCGTCTAGAGATATCTGACTTCTGGGTATCCTGCGACAAATTGGTGACACGTGTCACAATTTAACTCGCAGGAAATTACGTCGATTTGCCTAACTGAGGAAAGTGTCACGTGTCTCCTTTTCATTCGTTTGTGTCGTTTCAGATGTCAGGGCCCATTGCCTATAAATAGTTGATTTCCATCGTTACCCCTCTCATTTCTGAAATTTCCGTGTTCAATTACTCTCGTCTTAGAGCCTTTCCTAGAAGTATTTTGCGTCCATAAGTTTCCCTCGTCCTAGATCCAGGTATATTCCTAACTTCGTCCTTAGTTTTCTTATAAACTTTCCATAAAATGTCAATTGTTCTTTCCTCGTCTAGCGATAGTGTAGATAAAGCCATAGACGAGTATTCTGACCATAGTAGTTTTAGTGGGTCTAGTGACAGTGATAGTAGTAGTGGTAGTAGTAGTGGGGGGAACACTACGGACGAGTACGTATCTGGTGTCCTTGGGGTTCCCTTAGAGGTTCTCCAGGAAGGGCTACGGACGAGGTTTGAGTCCGGGGCTCAAGCCGGAACTAGTGCCCCCTCGTCCACAGTTCAGGACGAGGACGAAGAAGTAGTGTACAGTTGTGCTATAGGTATAGAGTCAAAGACAGATGATAGGAAACTGGAATTACTCAAAACATGGTACCAAATCCCAGACGAGCTTAGCCCTAGGTTAGCCGTCCGTGGAGAGTGGTGCTGTCAGCCTCGTTTTGGTATAGGTATTTACGAGGCTTACCTTTTGGGAGGGCTTAGGTTACCTCTGAACAGTTTTGCTAGGGAGTTATTGTCTAGGTTAGGTTTAGGAATTTGTCAATTTAACCCAAATGCATGGAGGTTGGTTGTGTCCATGCAAGTTTTGTGGAGGGAGGTGTTTGAGGGGAACCGTCCTCTCACTGTGGACGAGTTCCTCTTCTGTTACAAGCCCTCCGAGATTAACCAGTCCCTTGGCTTTTATCAGTTTACAGCCAGGGGAAAAGATTATAGACTAATCAAATCCCTAGTCACCTCTGATAGGAACTGGAAGACGGAGTTCTTCTTCGTCTCAGGTTTCTGGGCTGGACGCCCCATTGAGGTTGACAGGGACCCATTCCCTTCATACAATGGGGAACTGGGAAACCTTCGTCCTGAAGGTATGTGCCTCAACTTTATTTAGTTCCTAATATCTTTTACATTTCAAAAATCCTAACTCTTTTTCCTCGTCCTTTACTTTATCAGGTGCTAGACGACCTCACTTGGATAGGTTTTACATTGAGCGGATCCAGAAGGCTCGTCTATACACCGACAGGACGTTCCATTCGTTAGTTTGCCTCCAGCGTCTTGCCACTTGGGACTTAGGTCCTATACCTTCTACTGAAGCCCTTGCACACGAGATTACTACTCGCAGACGTAAGTTACTTTCATTACTTATATATATTTATTTTATATATATTTTTTTCTAAGGAAAACTAACGTCTTTCCTTGTAGGAATGGCAACAATGAAGGAGAACAAGGGCAAGGAGGTTGTGGACGAGGGAGCTAAGTCTCAACCTCGTCCACCCACAGGTGAGAAGAGGAAAAACATATCCTCTAGAGTGGACTTGGGTGACCTCCCCAGCAGACGAGGGAAAGATAAAAAGCACAAGTCTTCCAGACTTCAAGGTGCGAAGTCTCCCCCTGCCTCTAGTCTGGAGCCCCCTGTGCAGATCCTCTCTCTTGATCCTGAGCCCAAGGATCCTCCGTCCAGGAAGGTGTCGTCCATGATTCATGCACCCACCTCGTCCACTGCTCCCAAGGAAGTTCCTCAACACCTTTTAGGAAACGAGGACTTAGCCTGGGAGAGATTCTCAAGGGCAGTGACTGATGTGGACGTGGGTGCATGTTACAACATGTCCTTGAAAGACTTTGAGCACTCTGGTGTTCATGATCTCTTCAAGGTAAGCTCTTAAGCTGTTTTTTTGTTTTATATGTACATATCTCGTCTTTAATTAATGACACTGACTCATAAATTTCAACGCGCAGGCCATGTCTAAGTTCATTGCCGCGTCCAGGCAGGCCACTGAACTGGACAGGACGAGGCTGCTTTTGGAGACGAGAATAAAGGAGGTTAAGGAAGAGAGCAAAGTGTGGGCTGAGGTGGCTGCCAAGGCCAGGGAAGAGGCTAAAGAGCTCAGAGACCTTAATGAAGAGCTCAAGACGGATGTCCTTGAAAAGGACACTCGTCTTGACGACCTTCAGAAAAGGAATAATGAGCTAAACACCCTTCTTGAAAAGGCGAAGGAGGACGCAGTTGCAGAGTTCCAGTCGTCCAAGCAATTTACTGACCTTCTGGACAAGAACTACGCAGCTGGGTTCGAAGACTTCAGGCTGGACGCTGCAGAGAACTTCCCCAACATTGATTTCAGCGTCATAAAGCTCAACCTTGGTGCTGCCACTAGCTCTCTCCTTCAAACGAGCTCAGAGGACATTAACATCGAGGACGATGCCAGCACACTACCCCCTCCTGCATGAAGACTGTTTTACTTTCTGTTGGTTTTTTTTTTGTTTTTTTTTTTTGTTTAAGGAAATGTAATTCAAGTACATTTGTCTCGTCCATGGTTTTGGGACGAGACTTTGAACAAATTTAGGGTGTTTGGACGTTTATTAGTCCGCCCTTAAAATAATTTGATCAACTCTTTTTCCTTTGTTTATGTGAACGAGAATTTTTCTTACTAAAATATAAGTTCTTGCTCGTCCATAGGAGTAATTTTTATTAACTCCAGTTTTAATTCGTCTTCGAAAAAGCATGACGGGATAGTAATTTTTCATTACGTCTTTAAACTTGTTCACCTTTTCCTCGTCCACATGTTAGATTGTTTTGGTGATATATTCATTTCCCCGTCCATGTTCTGGACGAGTATTTTTGACAAGTTTTTACGTATGCATTTCATCGTCCATGGGTTGGACATATTGGATATTTGTTCGTCCATGGGTTGGACGGTGCTCAAATCCTTTGCCCAAGGTTTTTATCTCGTCTTATATTTGGACGAGTATACCTTGTAATGAAGGGCATACTGGCATTTCACCTCTGTCGTCCAGAGACTTTTCTCGTCCATGGAGTGGCGGATTTGAACAAAAACAAAAATTTAAACAAGAGTAATATGGGGATTATGGATTCACACAACACTATGTATATAACATAAATATTGTTCACAAGCGGGGCACATACTCATAAGTTAGTGCCTTATAGAAAGCTAAGTACATACAAGCAAATCCACCACCTTGTCCATAACCATACCATAATAACAATAGAATAACATTATAGAACACACTGCAAATACATATAATAAACCATCTCATACACACTCGTCCAGGGGAACCTTCATTTAGGCTGGTATTCTACTTATAATACCTTCTCAGGTGTTCAACATTCCATGGATGCTCCAACTTCCTCCCGTCCAGGGCTTCCAAATAGTAGGACCCTTGCCTCTTGGAGTTGATAATTCTGTAAGGTCCTTCCCAATTGGGCCCCAACTTCCCATGAGCTGGGTTCTTGGTTGCCAAAGAGACTTTCTTCAAGACGAGGTCTCCAATGTTGAATCGCCTTGGCTTAACCAGCGCATCATGTTGCCTAACCATGAGATTTTTGTACCTTGCCGTTCTTTTCTCTGCGTCTGTCCTTACCTCGTCTATAAGATCGAGGTTCAAACAGAGTTGTTCTTCATTATCCTTGTCCTGATACATAGTCACCCTATGGTTGGCCATATGTACCTCTGCAGGTATGACTACCTCGCTTCCATAGGCCAGCTTGAAAGGGGTTTCCCCTGTGGGGGTTCTGATAGTCGTTCTGTATGCCCATAATACACCCGGCAGCTCATCCGGCCATACTCCCTTTGCCCCTTCAAGACGAGTCTTGATAATTTTTAACAAGGATCGGTTTGCAACTTCTGCTTGACCATTTGCTTGGGGATGGGCTGGTGAAGAATAATGATTTTGAATTCCGAAGTGTTCGCAAAAATCCCTGAAGAGTGAATTGTCAAATTGTCGTCCATTGTCGGATACCAACACTCGGGGCACCCCAAACCTGCATAGAATATTTTTCCAGACGAAGTTTTTCACATTTTGTTGTGTGATGCCCGCTAGGGGTTCAGCTTCCACCCATTTAGTGAAATAGTCAATTCCTACAACCAAGAACTTCATCTGCCTGGTTCCAACTGGGAAAGGACCCAAGATATCTAGACCCCATTGAGCAAATGGCCATGGGGCCATCATGGGGGTGAGGTATTCCGATGGCTGTCTGGGGATGTTACTGAATCGCTGACACTGATCACACACTTTCACATAGGCTTTAACATCTGCCTGAATAGTTGGCCAGTAATATCCTGCACGGACGACCTTATGTATAAGTGATCTGGCTCCTGAATGGTTCCCGCAAGCTCCTTCATGGATTTCTCTCAACACATAGTTGGCCTCTTCTGGCGACAAACATCTAAGATAAGGTTGTGAAAAACCTCTTTTGTACAGTATGTCGTTCAGAAGGATGTACCTGGCTGATCGAACTCTAAGTTTCCTGGCCTCGTCCTTGCCTTCCGGGAGAGTTCCGTCCTTCAAATATGATATTATCGGGGCCATCCAACTTTCCTTATTCTGTACTTACAGTACGTCAGGAATGTCTATACTTGGAAGATATTGGATTTCATCAAACTCGTCCATAGATTGATTTGCTGAGGCTGCCTTTGCTAGTGCATCTGCGTCCACGTTTTCCTCCCTTGGGATTTGAACAAAGGTAGCTTCTTTGAATTTTTTCACTGACTGCAGTACTTTCTCAAGATATTTCTTCATTCGCTCTTCCTTGGCTTCACATGTCCCGTTTACCTGACCCATGATTAACTGCGAATCTCCCAGAATAAGTACTGATTCAGCTTCTATGGACTTGGCCAGTTCCAAACCTTTCAAAAGGGCTTCATACTCAACTTCATTATTAGTTGCTTGATATTGCAAGCGTACTCTGTACGTCAGCTTATCTCCCTCAGGGGACTGCAACACAACTCCTATCCCTTCTGCATGCTGTGTAGACGAGCCATCCACATGAATGATGCATTTTTTGACTTCCACCACTTCCGACTCACTGTGACTCGGAGTAAACTCTGCGATAAAATCTGCGAGAGCCTGAGCTTTTATCGCGTGCCTTGGCAGGTACTTGATATCAAATTCGCTGAGCTCGACTGCCCACTGGATCAATCGTCCCGCAGCTTCTAACTTACTCATTGCTTTTTTCAGCGGGTGATCCGTCAAGACGTTGATGATGTGAGCTTGGAAGTAGTGCCTCAGTTTCATAGAAGCTGTGATCAATGCAAAAGCCAACTTTTCTATCTGCGGGTACCGCGCTTCTGCTCCTCTAAGTGCTCGACTGGTGTAGTAGACCGGTTTCTGCACTCTTCCTTCTTCTCTGATCAAAGCCGAGCTTACAGCATGCGGGGTAACAGCCAAATACAGATATAACTCTTCTCCTAACACGGATGGACTTAACAATGGGGTAGATGTAAGGTATGCTTTCAGGTCTTCGAAGGCTCTCTGACAATCGTCCGTCCACTCAAATGCTTTTCTAAGAACTTTGAAGAATGGCAAACATTTATCAATGGCTTTGGAAACAAACCTGTTAAGGGCTGCAACCCGTCCGGTGAGTGACTGGACTTCTTTAACATTTTGCGGAGGCTTCATATCTAGTATTGCTTGGATTTTATCAGGATTAGCTTCAATTCCCCTGTGTGAGACCATAAAGCCCAGAAACTTTCCCGACGACACCCCGAAAGCACACTTGCTGGGGTTTAACTTCATGTTGTACTGCCGGAGTGTATCAAACGTTTCCTGTAGGTCGTCCAGATGAGTTTCCTCGTCCTGACTTTTCACCAGCATATCGTCTACATAGACTTCCACATTCCGCCCAATCAGCGGACGGAACATGTGGTTGACCAACCTTTGATATGTTGCCCCTGCATTCTTCAGCCCGAAAGGCATTACCTTATAACAAAACAAGCCTTGACTAGTGACGAATGACGTTTTTTCTTGATCCACCTCGTCCATCCTTATCTGATTATATCCGGAAAAGGCATCCATAAAGCTAAGTAGCTTATGTCCCGCCGTAGAATCCACCAACTGGTCAATGCGGGGCAATGGATAACTGTCTTTAGGGCAGGCCTTGTTTAAATCGGTGAAGTCCACACACATTCTCCATTTCCCATTCGCCTTCTTGACCATTACCACATTAGCCAGCCAGTCGGGATAATAGACTTCTCGAATGAACTTTGCCTGTGTCAACTTCTGTACTTCTTCTTTAATAGCATTGTCTCTCTCCAGAGCAAATACCCTTTTCTTCTGTCGCACAGGTTTGAAGGAAGGATGTACATTCAGACGATGGGTAATGATATTCGGGTCTATGCCCGGCATGTCCTCATGACTCCAAGCAAACACATCAATGTTTTTTCTCAAGAAGCATATAAGACCCTTCTTAATCTTTCCTTCCAAATCTGCCCCTATTCTGGTACTTTTTCCTGGATTTTCCTCGTCTAAGGGAATTTCTTTCAATGCTTCTGTGGGCTCTGCCACGATTCTTCTTTCTGCTATGTTCATCGTCTGAGTCTGCTCGTCCATAGCCAGCATGGCTAGATAACACTCTCTAGCGGCCAACTGATCTCCTTGGACCTCTCCTACCCCATGTGCTGTAGGGAACTTAACTGACAGATGGTAAGTGGATGTGACTGCCTTCCAGCTATTTAGGGTCGGCCTCCCAATTATAGCATTATAGGATGATGAACAATCCACTACAATGAAGTTGACATCTCTCGTTACCTGTTGCGGATACGCCCCCACTGCCACTGGTAAGGAGATAGTACCGACGGGCTGTACTTTCATTCCACCAAAACCGACCAAGGGCGAATACACCGGACGAAGCTGCTCCCGTTCGAGGTTCATTTGCTGGAAGGCAGGATAATACAGGATGTCCGCCGAACTCTTGTTATCTACCAACACCCTTCTAGTTGAATAATTAGCGATGAGCAAAGTAATAACAATGGCATCGTCATGAGGATGATGTATCCTTGATGCATCCTCGTCCGTGAAAGTGATAGCTTGCTCGTCTTGATTCCTCGTCCGGGGAGATCGTCCTGAAAGTTGGACATTTTGCACTACCTTCAGATATGTCTTTTTTGATCTGGATGACTGGCCTGCTAAACTTCCCCCAAAAATCATTCTGATTTCTCCAAGCGGAGGCCGTGATGGCTCCTCTACCTTCGTCTTCAGCTTCTCATCCTTGTAGTCTCGTCCAAGGAAATTCCTCAATTTCCCTTGTCTAATGAGATTTTCAATCTGCTGCTTGAGGTCAAAGCATTCGTCGGTGTCATGCCCATGGTCTCTATGGAAGCGACAATACTTATTCCGATTGCGCTTATTGGGATCTCCCTTCAATTTCTCTGGCCATTTTAAAGAGGGCTCGTCCTTGATTTGCATGAGAACTTGCTCAAGCGGGACATTTAGCGGTGTGTACTGCTGATTTTGCGCTGAAGGGCCCACTTTTTTATTGTCTCGGTCTCTCTTATCTTCTGCACGTCCTTTTTTTGGACGAGGTCCTTGGTCAGTACCGCGTACAGGATTCGCCTCCCCTCTTTCAGCTCTTTTTCTCTTCTTGGCTATAATCGCGTCTTCTGCATTCATGAAGTTCTGAGCCGAATGGACGAGCTCTGCCATAGACTGTGGCTCTTTCTCGTACAACTTATGAATGAAAAGATCGAAATTAACGCCATTGTGGAATGCCGCCAGTAGCAACTTATCATCTACTTCGTCCACTGTCAAAGCTTCTCGATTGAAGCGAGTGATAAAGGACCGCAGACTCTCATTTTCTCCTTGTTCTATGGTCAACAGATTGGACGAGGAACGTTTATGCCTCTGTCCCCCAATAAAGTTGTTAACAAATAACTTGCTTAACTCTTCAAAGGAACTTACTGAATTGGGGGGTATCTTACTGAACCACACTCTCGCGGGCCCCTTGAGGGTGGTTGGAAAAGCTCTACACATTATCTCGTCCGGAACCCCTTGGAGGTGCATCGTAGTTTTGAAAGTGGCAATGTGGTCGAAGGGGTCACACGTCCCGTCATATGAGTCTAAGGAAGGCATCTTGAATTTCGGAGGGAGAGGGTGACCGTTGATGAGTGCAGTGAAAGGGGAGTCAGTCCTATGAACTAAGTCCTCCACTGGATTTGCCCTTCTCATATTCTCTCTCATCTCATCCATGACCCTTCTCATTTGGTCCATCTCCTTTTCCAGATGGGGTACCCTTCGCGAAGTGGTACCTCTTGACTGGTTCTCAGGTTCAGCGTTCCTTGTATTTTCTTGACTCTGGGTATGCCCTTCGACATTTTCGTCACGATGCTGTCTCCTTGAATTAAGTTGCCTGGTCAGTTCTTGATTCTGACGGGTTAACTCTACCATGGCAGTAGCCATGGACTGCATATGCTGGACAGAAGATGGCTGCATGGCGGGCGCTGACTGGCGGTCGCGGCGAGGATTACTGGAAGCGTCCCTGCTTTCTTGTGGGCCTGGACTGGTAACCCTTGATCTTGTTCGAACTATTTCAGCCCTTTACCAGTGAAAGAACTTATAGAATTTCAAAATCTAAAAAATTCTATGTAATAATTACTCTTTCCCACAGACGGCGCCAACTGATAATGCTTGGATGATCAGTGGGCTGAAACTGTCTTCGACGTTACCAAAGGTCGCTAGCAAGTCCTGAAAACAAAGACTAAAATCAAAGGTGACCGGTGGAGGCCGGCCAAAAATCCTCCGATGGCAAAGTTAGTATCCTTGTGATTTTTGTTTTTAAGGAAAAGTGAATGGAAGTTCTGAATGAAAAAACCTTGTTCGTAGATCAGTGCTTTTATAGCACACCCACGGAACAGTCGTCTCCCTTCATGTAAGTTGACGGTTTTAACAGTAAGTTATAACTGTTTTTGGTACCGTATCGTTTGGCCTAGTCGATCTAACCGTCGTTGGCAACGGTTCCCATCAATTTTGTCGATTACGGAAAGGTGTGATGTCCCATGTCTAATCAGTGAAGTCCATCGCCCAGATTACTCAGGACGAAGTTTGGCTAAGGACGAGATCACTTAAAATCTCGTCCTTCTTGTTCGGCTCAGGGCGAGTTTTCCTCGTCCTGACTTTCATGAGTTGAGGTCGTAGATCAGGACGACCCATCATGGACGAGTATAGAGTTGTAATTTTTTCCTAGTATCATCACCATATACTAAGGAGAAGGGAGAAAATCTTGTGGCAGACTTGGGTGAGCTTCGGTAAGCCCATAACGCATCTGCCAAGTGTGTGACCCAGCCTCCACTATACTCTTGACTCATTTTACTGATGATCTTGATGAGGGTCTTGTTTATTGATTCAGCTTGCCCAATCCCCTGTAGGTAATACAGTGATGAATGATAGTGCTTTACCTAATAATACTCCAACATTTTCCTAACCTCCCTATTTACAAAAGGCATGCCATTGTTTCTTATAATCCTGTGGGGTACTCCAAACCTTGTAATTATGTTTTCCTTAATAAAGTTTGCCACGACTCCTCCAGTGGCTTTATGAAGTGGCACAGCCTCCACCTATATAGTAAAATATTTCGTGGCCACGAGGATCCAAATGTACTCGTTGGAGGGGGGATTGACTAGTCTCACCAAATCAAGCTCCCATGTGTGAAAGGGCTATGGAGTAACTATGCTCTGTAGGCACTGTAGATGGGTGTGGATTAAATTGGCTTGCACCTCGTAACCATGGCATTTCTTCACAAATTCTGCCGCATTCAAGTCATATTGTGATAATAGCAACAACTATTGTGATATTCTACTGAACAAATTAGGTTGTCGTAGAAGTGCTTTGATCACGTGGGACTTTGTCATGAGATGCACTTCGTAGGCTAGGAAGTAATGACGTACCCTTTGTGACGCATAGACAATTGCCAAGCGTACTCTTTCTACTCGGGGATAGTGCATCTCAACATCTTTTAAAGCACGACTATCATAGTACACTGGCTGTTCAAAGCCCCCTCCATCCTCTTGGGCTATCAATGCCCCTATGGCCGTTGGGCTTGAGGCCAAGAAGAGTAATCATGGTTTTTTTGCAAACTAGGGCCTACACCATGGGTAAGTTCTCATAATCTGCTGTAGCTTTTGGAAAGCTTTCTGTTGTTCGTTCCCTCATTAAAAAATTTGCCATTTCTTTAGCAACTTTGCAAAGGCGGAGGTAATCGACTCTAGGCCTGATAAGAACCTTCTGATGTAAGACACCTTGCCCAAAAAACTCTTCAATTCTTTAATAGTGGCTGGTGGCTTCATGGTCGCTATCCATGTAGCCTTCGTTGGGTCAACATCTATTCCTCTATTGTGGGCCAAGAACCCTAAAAACTTCCCGGCAAAAACTCCAAAGGCACACTTTAATGGATTCATTCTTATCTTGAAGAGCCTACAACGCCCAAACACTTTTTCCAATACTTTGACATGATCTTCACACTTCCTTGACATTACTACAATGTCGTCTACATAATCCTCCATTTCACGATGCATCATGTCATGGAAGATTGTAGTCATGGTGCGTTGGTAAGTCGTGCTTGCATTTTTTAACCTGAAGGGCATCACCGTGTAATAGAAATTCCTAATGGGGGTTTTGAAAGTAGTCTTCTCCACATCCCTAGGTGCCATTCGGATTTGGTTTTAGCCACTGAACCCATCCATGAAAGAGAACATGGCATGTCTAGCTGCAAAATCTATCAATAGTTCCCTGTTTAGCAGGGGGTATTTGTCCTTGGGGCAGGCTTGGTTGAGATTTCTAAAATCTACATAGCATTTGATTTGCCTAGGCTCTATATTGAGTACATGTCCGATGGCTTGGGTCTATCCCAGGAATTTCACTGTACTCCCATACAAATATGTCCTTGAACTTTCTCAGCAACTAAATCAAGTCTGATCTTCTTCTTATGCCAATTTTGAATTGATTGAAATGGGTCTTGGTTTCTATGGGTCCATGCTCAAGTGTACCTCTTCTAACTTTACTTCAAGTGTCACTTGCGTTTCCTCTCTTGCTACTGTCTTCTCCTCCACTTTCTTGTCATGATTTTCCTTTGTATCCTTTTAGGCCATGCGACATATTAGGGTCCTCTGCTAGGGCCCTCCTCTGGGACCTTATTCTAGGACCCTCTTGCATCTTGCAAGTGGGCCACGTGCACCTTCATAACTTGTACATTATTCTGCCGTTAGGTGTTTTGATCCTGGCGCAACACGGCAAACTATTTGATTATGTGGTTGGCACCTCTTTCCTTTTCCTTTTTCATTCTAGCAACTCCCTCAAATCAAGCTCTGGGTCATTTTCGACGTCCTCCCACCTAGGCACGAAGGTGCCCTACGGTTTGGACACTGAACTCTCTCCTGACGGAGCCCATTTGTCATAATCTCCATCAGACGGGCTTCCGCTTGCTCGAAGGGAGACAAGTTTGCTACAATTCAGATTCTTCTGACGTTGAGTCTCCCCTTCACACACTGATGGTATGTTGATGGGACGAGGCGATGCTTGTGTAACCATGACCATCCCAATAGTATGTGATACAAGACCTCCATCTTTACTACATGAAAGTGAGTCAGAGAGGCTATAAGGCCTACTTTTAGACAAAGCTTTATGTATCTCGTTGTATATTTGCCCCTTCCTCCAAATCCTGTTACTTCCATTGGGTGTCCTAAAATCTTGTTTTTCGATATTCCTGCTGCTTGCAATGTGCTGAGTGGTATGAGGTTTACTGAAGTGCCTATATCCACTAGGGCTCGTTTGACTGGAATTTGATTTATCAAGGCTACCAAATAAAGCAGTCTTTTGTGATCCGGGTATCTCACCCCCATGTCCTCATCACTAAACGTGATTTCATTGGTGTCTTTGAGGAAGGCTCGGTTAGACCAAGTTTCTAGAATGAGGCACTCGATCTCCGCTTCCAAGGTGATGCTTACCAAGGCCTCCGTGGACA
Organism: Quercus agrifolia; assembly: GCA_029955455.1. NCBI lineage: Eukaryota > Viridiplantae > Streptophyta > Magnoliopsida > Fagales > Fagaceae > Quercus > Quercus agrifolia. The sequence continues at coordinate 27,424,977 of JARQAD010000003.1, forward strand.
TTCTTCTCTCATTAGTAGTAAACTCCAGCTAGTCAAATAGATTTTTGAACCGGGAACTCCTTTGCAAGGTTATGATGGCTCCTGTTGGCAATGAGGGCCTTTCTCTTCCTCATCGCGTAGGTCATCGCAAATAACTATTACTGCTACTCCCTTTTCCCTTGTGATTAGGGAATGGGTTTCTTTGAACTTCTGGCTAGGGCAACTCGAGGGTCCTTTCCTTGATTATGCAATGGAGCAGTTTGTAGAGCCCCTTACATTTGGTGGTAGCGTGCTGCACATAGCTATGTAATCGATAGAAATGCAAGTCTCTCCGCTTGTCTTCAATGGGCTCTCTGGAAACGTGGTTGGGCTTAAAGACCCCGTTTGCGATCCATTTGTCTAAAATTGCATCTAACTCTTTTAGTGTGCATGGTATGATCTCATAGCCTGTGGATACTGCTATAGCCTGTAGGGTGGACTTTCGATCCTTTAGCTTTTCTAAGTTAGGCCTAACTGACTGCGCTGTCTTTTTGTTCTTCTGCAATAATTAAGCAAACTGTGAAATCTCCAAAATTTTGAGAACAACTCGATACTCCATGATCATGTTTCCCATGCATATCTCCACTAGTGTTCTTTCTTCATAATGGTCATAGCAATCAAGAGCTATGTCCCTAAATCTTTTGAAGTATTCCATGAGATCTTCACCATTCCTCTTCTTTGTGCCTTGCAAGGTTATAAGTGTCACGATTTCCTCCCCATGAAAGTATTTACTATAGAAAACATCCACCATGTCATCCCAGGTAGGGATGGACCTCGGCTTTAAGCTAGTATACCATGTGTAAGCATAGCCACTCAAGGATTTTGAAAATTCACATAAACACAGGTCCTTGTCTCCTACAAATGGTCCCATGGTGTCTAAAAACTTGCTCACATGTTCAATGACACTTCCCTTTCTGCTATTAAATTGCGAGAAAGTTAGCGGCTGGTATTTATCATGGTATGGCTTGCTGAGTAACCTCATAGGGTATGGTGGTCTTCTCGAGTAGAATCTCTCCTTGGCGTTTTGGCCTTCTCTCATTCCAACAATGCCACAACGTTTGCCATCGTCATGAAGTGTTGTTCTATGTTTTGCAAGCATTCGCTTATCGGGGTTTCCTCTTTGTTAGCTACATTTTTAGGGTCGTGCTGACTACCTTTTTCTTTAGTCTTTTCAGCCTTTAGCTGATGAATTTCCTCTACTAGCTGTTGTTGGGTATGCTACATTGATTGCATCATCTTAATGAAAAAGGTTGGCATTGTCTCCTGGATACCTTTGCTGCTATTGTGGCTCAGCCTCTGCACCAATGGCACCTTCTGCTTGGTTGGGCTTACGTGGGGTAGTTGGCCAAGACTCTGCTTGCAATGGTATAGCGCTCATGTTCCACATTGTCTTGGATCTTGGGGGCATGGCTTGTGAGGGTTTGCCTGTCCTTCCTTGTCTGTTTCCCAACTCCCTAGTGGAGTTGCCAATTTAATGTAAGGAACTTTTTGCATCAATGGGCCAAAACCCGATTTGCTACACCAAGGCCTGTGAACTAATGGGTAAGGGAGTTGGGACTGGCCTGGTGGGATTATACTACAGGCTAGCTTGTGCACAAGCCAGGCATGCCCAATGCTTAGATAGGGCGGAGAATGCTACAGCAAGTTGGACATCCTTGCGAGCACAACAGGTGACGTCACAGCAGAATAACTGAAACAGTAGACATAACAGAAAAGTACCACATCAAAACAAATGATACAGCAGGTATATCAAATGATGTCACCACGGGGCAACTGGCATAGCAAAATAATAATCAATCCTGCAGTAGAACAACTAATACAACAAATATAATAATTAAAAAAAAAAAAAAAAGACTACAGCAGGGCAACTGATGCAGCAAACAAAAAAAAAATAAAAAATAAGGTTATACAGCAGAACAACTGGCAGCATGAATCACTATGGCAAAACAAATGGTAACATAAATCTCAAACAAGTTAAAAGAAGCCATGATAGGACAATGGCAACAACTCTAGAAAAGTGTAATAACATTAGTTCATTCTCCTAGTCTTGGGTCGAGTCTTTCAGCAAGAATAGGTCAAAAAAAAGAACCAAACCCCAACATGGATAACCTTATTATAGGTTGCTGCCATTGAAGTTACTTGTGTTGGAGAAAGGGCCTAAACGGTTTTGGATTATGATTTGTAGAATCCCAGAGAAGAGAAAAGATGGTCTATTGATGCATGCCCCTATTTCTATTGTGTTTTCTCTCTTTCTTTTTTTACCACCTTCTTTCTTTCTTATGTCCTATTGCTCTTAGTTTCTTGCTATCCTCTTTCTAGGTTCCTCTTTTTTTTTTTTTTTTTTTTTTTTTTTTTTTTTTTTTTTATGGCTGCCACTCCCTTTTTTATATTGCTTGATTCCATAGGCATTCTCCCTTTTGTCCCTAAGGCTTCCCCAACCATTTTTGGCTTCTTGTGGACATCCCTTTAGGATCACCCACTAAACCATTAGTTGCCCAGCCACTACCTCTACCTAGAGTGTGTTTGCTTCCCCGCTCCCCATTCCAGGACAAAACTCCCTTGTTTTGTTTCTCCCTCTCACCCTTTCTAACTTACCTGAATGGATAAGGATTGCGGGTTCTCTCTTTCTCTCTCTACCTACCTCTATGGCATGTATCAGGTGGTCCAAGTCCTTTGCTTGCCTCTTTTAGGCAAAATGCCATCTTAACAAGGCATTTTCTCCAAAAGAGGCCTCGGTATGAACCCCTAAATAAACCCTTCCCCCCCCCCCCCCCCCCCCGCACCACCAAACCACACCCTCTGAGTCCCTTGACCTGGAGCACACCTCTCCTGTATTGGCTAGATACAAGTAGGTCGTGCTCCGGCCCTTATATGTAAATTCCACTACCCTCTGCATTTGTCTTCTTTTGTTCCCACACCATTTTTGTCGTTCTTGTCATGTCTCTTTTTGCTATGTGTCTCTTGTGTTGATGCTTATCCTCCATTGCTTAAAGGGCATGGGCTCTCAGGCTTGTACTGTCTTCTCTTATTTCCTCATGGGTTTGGACATCGTCTTGGCAAAAGTCCCTGTCCATCCAACACGTTGGGCTTTTGCTCCTATTGCTTCTTTTCTTGTTGTGTCCATGGACCTGTTGGCTATCATTCCTACCATGTTGGCCCATCGGGCTCATTACCTCTTTCCTTAGGCTTCCATGACCCATTTACTTGATTTTTTACCTCTTATTAAGTCCATGGGCCTGCTTATTGTCATTCCTGCCACATTGGCCCATTGGGCTAACTACCTCTTTCTTAGGGCTTCCACAGTCCATTTACCTTACTTTTTACCTCTTGTTGCACCTGTGGGTCTATTGGCTTTCATTCCTACCATCTTGACCCATTAGGCTAATTACCTCTTTCTTTGGGCTTCCACAATCCATTTACTTTATTTTTACCTCTTATTGTGCCTATGGGCTTGTTGGCTATCATTTCTGCCATGTTAGCCCATTTGGCTAATTACCTCTTTCCACTTCCTTTCCCTCTCATCTTTCCCTATTGTTGGGCTTCTTTTGCTATTAGGCCATTTGTCCCAAAAAAAATAAAAAATGGGCGTCAACAACTATATATCAAAGTGAGTACCATGCATGTTATGAACTTTTATCGTACACATTACTCAAGTTTTGCAAACTCAAGTATCAATAAAAATTAAAATTCAAGTTCCAGGTTTTAATTTTTAAATAACTCGAGCTTAAAGAGGTCAAGTTTTGTTTACAAGGAACTCGATTTTACAAAACTCGAGTTCCAAGTGGCATTTTTTAATTTAAAAAAATCTACCTCAACATGTGCCACGGTGGCTATTTTTATGGTACTCGAGTTCCTTAAACTTGAGTTTCACAAACTCGAGTTTTAAAAAGATGGTAGATTGCTAATTATTTCATAAACAGTGGTTGATTGCTAAAATTTTGGCTAGCAGTGGTATTTGGCCATTTTGGCCCTGTTTTTTCCCTTAGTTTATGTTTTCAAAAATAATTTTTTATTTTTGAGACTAAAAAATTTGTTTGGCAACCCAAAATGGACATAAACAAAAACTGTTCTCAAAACTTAATTTTTGAAAGAAATTGAAAACATGTATACGTCTGTTTTCAGTTTCTAATTTTTAAAAGTCAATGAAAACGTGCGCCTAATTTAATGAACTTGTCTCATTTTATGAGTTAGCACTAGAGTTCGAATCCTAGTAATAAGAAATTTCAATATATATTTTTTTCTATCTCCTTTCTTCTCTCGCATAGGATTTTCTCTCTTTATCTTGCACTCTATTTTTATTTTTTAAAACTCCGTTGTGTGAAACTCAACTGTCCTACGGAGAAGCACCACCTTACAAGTAGGAAGATCTTAGGCTAGCATATTGATAAAGTATTTATGCAGGTTGTTAGAAAATTGCATAAATTGTTCATAATATCTTGTGGGTCTCCATGTGCAATGTTAGCTTAGTTCCTTGGTTGGTTCTCACTAATAAAGAACAATTATTGGTTTATATTTACTATTCATGTAATGTACAATATTATACACTATTCATGCAAATATACACATGTACAAATTTGTTTAATCTATCATGTAAATCTTATATAAACAGTAAAATGTAAACTGATAATTTTCCTATTTTAAATGTCAAAATTGGTTGTACTGTCACCAGCATTGCCAAAAGTTTTCTGCAATATCCATCTAAAACTGATACCATATAGCTTTGTGCACATAATAGTATAGAGTCTATAGACTATATAACATATAGCTTCTTTAGACTGCATGCTACATTTTATATTTGGATAATAATTTCCATTTGCCTTTTGTAAGAAGTATATAATCTTGTTTTAACATCATCAAAATTACCAAATAAATTTTCTATTTTTTACTTTAGAAAACTTTTTATTTTTTATTTTTCAACTAACCAAACATGTTTTGATTTAAAAAATACAAGAAAATTGTTTTTTTTTTCTTTTTATTCCCAAATACAAGTTTTTGAAAATAGAAAACAAAAACTATTACTAAAAATAACCTAAACTTTTATTTAAGAACAAATCGCTAGACTGTACCACATTTGATACATCTTTAGGAAGCTAAAAATATTTATACTTTAAAAATTATTAGATATTTAATAAAGAAGTATAAGTATTTTCCTCTTCTTTAAATCAATAGTAAAGCCGACGGGCATGGTGGATTTGAATTTTGAACATCAATTTTTTTTTTTTTTGGTAATTAGTCTTCGCTCATTATAATCCTTTTTCAAAAATTTGAAATTATTTGTTTGTTTATGCAAGCATGCCATGTACTTAAGGAATTAAATATATTATATTTTCTTGTTTAACTCATGTGATATATTTTGAAATTATATAAATTTTAGTGGATAATTTTTTTAATCAATGTTAGTACATTTTACAAATTTATTCTATTTTTTGTATTTATTTAATATTAAATTAATTATTATATCATCATAGTAGAACTTGATTCAATTTCAAAACCTCAAACCTATCTATTTTGCAGTTTTTTTGACAATCCATTTGTTTTAAACCTTGCCCTCATATTAGCATTTGCTATAGATAAAATTATCAAGAATCATATAATGTACCTGTTTGGATTCAGCGTTTTCCGTTGAATCCAGAGCTGCGCTTTTCCTTTTTTTTTTTTTTTCCTCACTTCATGCGTTCTAGGGGACAACTAGCATTGTAGTAGCACTGTTCATCACAATTCACGCACTAAAAAATATTAAAAATGGGTCCCATGATACTATTCACACATTTAAAAATTATTTTGCTACAGTACTTTCAGTTTTCAGTTTTCAGTTTTTAGTTTCAGCAATAATAAGTTCAATCCAAACGGACCCAATATGAATATGTAATTAACCCAAATTTTATTTTTCCCCTTAAACTTCAAAGACCAAAATCAACTACATATACATAAAAGCCAATAATAATTGAAGATAAATACTATTAACTTACCTTGAGATTTGAGTTAATGTCAATCAAGTGCAAGACATTTCAAACTAACCAATTTGGTTCCTAAACACTATTGGGCATGTTAGTTATTTTTCTCTTCACTCTTAGGGACTTATATTATAGTAATATTTAGCCAAAAGACTCGCGTGTAAACCCTTTACTGCCAAAATGCATTCAAGCATTTGCTTATGTTATTAGAGAATTTATTTTTCCATCAAATAATCATTTTATTATTAGAAGATTAACCAATCAACAGGTTTTTTTTAAGGTAACCTTATGTAGTGTATTAGCACTTGCATGCTTTCAACTGCAATAGTTTGTACTTATATTTTGTAAAATTTAGGCTTGGCTTTCTTCTATAACAAGTTGTAGAAGAAAATTCTATAGGTATTGGTTGGTTATAAAAATGCCAAGACATGCCAAGAATATCTAAAGATACATTTGATAAACTATAATAGATCCCGTAATATAATAGTTGCTGCGGGACTCAAGGTCTCATGAATGGCGGCAAGCCAATTTCTTCTTGAAAAGGTTTGCCAACATTAATGGTCTCCCTATGTGCTTATTCATCATTTTCAAAATCTCTCCAAACTACAATATTCATCATCATGTCATTCCTTAATCAAAATACCTCACTCCCACCCTAAAGAGGGCCAAGAACCTTAATTATTTCCTCTCCCAAATTAGGCTAGCTAGTGTGTCCAATCTTTGCTAGGGCGTTATAACCTACCTTGGCGTTGATTATTTCCTGTCCCAAATTAGGCTAGCTAGTGTGTCCAATCTTTGCTAGGGCGTTATAACCTACCTTGGCGTTGTCATGCATTCAAACTAAATTGTGGAGTCGAATTTTTTACATTAGATTCCACCATCGTACTTGACTCTTGTCACTATAGTTCAATAAGATTGAAAGGAAAATGAATCCACATGGATCTTCCCTTGGTAACCTGGGAGTAGCGGGAGGGGGAGGAGTGGTTCAGGATGAAGATGGGAACTGGATCCTTGGCTTCTCTCATCATATTGGCATCACATCCAGCTATATGGCTGAATTATAGGCTGTGTGAGATGGCCTTACTCTTTGTCACAACAGAAATTTTCCTGTTGTGATCATTGAACTAGATGCCAGAGCTATTATTGATGTGATATCTAATCCCAACCAACCAAATTCTGTTATTTCTTCTATTGTCAATGACTGCAGGCACCTAGCTGCCAGAATCCCCCAAACTCGGTTTAGCCACTGCTTGTGAGAAGCGAACAGATGTGCGGATCACCTTGCAAAAAGGGGAACTCACCAACCCTTAGGCCTTATTATGTATGATACTCCTCCTACGAACTTAGAGAACTGTCTTTCTTTTGATTTTTCTGGGTTGTACCTTAACAAGCATTGTCCTATGATGCTTGCTTCGCTTCAGCTTTTAATGTTATTTCCTTATTACCAATATATATATATATATATGTGTGTGTGTATATCAGAGGCTTTGTACCTCGCCATTATCTCTCTCTCTCTCTCTCTCAATAAATGCCTTTGATTTTTAATGACTTATTTTAGTGTTGCTAAAGGCATGTGAGAGTGTTGACATGGTTGGATTTGGACCCTACACGTGGAATGACTGTGAGCAAAGGGGAGGGAACGTTGGTTGAAGTAAAGGATCTTTGATCCGTGCCAACGGCATGACTATCTTGGGGAAGAGTGAGATTCACACCTGACATGGACACCCAACACTCACAAAAGGGAGATAGTAACCCCTATGAAATATCCTTTTATTGGCTGGGCTTGTGCTGGACTACTGTTGAGGACACGTGCATCACTCTTAGTGCCCCTGATGTCCCTTTCCTTGTCCAAGGATTGCTCCCTACGTAGTGGCAGGGTCACCCTCCATGCCACTACCCTAACTTTAGCCTGCTCACTCTCTCTCCTTTAGCCATTACATAGTACAATAGTTGTATTAGGATTCAAATGGAGGAATTGTGGTTTAACACCTGTCTTTTGTACCTGGTAACATTCCTTGGACTATAAGAGGAACATGTTGTTGGACCATTAAGGGAAGAACTAGGAGAGAACCTTAGATAAAAGAGTAGAAAGTTTGTAAGGAAGTGAGGTAGAGAAAATGCCTCTCCTTTAGAAAGAACGCCATCATTGTACAAGGAAAAACTTCCATTTTTCACATAATAGAGAGCTTGAAAGAGTAAGGGACATTCCTCCATGCTCATTGAAGGTTTTTCATCCCTTCCTAAGGGTTTTTCACGTACATTCTTTGCTTTCTTTACTTTCCTTGCAATGCTTTCTTTTTCTCTCAACTTTATGATGTTAAAGTTTTCATTTTTATCACTTTCAAGTTTTTTCATTAAAATGTATTGTTAGATAGCTTATTCACTTTTCATACAAGTTCAAAATCTAACTTGCATGTACACTAGGTAAGCTTTCTATTTGGCCATTTGATGCCTTCTAGAAAGAAAAACACAGGTGCTCAGGCTGGTTTAGGAGAAAACCAACAAGCAGAAGTAAGTGCAGACCATGTCTCTATGCAGACTAAGGGGCACAGAATCATCTGAAGAGGTCAAACAGCCTGATAGTAGGGACCTCGTGGCAGCCATTAAGAATCTTCAATGTTCTCAAGCCTCTATGCAGGAAGAGCTCTAGTCTTTACGCCAAAGGACAACTACCCTTCAAACCCCACAGGAAGGCCAAGGACCTCAAGGAGACACCGAAAGGTCAAACCATGTTCCACCCTTACAACCTGAAGGAACCCAAGAATCTCTATACTTGACCAGGGAGGATATAATGGCCATTTTGCTTGTAGCTGGGAAAGCAGAGAGTTCTGCTTACACACTTTGTTTCAAGATCAAGTGTTGAAGCCATGCAAGTTTGTCCTAGATTCAAGTCTGAAAAGTGCCTGTCATTAAACCTTGACATCTAGCTCGACAGCTAGCCATCTATTAAGCTTGAAGAGCTGTTCCAGCCCTATGGCTTGACAGCATCTCAATAGATAGGGTATCTGTCAAGGTTTATGAAAAACAGAATTTCAGATCCGTTTTGACTCTAATCTATGATTATGTGTTTGGGCTTTCTTTTCTTAAAACCCTAGACATATAAAATGATTATTTTAAGGGCCATCAAAGTGGACACAAGTTGCACAAGTGTTAAGCAAAGTTTGTTCAAGCAAATTGTGACTGGAGACAGAGTTTGCCCTAGTTCATCGTTTTTGTGAAGAAGTTGCTGTGTTTGTACACCGTAGGGTTTTGTGACCAAGCATCTGCTTGATTTTCATCGTCTGGATGAACTGAAGAACATTGCAGCCAACAACCTTCTCTAGTTGGTGATTAAAGTCTCATATTGGGATCCGCGTAATTGGTTAGTCACGTATTGGGAGAGATTGTCACTACAGAACAAGTCCAATTGGGTATTGTGATAAGGGTTCAACTTTAGGTTGGTATTAGGTACTGGGATTCCTTTACTTGTAACCGCTTGTTGTGATAATAGTGGATTCTCTTGAGTGATGACCTTAAAATCACTCGGTAGGGTTTTTGCCGTGTTGGTTTTCCCCAATCGTAAACAAATCATCGTGTCAATTTATTTTCTGCTGCACTTTAGTTAATTGGTGATTTGTTTGTGCTACCACGTATTTGCATGTTAATTTGATTAATTAATAAACTTGACTAATTAATCAATTAATTCATCACAAGGGGTTAATTCGTTTTTGGCCTATCAAGTGGTATTAAAGCAGGCACACTTTGATTAGGGTTAATCTTTACTGTGTTGATCCATTGACCCCTGTTTGTCATGGATAGAGGACAATCATTAATTATACCTCCTTTATTTGATGGCACTATCTATGCATACTGGAAAGTATGCATAAGAGCTTTCTTGCAGTCTTTAGATGAGAAAGTGTGGCAAGCTGTTTAGATAGGCTGGACCAAGCCGAAGGAAGCACCGGCCAATTAGGATGATGCCAAGATCAAGACGACAAACTTCAATAGCAGGGCATTGAATGCTTTATTCAGTGCGGTCACTAATGAGGAGTTCAAGAAGATATCCTTTACTGAAACTGCTAAGGAGGCATGGACCATTCTTCAGACAACCTATGAGGGAACCAAGGCTGTCAAAGATTCAAAACTTCAGAGGCTCACAACAAGCTTTGAAGAAATCAAGATGGAGGAGGATGAGTCATTTGATGAGTTCTTTGCTAAGCTTAAGGACATAGTGAACTCAGCTTTCAATCTTCGGGAAACCATTCCTAAACCCAAGATTGTGAGAAAGGTGTTCAAATCTCTACCCGAGAGATTCCATGCCATGATCACCGTGATTGAAGAATCAAAGAATATTGACAAGATTCCTTTGACAGAGCTGGTTGGTAATCTGTAGACCTACGAGCTAGGGTTAACAAGGATTGGTAAGTCGGGCAAGAGCAAGAGCATGGCTTTGAAGGCCAAGAGCAGTGACACGAATGAGTCTTCAGACGATGAAGATTCTAAGATGAAGTCCTACATCACCAGGCAATTCAAGAAGTTCATGAAGAATGCCAAGGGGAAAGGCTTCGACATGGACCATAGGCAATCCAGTTCTTCTCAGTTCAAGAGTCAAGATAAAGGGAAGAAGGATGCTAGGGATGGCAGTCAGTACACTGTTCCCTTAGGACCGAAGTGCTTTGGGTGTCAAGACTTTGGTCACTTGAAACAGGAGTGCCCCACATATCTCAAGACCATTGGGAAGAGCAAGGCATTTGCTGCTACTTTGAGCAGCACTGAGCTTGAGGATGATTCCGACAATGAGGATGACGGAATCTCGAATGCCTTCACTACCACTATCAATCCTACTGAGTGGATTGTTGAAGATGTGGATGAAGAAGAGGAATTGGTGGAGTCCAAGTTTGAGAATATGGAAGAACAAGATGACATCCACACAGCTTATGCAAAGTTATACAAGGTCTTAGAGAAGCATGAGAAGATGTATAGGTTGGCCTCCAAGAAGCTTAGTAATGTGGAGCTTGAGCGAGAAGAGCTTTCCACAAAGTTTGATAAAGCCAATCAGACTATTGGAGCACTAAGATTTGAGAATAATTTCTTGGCTGAGAAGACCAAGAAGTTTAAAGCGGAGCTATTCCAAGTCAGAGCTCAATTGGAGAGGACTTTAAGTGCAAAACTTGATGAGATACTCAGTCTTCAGAAATCTGCTTCTAATCGAACTGGTTTAGGGTATGATTTCTCTTCTCCTAGTATTGCTTCTACTAGTTCTACTATTTTTGTTCCTCCTGCTAATAATGTTGAAATTGAGAACAATAATGTCAAAACTAATTTAGCTAGTGAGAACTTAGACAAGGGTAAATCTATCCTAGGAGCACCCCCTAAGTTTGAGAAGAAAGAAGCTAAAAACCCTAAGGCTAAGAAGGATAACTCTCAAAAGCTTAAACAAAAGAAGCAGCATCTTTGTCATCACTATGGAGTAGCTGGTCATACTCGACCTAATTGCTATAAGTAGTTAGCCACTCAACAGAGCAACAACATGATCGCATTGGGAAACCAGAATCAATTTCCATCCTTTTTTACTCCTCTTGGAGATCTTCTTAAAGCCCTCATGTTCCTTTCGAACTTGAACAGTTTCAATTCTTCCCCCTTATAGCTGGATCAAGGGTTTACTAGATGGAAAGGTTCTTCCAAGGTGTGGAAGGAAAAGGGCTCCAAGTGCTTCTATCACTTTCTTCTTTCTCCCCGTGTTTGTGTTTTTGCACAACTTGTGTGTTTTGCTTTTATTTTGAGTCAGTCTAGTTTTATGGTTTGCTCTGTTTAACATGTTTTTGTTTGTTGTTTTTAGTTTTTTTTTAATATAAAAATAATTAAAAAATACAAAAATAAAAAAAATACAAAAACAATGTGTGTTTTGTGTATATTGGTACTTGTGTACCTTGGATGGCCATTGAAACAAAGTTTTCTAAACTTTGTATCTTTTGAAGCTTAGATGAGCATCTCTATGCACAACTAAGCAAGTGAGCTTTGTGGCTCGTGTTTGTAATGAGTAAGATTAAGTTATCTCTTGTACTTAACACTCATATCACTCTTTTTGACGGGAAGGACTAGAAAATCCTAAGAGAAAGGCATAAATAACCACCTCACCACTGTTGCCCGCCAATCATGAAATGACATCTGTATGTTTTGGCATAGCAAAAGTGCAATGTCAATGACATTTGTGTGTTTCGGCATAGCAAAATTGGAATGTCAAATGCTTAACATCATTGGATATTTCTTTTCTCTCTCTAATATACCCATGCATGATTTGCTTAAAATGAAAAATATGCAAAGAAAAATAAAAAGCAAAAAGATCGAAATGCTTTATATATGATTGCAAACGTGTATTCTAGGAGATGTGGGAGTTATAGGATGTGTCTTGAAGGTGATAGTCACCAGCAAACAGTTATGATTGTGTGTGGGTTAAAGTGATTTTATCATATCTTAGATCGTCATAACATGTATACACTTATACAATCTTGCGATATTTTTCACACACAACATGCAATATTCTTTGCTACTCTTGATACATGTACAGGTATAACGTGATTTGGCCATCACAAGGTTTACATGTGTTAATGTATGCTCATTAAATTGTCTTAACTTGTTTTTGAAATATAAAATCGGTAGACTTGTTTTGGGATTGATATGCTTAACTTTTTTATTGTTGAGAGATGTTTTTGAAGTGTTCAAAATGATGTTTGGATTATTGGTTGTGTTGCATGCCTGATTGCATTCATATATGTGTTTTTCGCTTATTGAAAAACTGTTTTTAAGTAATCTCGACACCTCTTCGACTCCTCTCGATACCTAGCCTATTTGTCGAGATTTTCAGTTGATTTGTTATCACAATCTCGACACCTCTCGATAGCTAGGTGGATCGATCGAGAAATCTCCTGTCTCCTCAATACCTCCTCGATCCATCGAGTCTGCTTTGCTGTGGACACCTGGACACCTGGCTCGATACCTCTCAACACCTAAATCTGTCGAGATTTACTAAGGTTCTATAAACAGATTCTTGTGCAATCCGGACTTCATTTCCTAGATCTCTCTCGATTTGTTTGTGGCTGGTCATCTCCCAAACACTCTCCTTTCTCCTTTAAACCTCTTCCTCAAGCATTTTTTCGAGCTTAATCAAGTTTTTCCTCACTTGGTAAGTCTCTAATCCCTCACTTTCATGCATTTCATTTTTTGAAACCTAAGTTTTGGGGATTTTTTTTTAAATTTAGGGTTTTTCAAAATCAAAGAGGTTTTTGTAAAATTTTTGGGATGTTGAAGATTTGATCTTAAAAACTTCATGCATTGCATTCCATGTGCATTATAACTGTATTTTCATGCATTTAGTTGTGTGTTATACATGTTGAACTGTTTGTGTGCTGGTAGGTTTGGATTAGGTTGAGCCCATGATGCTTTTTACTTTGCACGTCACATGCTCATGCATTTTCATGCATACGTACCTTACATTCAATATATTTGTGTATATTTGAATTGTTTGGGACTTTTCTAAGTGTTTCTTTCTTTCCCCCTCTCTCTCTAGCTTATGTTAGTGCGTCAATGGCACCGAAACATAAATCCACTCCGTCCCAAAACCCTCTTTGTTTTGGGGCATCCACTTCATCTGATCCTACTCGCTCTTCTATTCGGTTCCATGATGAGGATGCCTGAAAGGACTTCTCAGAGAACTTTTCTCAACAAGGTGTTCATTCGGAACGCCGAGTCATTTTGGCGGACTTCGTTGGCACTAACCTACCTAATGTCATTCATAGTCGGGGTTGGGAGTCACTATGTGATGTCCCGATCACATGTCCTTTTGTGCTGATCTAGGAGTTTTACTCCAACATGCATGGACTTGATTCTTCAATACCTCTCTTTCATACTCGCGTTCGAGGTACACACATTATTGTCACATTGGAGTTGGTATTTGATGTGCTCCGTGTCCCGAGGGTAGAGCATCCTGACTACCCTGGTTATGAGCATCTGATGATTGTGTCCAAAGACAAGATGATTTTCGCTTTTTGTGAGCGTCCCGCTGATTTGGATGATTGTAAATTTACACCATGTAAGCCCTTTGCTAAAGGTCCTAGATTCATGAACATGGTGATGAATTTTGTTTTGCACCCTCTTTCTCACTCTAACTCTATCACAGAGCCTCGTGCTCGATTTTTGCTTTCTCTGTTAGAGCACCTCACTATAGATTTTCCTTCACATTTTATTCTTTTTATTATAGATGTGTATAGGGATACGGCTACCCGTGATAAGCTCATTTTTCCTTTGACTATCACGTGGATTTTATGCCATTTTTTCTATTCCTTTTCTCTTTTCCGACCACTTTCCCGTTATGTGTGCCATTGACTACGCTACCGTTAAACGGAGCGAGGAGTTTTGATCGAGGCAGTCCAGTACAGCAGCTCCTCCCACTCCTTTAGCTCCATCCACATCCGCTCCCTCCTCTTCTATGAGCGGAGTGACACTCAAGGACATCATGGCCCAGCTTTAGCGCATGGATGCTCGCCTCAACACTCTCAGTGGTGAGTTCTGTCAGGTGAACACCAGTGTTGGCCGTATTGCTCGATGCCAGGCTGAGATGGGTGGTTATACCATGCCTTCCACTCTAGTAGCCCCTGCGGATGAAAGTGATGCTGATGCTACTGTTTCTGATGATGACGATGATGGCGATGCTAGCTCACCCAGTGATGACGAGATGTCTACTTGACACTTTTACCCTTTGTCACTCGTGACAAAAAGGGGCAGTAGTTTTGATTATGAGAGTAGTCATACTTAGGGGGAGGATTAGCATAGGAGATTTTTGCTAGGGGGAGAGTGCACATTGAGGGATGTAGTGAGGATTACTTGTATTTTTTTTTTTTTTTTCTATTTGAGATACATTTATTCTTGTACCTTAGGTCTTGTGACCATTATTGACATACATTGTACTTATTTTCTTTATATGTTGATGTATGTTTCTTTCACCTATCCTTACATGTGTTGTTTCTTTTCTTTCTTTATACACATGGTTCTTATTACTTGTATGCAATGTATTATTTATGTTTCACACAAAAATGCCTTGATGAGTTTTGTTTAAAGTGTTTTAGAAATACAAGTTGTTAAATTCTACTTGCTATAAACTCTCTTCTTGCAAAGTTTTTCAAGAGTTTGTATTAGGATAGATTTTATTGTATTTAACAAGTGAGTATGAGTTGAGTGATTTATGACTTCTCTCATATGTTCATTTTTTTATTGTGGTTTTGTCATGAATTGCCAAAGAGGGAGATTGTTAGGACATATGTGATTTACTTGTTAGGAAAATATGTCACTATTTTATGTAATTGGCTAATCCTTTGACAAAACATACTTTACTTGTATTTGGGTTGACCTAGGATGTGTTTAATACTTCAAGAAACTTTGTTTCAATATCAAGTGTTGAAGCTATGCAAGTCTGTCCAAGATTCAAGTTTAAAAAGTGTCTGTCATTAAAGTTAGACTTCTAGCTCGATAGTTAGCCATCTATCAAGCTTGAAGAGCTGTTCCAACCCCGTGGCTCGACAGTAGCTCAACAGATAGGGTATCTGTCGAGGTTTATGAAAAACAGAATTTCAAATCTATTTTGACTCTAATCCGTGACTATGTGTTTGAGCTTTCTTTTCTCACAACCCTAGACATATAAAAGGATTATTTTAAGGGCCATCAAAGTGGACACAAGTTACACAAGTGTTAAGCAAAGTTTGTTCAAGCAAATTGTGATCGGAGATAGAGTTTGCCCTAGTTCATCGTTCTTGTGAAGAAGTTGCTGTGTTTGTACACCGTAGGGTTTTGTAACCAAGCATTTTCTTGATCTTCATCGTTTAGATGAACTGAAGAACTTTGCAGCCAACAACCTTTTCTAGTTGGTGATTGAAGTCGCGTATTGGGATCCGCACAATTGGTTAGTCACATACTGGAAACCGTGCATTACAAGGAGAGATTGCCACTATAGAACAAGTCCAATTGGGTATTGGGGTAAGGGTTCAACTGTAGGTTGGTATAAGGTATTGAGATTCCTTTACTTATAACCGCTTGTTGTGATAATAGTGGATTCTAGGGAGTGGTGACCTTAAAATCACTCGGTGGGGGTTTTGTCGTGTTGGTTTTCCCCTTTCGTAAATGAATCACCGTGTCAATTTATTTTCCGCTGCACTTTAGTTAATTGGTGATTTGTTTGTGCTACCACGTATTTGCATGTTAATTTGATTAATTAATAAACTTGGCTAATTAATCAATTAATTCATCACAAGGGGTCAATTGTTTTTTGGCCTATCATTAGGAATGCTAAGGAGCATATTATGAGGTATGTGGATGCCTTAACGGCTCACTCTTATGACCATGAGTTGAGACTTAGGGAATTCTCTAAATCCTTAGAAGGTTGAGTCTTTACTTGGTACACCACCCTTTTGTTAGGGTCAGTTTTGAGCTAGAATGATATGGCTACCAAGTTCATGAAGAAGCTCTTTGCCTTGGATGAAAAGCTCACTCTATCGGACCTATAACAAGAAAGGCAAAGGATATTCGAGGGGTTACTAAACTACTTTTTTAAGTTTAGGGACCTCTCCTTAATGTGCTATGATCCTGTAAAGGAAGAAAGATTGGTGGACATCGGCATTGCTAGCATGCTATATGAATATCGTCTTTACAGGACTAGTAGAAGCATCTAGAAGGACTAGTATGTTAGTGAAGACACCTTCCAAAGGCTCGACTTCACAAATCACAAGTACCCCTAGACAGCCTTGGAAGCGGGAGAGTAAAAAGGTGGATGTAGCTATGGTAGAAGAACCAAAGAAGGCCGCCAAAGGCAGGAAGAGAGAGAGAGAAGTGGTATCCTTCACCCCTTTTCTGTCTTGATGGAAGAGCTATACAGCATCCTTGAAGCATGGGTGAAGGATAGCATGGTGGTCTTGCCTGAGTGCAAATGTGAGCCAACAGAAGAGGAAAAGTGAGGTGTGCTTTACTATTGGTATCACAGAAGGAGTGATCACCACACCATGGACTATTATGCTCTAAGAAACATATTCCATGAAAAGGTGGCCAAAGGTGATTTAGTCATCAAGAATGGAAAGCATGCAAACCAAAGAATGCACAGACCCGAGGTGGCAATGACCTTATTCATAGGATGAGAGGACCCTATGGAAGAAGAGGTTGAGAATATAGCCAGTAGCAGTGCTGCAGTTGCACCATTGTAGGATGAAAAGATGACGTTGAGCATCTAGCAAGATGATAAAGTTCTTGCCTTTCATCAAGGGATGGGACTCAGGCCATTGGCTAGAAGAGAGGTAGCTCAGGCCTTAACTTGAGTGGTGGAAAGGAGCCAAGGAGAAATTACCTTCGAGGGAAGTGTGTTGCAAGTTTCATATCAAGAGATTAGGGAATTAGTGACCTTCTTTACCAGAGATTTAGCCAATAGGGCCGTGGATGGTGAGAGGCCCTTATATGTTATTGCTTTTTTGGGAACTTCCCATATTAAGAGCGCCTTAGTAGATACTGATGCCTCCACCAACATTCTACCTCTCCCGACTTTGGATGCTTTAGGCATTCCAAGAGAAAGAACCATTCGAGAGCCATTTTAAGTGGCAAGGATAGGATCGTAACAGCAGTGCACTGTGGGACATGTATCCTTAGATTTGAAGTTGGGGCCTATTAGGGAACGCACTCTTATGCATTTGATGGATGGTGATACTTCGTACCATGTTATTCTAGACTGCCCTTGGCTTGAAACACACAAAGCAGTGGCTTCCACATATCATTAATGTGTGAAGGCCATCTAGAGGGGAAGGCCTATGACCATTGAGGCCACTAGGATGCCTTATGATAGGGTAGAACTCCATTATGCAAAGGCAACATTGTATCAAGAGTTCGAACTTGAAGGAGAGAACAGGATCCTTCCTTTCAATGCCACAGTTTTAGGACAGGAGGAAGAAGATGATGGAGAAGTTGTAGAGCCTGAAAGACCTCCTAAGATCAGAAGGACCATCAAGCCTAATGGCAAGGTGGTCTATGAATTCTAACAGTCAGAGGAAAGGGGTCGGGAGAATGGGGGGCCTAACCCCTTTAGTCTTACTCAATAGCCAAGAGGGGAATGCATAGTTGAAGAACCTGTGAAGGAAGCCCCTAAGTGCATTAATGATGCTGTGAAGAACATCTAAGAAAAGCTCGTTGAGATCAACCTCGACAAGGAAGGAAGAGAAAGAATGGTTAAGATAAGTAAAGGTTTACTTGAAAGAGAAAAGAGAAAACTAATAACTCTGTTGAAGGAGTATAAAGACGTCTTTGCTTAGGACTATGAAGAGATCCCTAGATTAGATCCAAAGCTGGTCACTTAGAGGCTGAATGTTGATCCTAAAGCAAAGCCTGTGAAGTAGCTAGCAAGGAAATATCACTTAGATGTTGAGGAAAAGATCAAAGCTGAGGTGAGCAAGCTTTTGAAGGCAGGATTCATAGAAGAAATTAAATGTCTTGAGTGGTTAGCCAACATAGTTCCTATAAAGAAGAAGGGCAAATAGATAAGGATTTGTGTAGATTTTAGAGATCTCAATAAAGCCTGTCCTAAAGATGAGTTTCCCCTGCCCAATGTACATTCTGGTAGATACAGCTACTGGACACAAATGCTTCTCCTTTATGGATGGCTATAGTGGTTATAATAAGATATTTATGGAGCCAGTAGATGCCCAGAAAACCGCCGTTAGGATGCCCTTTGATGGCTCATCTACATCTTAGGGAGGGGGAATTAGGAGTAGTGCTAACATCACTGGGGAAAAGCACATGTTTACTTATAAGTCCTAGGATACTACTGGCCCACCATGCAAAGGGATGCCCAAGATTTAGCCAAGAAGTGCCAAGAATATCAAAGGCGAGGGGATGAGATAAATGTTAGGATATGTGCCCTTTAAATCCTATTGTACGATGTCATGTATAACATTATATTCTATGTAATAAAGTTATTTTATTATTATCTAAAATAATGGTAACATGAATATTTGGACATTATCATATAGTCCATGAGATGCATAATATGTGATTTATGTGTTTTGGTCATAGAAGATATAAATCATAAGTTCTTTGTAAGTTCAGAATTTTAGTTTGTAGTCGGTGATGAAATTGGGCATTTCATCTACAAAGACTATAACATATCAACTAAGATGATTTGTCTTGATCATGGAAATGGAGACTTCTAATTGATATGTTGATATGTTTTAAGTGTTAAGATATATTGAACTGGACCACTGTGAGATTTATTATTCTACTAATGACTGTCAAACGAATAATAAATCTCATGACTTCTATTTACATCAACTCTTAATCCTGAGAAAATAATGAACATGATCATGAAGTGTAGGTTGCTTTGATATATCAGGAATGAGATCTAAAGTCACAATCAAAACTTCAGTATGTTGGGCAGCCATATTTAGTGTTGAAGGAATATATATTCTCAAGATGGAATTCATAATCTCTTATAAAGTGGTATTAAATATAATTAATGGTAATTTTGGGCTTGTCAAGAGTTGACAAAAAAGCTCAAAACCCATTGGAACTAGTGTCTTATTTGTCCCTTTTGGTTCCACTTCAAGCCACATTCTAAAGCCCAATTGGAATGACCCAAAAGGCTAGCCCAATTAGATAATCATTTATATATGAGGAGAGAAACATACATAATTTTCAGATTGATGGAAATGGTGTGTATGTGACTGTAAGCCACTCTCTTATTCTCCTTTGAACACATACATATAAACTGATTGAAAGACCACACTTCTTGGGCATAAGTGAAATTGGAGTGAAGATTAAAAGTGTTCCTAAGTACTTCTAATCTTTGGTTTTGAATTTCACTGTCAAGGTACGCTCTCTTGTTCTTAATTCTGAAATTTACATAGTACACGTTACCAATTGCTAATGAAGTAAATTCGTTAATTTTCCGCTGTGTATGTATTGTATGCGATACAAACATGTTTTTTTCCAACAATAAATACTAGCCATTAAAGTCTCCACCCAACAATGGCTCCATATCCTTTCCACGGCTAGGGGTTGGACTTTATAGGTCCCATAAATCCCCCTTCTGAGGGATGTGTTTGGATATTGGTAGCCATTGAACTATTTACTAAGTGGGTGGCAGTTGTGGCCATGAAGAAAGTAACAGGTAGCTCAGTGGCTAATTTTCTGAGGGAAAATATAATATGTTGTTTTGGGGGTACCCATCAGATTTATTTCTACCCATGGCACATCATTCCTAAATAAGGATGTGCACCATTTAACAGAATGGTACTCCATAACTCACACGACATCGACACCATATTACCCCAAAGGAAATGAATAGGCTAAGGCCTCCAATAAGAGACTACTGAAGATATTGGGAAAGACTAAGGAGAATGGAAAAGGATGGAGATAGGAACTTCCTCTAGCTCTGTGGGCTCATTGAACAGCCAAATCACAAGCTATGAGAGCCGCACCCTTTTTCCCTAGTCTATGGCATAGAGGCTGTCATCCCAATAGATTTAGTAAGGCCAACAATAAAGCTAGCAAAGATAGTAGAGATACCCAGAGAAGACATCTTGGAGATTGTTGAGGAAAAACACGACAACGTTGCTTCTCATAACCGCCTTTACCAGGCAATTGTGAAGGTAAGGCATGAAGGGCAAGCTAAAGAAAGAAAGTTTCAAGTATGAGAACATGTATGGAAAACAGCCCCTCATGTACGAGGTATGGCTAGAGTTGTTAGACATAAGTTTTTGACAAAATGGGAAGGACACTACGTCATCGAAGAAGCACATCAAACTGGACACTATTGGCTGAAAGATCAGGCAGGTATAAAGGCGTATAGCCCCATTAGTGGAGCTCACCTTAATAAGTACTATGCAAGAATGACTAGACTTAGTTTTGTAACTGAATACTTTCTGTTTCCACAATGTTTATATTATTATAAATAAGACCTTTTCCATTTAGTTACTTCATATTCTACTTTTCATGATATGCATACAAAGTTCAATATCCTAACTGAATAAGTACATAATAAAGTTTATCATACAATAATTGGGTCTCCTATGACCATAAAAATATTACTAACTTGAAAATTAAATCATATATGTAAGAGTACTAGTATTATTAAGAGAAAAATCTGGATGGCTCAAAGCACATAGCTCGCCTTCCAATTTCTCAATTTCTTTGTCCAAAAAACTTTGTTCTGCTGAAACACCTTCTAGTTGAGTCTGAAGGGTGGAATTAGCTTCCTGCTTGGATGACAATTCCTCTTGAAGCTTGACAGTGGACTCTTGAAGCTGGGTGATTGAAGTGCTATGCGCCTCTATGGCTAAACTTGTCTCCTTTGTTTTATTGATACAAGAGATTCTATTAGCTCTCAACTAGTGAAGCGAGGACAAGAAGGCACGAACAGAGGGCCATGCCTTCTTTAGGTCTCTCCATGCGATGACATGGCTCTTTAGCCACCCAACATTGAAACCTATGCCTTTAGCATCACCTAGTGTGGAAAGGAGTTCATTAAAGGAAAGAGTAAGATTGTCTTCTTTACCTTTAGATTGCAGTTGGGATATGACAAACCCAACTCACCTTAACATAAAGCTCCTAAGAGACAGTGTGCACTTGTTAGTATCCCCTACTATCTCAGGATACTTTGAAAGTATCTTAGAACACATTGCTTTCAAAGGGGGAGAAAGCAATGAGATTAGTGGATTGGAGTCTGCCTTAGTGCTTTCACATTCTTGATCTTTGGAAGTGACTTTTGTGAAATCTTCTTTCTCTTGGGGATTGTCGATATACACTCGATTCGAATCCCCGCTTTCAGCGTCAGATTATGTTTCCTCCTTAGAAACCACTTCTTGTACAGAGGCATCTTGTGCCAAAAGAGTGGCTTTCACTTTGGTTTGATTTTAAAGAACAGCTTCTTTAAACTGTCAAAGGTCAAAATAGAGAAAGGAGAAAGGAAAGTCATATACACCATTGATCAAGGAAAACATTACAAAAGAAACAAAGTAAAAGAAGAAGGTACATACTCTTGGTTTCTTCACAACAGAAACCTTGATGTTCTTCCCTTTTCTCTTGATGGCTGAAGGTTTGGCATTGGTAGAGAGTTTAAAAGTCAAATCACCTTGGAAAATGAGTGGGATATCTACGCCTTGAGACCCACTCTCCCCAAAGTTCCTAACATGTTCCCTAATGCCAAACCACCATGCTTTTAACCTGGGTGAAGGTAATCCAGTTTTGGAGGGAGAGGTAAAAGGAACTTCAGAACTAGACACCAACACCTTTATAAGATTGTTGCTCTTAAAAGCCAATGACACTACTATAATAGGAAGGGCTGGGATAGAGAGATGTCCCAATACACCTTGGTCAAAACCAAATTGGCGAGCAAATCTCTGAGGATTATAAGCTTAGGTTTCAAAATTATCTTGAAAGTGCACCTGAAAATGGGAAGTAAAGGTGCAAGCAACAAAAGAAAGTTCCTTCTCAGACCAAGGAACATCTCTATAGCAAGAAACAATTTCATTTGTCAAAGACTGGAACAAAGGAGGGAGTCCACCCTCCAAAGAGAAATAAGGTCTGGCTGTCTAGTCAGTAGGGTCATCTAGCACCTTACATAGGAAGCTATTAGAAGATACCACAGTCTTATTCCAACACCATGATCGTGGTAAACCTCGGGGTGATGGAAGGCTAGTTTTAATGGAACTTAAAGCTTTGGGGACAGGAGCATAGTTCCTAAAGTGTTCCCACAGCCAGATTTGTAAAAATGCCACAGGTACGAATGCCTCTATTTGAAATCTACCCCATGAACATTGCAGGTCAAGGGTGAAACGATCTAAATGAGAATACAAAGTTCCTAAGAAATAAGGGGCAATGGGGAAGGAATATCCTTTAGCTAACTTGACAGTTGAAGAGAAATATCTACCTAGGATTTTCTCTTGGGGATATTGTGGTCATAAGGAGGGAATCGCCACCTAGTTTTTGCAATGGTCTAGGAACCATGTATATTGCGTCCTTTTGAGGAAGGACCTTTGATCTTACTACTAGAGTATGGGTTCAGAGTTTAGGTATGTTCTTAGGAAGGTGTTAGGCACCCAACATCGCCCAATTCTAAGGTTGGCTTCCCAATGTTGTGTCTTGTGTCTTAACCTTATTAAAAACAAATTCAACACTTGTATTCTAACTCTCACACACGCTAGCATGCCTCTAACATACAACATGGCATCATTCATCCCAAAACACATATCTATCCATAAAGCAATAAAGAGTCAAACCGCACACATATACAATCCTTAACATTCATCTAGCATGTGAAAACCCTATCATACATCTAAAGCAAGGCAGTGACTTAATCATGGCAATCACATGATCATGTGAACATCCATACTCAAAACCAAACATCATACAAGCGTAATCATCATAAAAGATGCATGTTCAATGCATGATGTAGCTTTACTTACCTTGCAGCAACTCAGCACTTATGGCACCAATGCATGGGTGTGTGAATGAATGGCATGGTATTAATAAACAAGAAGACAAACCTTAATCTAGCATATGAGAGATACCAACAAATAAATCATGTGAACCAGAGATTTAAATACGTATATACATATGAAAAGGGTTTAAATAGAGGCAAGACATGTGAAGTAAGCATACCAAACAACACAAGGTATCTGAATTAGGGTTTTTGGCCAAGTGTTTGTGTACGCAGCCAAAGACCTATGTACGTAGGGTTTAATCTACATACGCATGCTTGTGGCATGCGTGCGTGGGACTTGCTTAAAAACCCTAACCTAGAAACACGAAACAGAAAAACATAGTATAAAAGAAAACTCTAATTCTAACAACCTAGCATGCTTATAAACATCAAACAAGTGTAAAACTAAACTAAGCAAACATGTTATAACACAAACAAAGCAAGAAAAAAAATTAAACAATAAAAGAAAGACTAAAAAGAGAAAAGAAAGGTTCAAGCTTGATACCTCAAAAAGGAGTTCTCAAGCTTTGATTTTGATCGTTCCCCTTAGTCAAATCTATCACAAGTTATTAAACAAGCAATAAGCAACGTTAAACTAAAAGGATTGAGGCCAAAAAAGGTCTAAATCAAATAAAATTGACTTATGGGTGTTTGTGAAAAACTCCCTTTTGATTCACTATTTTCAAGTGAATCTTAGGTTTTTCCCATGTGATTTCTATGTGTTTTGAAAATGTACCAGGTAAGGCTTTATATAGTGGAAAAAATGGGGTTTGGAACGGCCCCTAGATGATGTGGAATTCATTCCAAACCTCATCCATTATTGCAGAAAACTTGCATTTTCCATGCTTTTGAAACCTTAGCTATGTATGTAGAAATGTGCCTGAGTACGTATGCTTTGGCCCACGTACACAAGCTGCTACCCATTTATGTGGGCCGAGAGCCACTTTGGTCTTTTATTTCCAAAATTAGACTTTTGCTTATTTAAACGGCTATATTTTCCATTTTAACACTCCTCAAGTCAATTTAATATCTGATTGGGTTCTAAATTAGCCTTGGGCCTTAGAGTTTAAGCATTATTAGGGAACAAGGGCCCGAGTCGTAAGGGGTACAAAAGGCGGTGTCTACAGATATCCTTCAAATAGATGGCGAGATAGCAAGAAAGCAATAAAAGTTTCAAGTTCATAAGGGCTAGAGTTACCTTCTCCTATAAATAAGTTTGTGCCTTCCTTTAAAGAATCTGAATTGGCTTCTTCATCCAATGCCATCAACATACTCTCTCTAGAAATATCTAATCTATCCCCAAAAGTTGGCCTTGGAACCTTTGTCATTGCCAACATTAGTGTCTTCTGGCACTTCGTCACTAAGGGCTTTTCTTTTGCTTGTTGCCTTCAAGATTGGCTTCTTCAAGGTTTTCTTTACTGCATCTTCAAGGAACCTCACAACTTTGGCTTCATCAAGAGATAAGGAAATGTTAGCCACCTCACCATCTCCAAACAGGGGAAGTCTCAATATCTCATAAACATCCTTAAAGGAGGGGAGAGGCTTCTTGACACCCTGTAAAGAAGGTGTGAGTAGTGGAATTCTACCGGTATAAGAGAGAAAGGAGGCTTTCACTATCCTTGTTGATATCTAGGCTAGATAACACTAGCACAGTGTGCATAAGATGTACTTTTTTCAGGATGCCCATGAAGGGAGGATGTGTTAACACCCTTTGACACCAACTTCTCCAACCTTTGGAAATAGAGGTATGAGATTTGAAGACCACATCAATGGTGGGAGCAAAATCTCCTCTACAAGTGCCAAGCCAAGGAATGTGCTTCAAATCCAAATCCATAGTCAAAAGATCATCAAGCTCCCCACGTGCTGTGTAGGGGGGATTTAAAGAACAGAGAACAAAGTCTCAATCAAAACTTTTATTGAACAGGTAATCTTCAAAAAAAGGGGGAATGATCCATTGCTCCTCTGTGGAAGGATTCTCTTTTCACCCCAGCAGTGGCCTATTGATCTTAAGGGTTGAAGGCTCTATATTCTTCAAAAAACTGGATCTCACATTGCGTTTGACACCCATGGTTTTCGTGCATGTGGAGAATTCAAAAGTTTGGGTTCAAAGAGAAGAAGATAAGGAAAAATGAGAAAAACAGGGGAAGGAGATAGTTCCTTTTCCTTTTATACTCCGGGAAATTACTATTTTCCCTCTAAAAATGGTTGTTCAAAAGTGAGAGACCTTTTCAAAATGATTGACATGTGTCAACAAAGGGGAGAGCCAAAATCTTTGACAAAAGTAGTTGGCAAAAAGAAGAAAAACAAGGGAAACTGCCTTTACAGAAAAGGTGAAAATGCATAACCCTCCATCAACAGGTCTAATCCTACTTTGTCTCACATTTTGTTTAACTGACATGTTTGCATGTTATGCCTTTGTGAATGGATACAGTAATAAAAAATAATCAAAGGAATATAAAAATAAACATATAATACACAACAATGTTTAGAGAAAACTATATTGTTTATATTAAATATAAATATGTTCCTAAAAGAAAGGGAGATTTACATTGTATGGCCCTTTTGGCCTATCACCCCTTTTCCATACATTAACAAATAAAATAAAATAATAACCTACAACCTTAGGCCAATAATATGGCCTACCTATAAATAAATAAATAAATAAAAAGAAGATTGTAGGTTGAAGGCGAGCAGCTTAAGAGGAGCGGAGCTTGCAGGTATCCGAGTCTCTCCCCGAATCAGAATCTTCTTGGGGGTAATCCGGAACCATGTCCTCGTCCTCTTCCTCCTCCTTCTCACCTTCATCATCTCCAGATTTGGAGTCATCAGAGGAATCTGACTCCTCTGAGTCATAATTAGAATCGGTGGAGGCTATTACGCTTAAATCAGAGCCTACTTAAGGGGGAAAGGGAAAGATTGGAAAAGGGAAGGGAGGAGGAAGGGGAATGGATTTAGGGCTGGGTGGTGGTGCATTGTTGTTACTTGAAGAACCTAAGTCCTTTCTAGAGGAACTTGAAATGCCCCTAGGAGAGTTGGAACCTGCTGAAGAAAGGCAGGCTATTTAATTGACAATGGGGGATTTTCTTTTTGAGAAGAAGAAGATGTGAAGATGCAAAAGGAATCAAGAATAAAGTAAGATCTTTTTCTTTTTATTCACCAACCGGAGTCAAGTGAAAAGACACGACATTTATGAAGAGTAATGTCTATCTGCCAAGCGTGGGAAACAAAGCAACTTTAAAATGGCTAGAAACACCCACAAAAGCCATGTGTCCAGTTTCAAACGTCACGAGGTATAATTGCTTGAGAATTGAAGTCTGATACAATGTGACTTTCAAAGACTTTAGTCATCAACCACCATTGACAGTGAGGGGGCTAATGTACCGTACACCAGCCAAGGCATGTAAGAGTGCTAACATGGTTGAATCCAGACCCTACACGTGGAATGACTGTAAGCAAAGGAGAGGGAATGTTTGCTGAAGTAAAGGATCTTTGGTACATGCCAATGGCGAGACCATCTTGGGGAAGAGTGAGTTTTGCACTTGATATGTACACCCAATACTCACAAAAAGGTGATAGTGATCCCCTATGGTCAAAAGCTATGAAATATCCTTTTATTGGCTGGGCTTGTGCTAGACCACTGTTAAGGACATGTGCATCACTCTTAGTACCCCTAATGTCCCTTTCCTTGTCTAAGGATTGCTCCCCACATTGTGGCAGGGTCACCCTCTATGCCACTACCTTGACTTTAGCATGCTCACTCTCTCTCCTCTAGCCATTACATAGTATAGCAGTTGTATTAGAATTCGAACGGAGGAATTGTGATTTGACACCTGTCTTTTGTACCTGACAACATTCCTCGGACTATAAAAGGAACATGTTGTTGGACCATTCAGGGAAGAACCAGGAGAGAACCTTAGAGAAAAGAGTAAAAAGTTTGTAAGGAAGTGAGGTAGAGAAAAGACCTCTCTTTTAGGAAGAACACCATAATTGTACAAGGAAAAACTTCCATTTTTGACATTATAGAGAGCTTGAAAGAGTAAGGGATATTCCCTCTTGCTCACTCATGGTTTTTCATCCCTTCCCAAGGGTTTTCCATGTACATTCTTTGCTTTCTTTACTTTCCTTGTAATGCTTTCTTTTTCTCTTATGATGTTAAAGCTTTCGTTTTTATCACTTTCGAGTTTTTTCATTAAAATGTATTGTTAGATAGCTCATCCACTTCTCATACATGTTCAAAATCTAACTTGCACGTACACTAGGTAAGCTTTTTAAATTTTTTATTCAAGATATAAATTCTATCCTCGCCTAATTTAAATGTATATGTTTGTAAAACTCTCTGTTAGAGACTTAAACCTTGGCTCTTGTCTCCCCTGCCCTATAAAAATTTTGTATTTGTGGAGTGGCTACCACGCTAAGGGTGTGCGGTAATCAACTAAATATTGTAATTTAATTTTTTTTGATAAAATTTAAATTAGAATTCCTTGTAAAACCTCATATATTTACATGCACTAATAAAAATTTACTATATCATATTTTATTTTAAATGATTGAATAGATAGTTTTTTTTTTTTTTTTTTTTGGTAAGCATTGAATAGATAGTTTCATTTTCAAACATGATTATAATAAATGCTTATTAATAAATATCGTTATTATCAAATTTCATATTTAAGAAAAAATAAAACCGATAGAATATCCTAATTTTTGGAAATGAAAGGATTATTAACTAGCCAATCAAAAGAAATATTATTGTTTTTTTTATTTGATATAGTTTCAACCTATGGCGTCTACTTCTGATGATAGCTCTTTATCATCAGATTAAGACACCACTCGATTTTTTTATTATTATTATTATATGAAACTAGATACAAGCAAAATGAAAAGAGAGTACAACAGAGAAACATATAGGACCAAGAGAGCCTCAAGTTAACTACAATCTACTAAGATTAGCTTTTGAACTATAGGAGGGGAGACCCCTATCCATCTTTGAGAAGTTTCGTTTCTCCTGGCAAGTTGGGCGAGCTCAGGAACTACCCTGTTGTATTCCCTTTTCACATGCTTAATTTCCCACCTGCTAAAGAACTCAAGGACTTGACTAATACCAGAATACAAATGGCCTAGACTTCCATCAGTCTCTCTATCAACTATACTCTACACCATTGACAAAGCATCAAACTCGGTGATTACCTATGAGAGCCCCAATTCTTAGGCAAAAAGGATGCCACACTCAAAAGCAAGCACTTCCACTTCAAGGGCAGTGAATTGGCCAAATAGGTACCTTGAGTAAGTTGCCACCACCAAACCTTGAGAGTTTCTTATGATCACTCCCACGCTTGAGTTCCTTCCATTTTCTGATGTAGGTCCGTCCACATTGATTTTAAACATGCGTGGGGAGCTACCTATCTATTGCTCTTATAGGACCTATGATGGCCTAGAGGTGTGACTGCCTCCTTGTAGTCTTGTAAATACCTTCTAGCAAAGCTCCAGATTTGATTGGGGGACTAGCAAGCCAACTCATGCACTACATGGTTTTCTATTGTACCAAATTGAGCAGGCTGTGACTAAAAAGAATTCAAGGTCTTGAGTTGTCCCTTATGTCATGATCTCCAAAGCTAAATCAAAAAAATCCAAGGGGCTTGAAAGGATTTCAACAGGGCGATCTGACCAGCAATCCCAAACTCTCCTCGCGATGTCGCAATAAATTAGGGAATGAGAGATTGTCTCAGGTCCTTTTCCACAATGTAGGCATAGCTCATCAATATTAATCCCCCTTTTTTAAAATTTTTTTGCCGTTAGGAGACCATCCATACATGCTTTCCATGCAAAGATTTTTGTCTTTGCGGGGATTTTAAGATGCCGCATCCTTTTCCAAAGAGCATTCCTACAGTCCCCAATGAAACTTTCTCCCTCATCCTCTGCCTCACCTTGAGGGCAATGTAGTAACCACTTTTAACTGTAAATTCCCCCTTTCTATTACCAACCTGTACAATCTTGTCCTCAGGCATATTGTAGCTTAGTGGAATATTAAGAATGGTGTTTGCCTCAAAAGGAATGAAAATAGATCTGACAATATCGGCTTTCCATCTTATAGTATCTCTATCAATAAGTGAGGAGACCATGGGAAAGTCGTCAAATAGTTTTGGGGGAGAAATTACCATGTAGGTTGTAGGCGTGGGCATCCATTTGTCATCCCAAATATGGATCAAATTTCCATTACCAACTCGCCATCAGGTTCCTTGCTTAATCACTTCCAACCCATTCAAAATACTTCTCCAGGTGTACGAGGGATTTGACCCAAGTTTTGCTTAGAGGACATCTCCATGGGGGTAGTATCGGGCTTTGTAAATCTGAGCCACAAAGGAGTCCTGTTTTGTTAGCAATCTCTAGCCTTGCTTTGCCATTGCAAGGTTGAAGGCTTAAAGGTTTCGAAATCTCATTCCTCCTCTAAGCTTTGATTTACACATCTTCTTCCAGCTCACCCAGGCTATCTTTGTTTCTTGTTTACGCTATCCCTACCAAAATCTTCGCATCATCCCTTCCATCTCATCACACAAACCCTTTGGTAGTTGAAAGCAGCTTATTGTATATGTCGGAATTGCTTGGGCAACTGCTTTTATGAGGATTTCCTTGTCACTTATTAATAGCATTTTTTTTCCTTCCATCCTGACAGCTTTTTCCCCACTCTCTCTTTGGTTTCTGCAAAGACTTCAATTTTTGACTTACCAATAATAGATGGTAGGCCAAGGTACTTGGAGTGCCAAGAATCACTCATAGGTCCAAGGATACTCATTACCTCACTCTTCACTTCTTCGGGGGTATTACGACTAAAAAATACTGATGATTTATCAGTATTAACCTTTTGGCCAGATGTAACTTAGTAGAGTTGGAGGATATCAATGAGTTGTTGGCACTCGTGGACGCTTGCTTTAAAAAACAGCAAGTTGTCATCTGCAGAGAAAAGATGGGTGACCATTGGGCAGCCTCTACTAATGGTTATACCACTCAACATCTGATTCTGGACAACATTATTGATTAGAGAGGAAAAACCATTTGCACATAACAAGAATAAATATAAGGATAAAGGGTCTCCTTGACGGAGACCTCTAGTGGGAATTATGCTTCCATAAGCCACGCCATTTGTCAATATAGAGTAGGAAACTGTGGTTTTGCAATGCATTATAAGACTTATCCATCTTTCATGAGAACCCATTTTTTCCATAACCTTCTCAATAAAGGTCTATTCTACTCTATCGTACGCCTTGTTCATGTCTAATTTGACTACCATGCAGCCATCTTTGCCATCTTTTTTGCATTCCAAAAATGCATAAGTTTGAAGGCAACCAAGACATTGTCTGTGATTAGCCTTTCAGAAAGGAAGACACTTTGATTTTCTGTTATAAGGTGGGGCAAGATTGCCTTTAGCCGATTGGCAAGGACATTTGATATGAGCTTATAGGCTACATTACTTAGGCTAATGGGTCTATATTCAGTCATTTTGGATGAACTATTTGTTTTTGGGACTAAAGTGATGTTGGTTTTATTAATTTCATTAATGGACATGTTACAATTCAAAACATTTAACATCATGCTAGTAACATCAGTAACTATCACATCCCAATATTTTTGGTAGACATACCATCTAGGCCAGGCGCTTTGGTCGGGTGCATCTGCTTAAGGGCTGTCTCCACTTCCTCCTTGTTGAATTGCTTGATGAGACTTTGATTCATTTCAAGAGTGACTCTAGCTAGGATTGCTCCAATGACCTCTGAGATATGGTTAGGATGAGAGGTTGTATACAGTTTTTCAAAGTAGGATACAGCAACGTCTGCAATACCCTTAATGGATTCACATCAATTCTCATTTTCCTCCAAGGTTCCATAAATGGTATTTTTCTTCCTTTGATCTAAGGCTTTAGAGTGAAAATACTCGGTGTTACGATCCCCTGAGTTCATCCAATGTACTTTTGCTCGCTGATGCCACATTATTTCCTCACTATCCAAGAGAACATTAATCTCTTTCCTCAACTTGTTGATTTCACTACCTAGGTTTCCATCCTTGTCTCTAAGGACTAGATCATTGAGAGCCCTTCTCTTGTTTTGTATTTTTTTTGGCACATGTCCAAAAACTAATTTGTTCCATCTTAACAAATCTGCAAGCACCCTTCCCAAGAAGCCTTAATAACAGCTTTGTAGTCTTCCCTTTTAGTCCACATGGCCTTAAAATGGAATCTTCGCTTTCTAAGAGGCTTCTGTGGTAGAGTATTAGTGACTAATAAGGCGCATTGGTCTGATGTGGAATCCACCAAATGGTACACCCTTGTTTCTTTGTAGTGGTCAATCCAATCAGTCGTGGCCAATGCTCTATCCATCCTTAAATATACTCAATCATCCCTTTCCTGCATATTACACCATGTAAATCAGGTCCACAATACCTCAAATCCTTGAATCCACATTCATGTATTGCTTCCCGAAAGTCGTCCATCTATCTTTAAGGTCTCATTGCCCCTTCCTTTTTTCTTCCATGGATACTATTTCATTGAAGTCTCTGAAACACATCCGTGACATTTTGTATCTTCTATTCAAAGTCTGGGGTAAGTGCCAAGACTCCTTTCTCCGATGGGTTTTTGGGTGCCCATAAAACCTAGTAATTTTCCACTTGAAACCAGATGAAGGATCAGTAACGATTGCATCAATGTAATTGTCTAAATACCCTTGTACTTCCACCGAAATGTCCCTCTTCCAAAGTAACACTATTCCACCATTTCTACCTAAGCTTGGAACAATCAACCCATTAGCAAAGTCTGCTTTATCCTTTTCATTTTCCATAGCTTTCTTCTTTAGTCATGTCTCTGATAGAAAGACAATTTTAGGATCCCACCGTTGCACAAATTCGCACAACACTCTAACTAACCGGGGGTTCTCAAGCCCTCAACAGTTCCACCAAAAGGCTATCATTATTCTCGGCAGTGTTGCACTGCAGCCACCGCCATTTCATCAAAGAACAGAGCACTCCCATCAACACTTCTATTACATACTCTTTTTTGACTCCTCCCTTCTATTAAAATAAGATTTTCTACATTATTAGGCTTTTTTCTACCTGTCTTAAGGGATAGGGCATTGGCTGAGCATTCACACTTTTTTTTTTCCAGAGGATAAAAATTATAATTTCGAAATACGAAAGACATGCTTATGTGCTTTTGTATAGGTCACCTAGAATGACAACGTGTTAGCATTGCATGCAATAAATTTAATTAATGGAGAACAAAAAAAAAAAAACAAATGAAGGAATTGGCAAAACCCTTCTATTAGGGGTGGCAAATGGGCGGGTTTGAGTTGGGTATATAAAACCCATTTACCCATTTAAAACCCATTTAACTAATTTATTCTAACCCAAATCCAACTCAACCCTTACCCACCCAATTACCCAATTATCAAAATTACCAAAATGCCACTAAATTAAAAATAACTAAAGTATTCTAAAATCTTCAAAAATGACCAAAATACCCCAAATCTTAAAATTACCAAAATACCCCCTGAAACCTAGAAAATGACCAAAATGCCCATGAAACCCAAAAAATCACCAAAATACCCTTGAAACCAAAAAATGACCAAAATGCTCCCAAACAAAAAAAATGACCAAAATACCCCCGAAACCTAAAAAATGACTAAAATACCCCAAAACCTAAAAAATGACCCAAATACCCCCGAAATCCAAAAAATGACCAAAATATCCCTGAAACCTAAAAAATGACCAAAATACTCCCGAAACCCAAAAATGACCAAAATAGCCCCGAAACCCAAAAAATGACCAAAATACCCCTGAAACCCAAAAAATGACCAAAATACACCCGAAACCAAAAATTACCAAAACAACACCAAAACCCAAAAAATGACCAAAATACCCTCAAAACCTTAAAATTGACCAAAATAACTTAGAAACCAAAAAATGATCGAAATACCCTCGAAACCTAAAA
Organism: Quercus agrifolia; assembly: GCA_029955455.1. Classification (NCBI taxonomy): domain Eukaryota; kingdom Viridiplantae; phylum Streptophyta; class Magnoliopsida; order Fagales; family Fagaceae; genus Quercus; species Quercus agrifolia. The sequence continues at coordinate 27,458,398 of JARQAD010000003.1, forward strand.
ATTAACTGAAATACCCCCTAAAACCTAAAAAATGACCAAAGTACCCCTAAAACCTAAATATGACCAAAATAACCCCTAAACCTAAAAAATGACTAAAATACCCTGAAACCTATAAAATAACAAAAATGCCCCTTAAACCTATAAGTTGATAAAAATACACCCTAAACCTAAAAAATTACCCAAATCCCCCCTAAAACTAAAAAGTTATTAAACGACCTCCAAAACCTTGAAATTACAAAAAATGGCCCCAAAATCAAAAAGTTAACGAAACACCCCTAAAACCTAAAAAATTAGTAAACATTCCCTCAAAACCTACAAAATGACTGAAATACTCTTAGAGCTTTTAATTTAACGAAAATACCCTCGAAACATCCAAAATACCCCAAACCCCTATTTTGGTAATTTTAGAGGCTTCGGGTATATTTTGTTCATCTTATAGGATTAGTGGTATGTTGGTTGTTTTAGATATTTTGAGAGGTATTTTGGTTGTTTTACTTTTAGAGGTATTTTAGTTGTTTTAGGGGTTTCAGGGTGTTTTTGGTAATTTTAGAGGTTTCAAGTTGTTTGTGGCCATTTTAGAGGTTTTGGGTTTATTTGGGTCATTTCAAAGGTTTAGGGGTATTTTCGTCACTTTATAGTTTTGAGGGTATTTTGGTCATTTTATAGTTTTAGGGGGGTATTTTGGTCATTTTTAGGTTTCTAGATTATTTTGATCAATTTTTAGGTTTCGAGGTTGTTTTGGCCATTTTTTAGGTTTCGAGGGTATTTTTGTCATTTTTTAGGTTTCAGGGGTATTTTGGTCATTGTTTAGGTTTTGGGGTTATTTTAGTTATTTTTTAGGCTTTGGGGTTATTTTGGCCATTTTTTAAGTTTCAAAGGGATTTTGGTAATTTTTAGGTTTCAGGAGTATTTTGGTCATTTTTAGGTTTTCGGGAGTATTTTGGGCATTTTGTAGGTTTTGGGGTTATTTTGGTAATTTTTAGGTTTTGAGGGTATTTTGGTCATTTTTTTGGGTTCGGGGGTATTTTGGTCATTTTTTGGGTTTTTGGGGTATTTTGGTAATTTTTAGGTTTTGGGGTATTTTGGTCATTTTTTGGGTTTTGAATGATATTTTGGTCATTTTTAGGTTTTAGGGGTATTTTGGTCAATTTTAGGTTTATATGTTATTTTGGTCATTTTTAGGTTGAGGGGGGTATTTAGGTAATTTTAGTGGTTTTAGGACATTTTAGAGTTGGGTGATTTGTAGAAATGATAGTTGTATCATAATTGAGTCTAATTGGGTACCCAATGAAAACCCAAAAAACATTAATGTTAATTGGGTTTAATTGGATTAATACCCATTTAACCCAATTAATAATTGGGTGGGTTTGGGTCTCATTTAAGTGAGTGAGTTTGGGTGGGCAAATGGGTTTGGGTTGATTTTGTCACTTCTACCTTCTATTCAGCGGAACACAAAAAGTGAATAAGAGGATTTGTATTCCCTTACTAAAAAAAGTAAGAAAAATGCTGCTAGTTGTACATATTTCAAAACAGCAACTATCTTTTATCTGACAGAGTTGAAAGAATTCCAAGCAGAAGGCAACAAAAAATAGGACTGTACAAAAACTAATGCATCTGCTCTGCTCCTAAAAGTTACACATCAAGTTCAATGGCTGATTGATACATATCAACTCTTCTAATAGTTTATCATCGACATATGCAAGTACGAAGTGACTCTTCATCTATCTCTTTCATTGGGCAGGCCAAGTCGCATGAGTGCTATGCGAGCTATAATTGTTTCAAATATCCACCAGGAAGAGTGATCCCTTTTTCTTTTTTTGCTGAATTGAGTGATCCCTTTTCTCCTTCCAACAACATTGGTCGGGTTAATTTTAGTGGTGGGGGACCATATAAAATATGCGTCTGATTAACCTGTTTACGTCAGAAAAGCATCGCTGTTACACTTACGGCATCAGGGAATTAACAAAAAAACAACAATCTAAGAAAAATTCCATTATAAGACTTCTCAAAAAAAAAATGTTATTATAAGAAATTTGACCCTCTTATTTAAAATACATTGAGGGTTGGTACCATATATATGGACCACAAACTCCTATAATTGGGGTTGTGGAAACCTTGTGAGTTGTGGCAATTCGCTATTCAACCCTATGGACATTAAGGTAAGGTAGCTAATATAAATTCTCATTTTGGAAAGCTCAGTTAAATTACCAAGAATAGTCTACATTTGTCCTTAACAGAAACTCTTCTTGGAAAGCTCAGTTAAATTACCAAGAATAGTCTACATTTGTCCTTAACAGAAACTCTTCTTTCATTTGACATACATTTCCTCATAACAATGTCAAAACTGATTTAAGATAAAGACAGAATTGGCTTACCATCATTCATGCCACTAGCAGTATCATTAATTGCAGCTCCTCCATTTACGTGTCCACTGCTAGTCCCAGGCGGTACCGTTGTTTGACTCTGTTGAATTGTTGGGGAACCAAATCTCAACATATGCAAGGGCTGCGCTACAAACAATATGATAGTAATGAGAACACATAGGAGCCAAATGGTTTTCACATGTATGGAGAAACTAAAACAACAAAATTCATAATAGGTAAGAACAATGAACCTGAGACGCAGTTTGCATATGATGGAATCCCATATAACGTGAATATTTCTCAGAAAAAGAAGGATTATGCATTTGATTTTGATAATTAACATTATTCAAAACTGGAGTTTGGCACATTAGAGCATGGTTTGTCGATGGAGCCATGGACATGGATTGATCAACTGGCGGGACCCTTTGTAAATGCATTGGATTGTGACTACAAGGCATAGGAGGAGGACCAATACCCATACCCGTTAGAGGGATATAGCGCTGGATGCCTGGAAACATCATTGGAGCCATCCCGCTTCCCATCCACATTACCTAAAACATGAAGTCAGCGGCCTGAGTAACAAGAACAGTTTTGCTTTTATGAGTAATTTTTTTTTTTATATATAATACCTGAAGTTGTAACTGAAGTGACTTCAAGTATTCAATTGCCTCATCTAGCATTGATGCTTTATCAGTCTGCAATATGCGGACAAATTTGGTTATAAAAACAATATAATTAGGATTTCTTGAAAATCAGAAGAAACTTTAGTAAATTATATAAATTTTCTGACCTGAGTTTTTTATTTATACTTTATTGTGGAACCAAAGACAGAATTAAAGCTTTTTATGCTAAGAGTCAATGAATGGCTGAAAGAATCTTTGTTGCCATTTTATTTTGTTTAGAGTTGAATGCTCTAAAATGTGTAAAAACACGAGTTATTTAGACCCCCAAATTACAATTATGGCTTGATAGATTTTACTCTAACTTATATTAAGTGCAGAAAAGAGTAAATGCGAGCGTATAAACAAACAAGCTACTCTAACTCATATTCATAATAACCCAGCAGTAAAATGAAAGGTAAAAGGGTAGGGAAGAAAGATACAAACACAAGATAACACGCTGATGTGTTATCGAAGAGGAAACTGAAGAACTTGGCAAAAAACCTCTCCACTGCCCCCCAAGCGGTAATCGATCCACCATATAATCAGTTGAGATATATGGGTTAGCAAGAGACCCTCCAAGCCTAATCTACCCGCTGTATCCCAATCTCCTACTCTAACAAGACTTCTCGGAACCGTATCTTATCTAACTCTTCAGATCCCGCAATACGACCGATTGCATCCGCCAAAACCTGGCTTCTTCCAATACTTCCCAACAGCTGCAAATACTCACTTGACACTCTAAAAGGGTGTGGTAAATATTTAGGCTATCAACCTCTGAAAGGTATGGAAATTGAGAGGTAGGAGTTAAGTAAAATTCACAAGCAAATGTGTAGAAATATGTGAGTATAATAATCTCTAACTCTTCAAGGTTTGTGGTTAGGGTTTTCTCTTAGAAGCACTCCTCAACATTTGTGGATAATGTGGGTATATATAGTGTGGGTATAGAAAGTGTGTATCAAATAGGACAATCTGACAAAACAGAATGTTTCGCAAGTGTCTTGCAAGAAGGCCTTACCCACGTGCTTCTTGCGAAACACAGCTGTCTCTATCTGTCCTAACTCTTCGCATTCCAGTTATGTGCAGGGCACATGCATCATTTCGTGAGATGCTTAGTCGCGAGCTACCTGCGAAAACTCTTCAGTCTTCAATTTGCTTGAGTCTTCACACTCTCTCTCTCTCACACAACCCATACAATTAAATCCTACAATAAATACAGGGTACAAAAGATTGAATAAAATTACAATTAAATTTGGTACGGATTTAAAGCCAACAAAACAAATAGTTGTAAATTACAACTCTACAAGAGTAATATTTTCTCAAAGATACCGGGTCATGATGATAGTACAACCCTTTTTTTGTTGACAATTCAATAGTTGGAGGGTGAGGAGATTTAAACCTTAAATTTCTCCATGGGAAACAACATACAGTACCAATTGAGATACAAAGCTCTTGGAAACATTTAGTACAGCCTCAAGTGAAGATATTTCTTCATTTTCATTATCAGAACAGTGGATTTTACCTTCTCTTGTTCTAAATTTACACTTAAGAATCAGCCTCTTCACCCAAAACACCCCCCCCCCCCCCCCCCCCCCCCGCCCAACCCACACACCAAAAAAAAAAAAAAAAAAAGGCAGGGTAAGATTGCTTATCAATCATCTTGCCTAAACCTCACGAAAAAGCAGGACCTTTGTACACTGGGCGACCTTTTTGTTCCCAGTTAACGCTATCTTCCAATGCACCAACAGTCTCAAAATCTATTTCTTTTTAATATCCTGCCACTTCACAACATTCTCAACATAGTACACACTCATCTTAATAATTATTTGACCGTGGTAACATTTATTAGAGAGCAAGGGGAAATAGTCATTAACTATTTTGCCTAAAAGGAAAAGAAAGTAGAGCATAGATTGATGAATCTCTATCAAGGAAATTCAACAGTCGTTCACATTTAGTGGCAGGCAACCATAATGTATTTCCCTTGAGACAATAACAAATGAACAAAAGACAGCAAGAAAAGCAGACCTTGTTACAGTGTGGTATGAGCTCTTGCAATGCCTTCATTTTCTCATTGATCCGATCTCTCCGTCTCTGTATTAGTGGATGAGTAGGGTAATAGTTACAATGTACAAACTCCAATAATTTCACAAGCTAGGAAATTCCCAAAGTCTTACCCTTTCTGAAAGGTTATGAACTTCAGCAGAGCGGCTCCTGCGGGAAGATGCTGATCGTTGCGCTGGCTTGTTTCCAGCCGCTGATTCAAGTTCAGCGGCCTAAAATATATTCAGACTTATGCTCAGAAAAAAATTAAAATTAAATGATGCCGAAAGCAAGAGAGAGAATTGTCACCTCACTTTGGCACTCTAATTCCTCAGCATCCCTGACCTTTCTCTTCATGCTATTGACACCAGTAGATTGTGTGCATCTTCTTCCAAAACTACCACCTGAGCCACCAGACGAAGAAGCAGCAGTAGGCTCGAGTGTGTCCATTTTTCGTCTTTCACTCTGAGGCGTTATCTTGTGAACATCTTGTTTTACAGGTCCAGCAAATAAAGCAGAAGTCCCAACACCATTGCTAAAATCAGGGTCTTTTGGTACTTGATTGCTGCCACAGTGGCTGGATCCAATCGTCATTACTGAACACTCTCTAACCTCTCCTTGCATCAATTGACCTGATCCTTCCCCTCCGTGTTGCCCATTTGAAGATCCTATAACATTCAAGACTTTCGCTGACCCTCCTAAATCATGATTTTTCTGGGCTGCTGATTCAGGAAAAGGAAATCTAGGAGGATGATGCCCCAAGTTGCCAGGGAATTCAGGTACAACAGAATTACTAATACTAATACTAGTTGGTTGATGTGAGTTTGCAATGACATGAGTAGCATCAACATCAGTGTCAGAAGCACCAAACTTATTAAGAAGCTTGTCTTGTTCAATTTCTTTAGGATCAGATGGTGGCAATTCAGAAAAAAGGTTGTTACAGAACTCTTTTTCAAAGGGATCAACTTCGAGAGGATATTGTATCCACGACACAGTCTCATCACCATCATCATCATTTTGAATTAAATTGCTTGAGTTCCCATATGAGCCACTACCTATTAACTTTGGTTTCTGAACTACTTGTCTTGAATCATTATGATTGAAACTTGGTTTTCGCGTTTGACTGTGCAAAACTACCTGACCATTTCTCCATAACAGCTCTACTATGTCATTGTCTTGCCTGTAAAAATGTTTTGAATTTCTATCACAAGATTATAGATTGCAAAGAGCAACTTATATCAATAATAATTTTGAGAGAGACAGAGTACAGACCCCAAGGATTTCTTCTGATTGGTCACAGGAAGATCACTCTCAAAACTCCAACCAGCTGGAAGCCAATTATTATTCATGTTACCGTTACACAGACCAAACCCAACTTTACAGTGAAACAGGAAATTAAGATGAGAGCTTCAGTTTCACGCTTCAGACTCTGTCTCTGTATCAAAAACCGAGTTATTCTTTGCATCACTTTTAGGAAACAACTAAACAAACCCACTTAACAACAAAAAAGGTAATTAATTATTTTATTAATTAGCTAAGGTATTAATTAATTTTTATTATTATTCAAAGCTATTAATTAATAGCAAAAAACAACAATAATAATAATAATAATAAAATTCTTCCTTAAAGGAGAAACAAAGTAATGGAACCCCGATTTAGCTATAACATAATAAAATATTTTAGTATTTCATAAACAACTAAACAGCCGCAATCTTTAGACTTTTTTTTCTTGGTTACTAAATATTGGAAGAAAAGGAAAGCATGTATTAAATAAAGCATAAAACTCAAAGACCATAATCACTAAAACAAGAAAGAAAGAAAATTGGAACCTTAGCGCATGACTGATAACCAGTCACAAAACATTAAATATATATATTGAGAAAAGAAAAGGCAAACTAAAGCAGAAAATAGAAAGAAAAGAAAACAGGTTACTACCTTTACTGCAAAAGAAGAAGTGCAAATAAAACAGCACCCAGAAGTAGAAGTAGAAGTAGAAGTAGTGAAGCAGAAAACAAACAGAAAGAAAAGAATTCAAAGCCAATTTCTAAAACAAGAAAGCCTCACCTTCCAGTCCAGACTCTCTCTCTCTCTCTTTCTCTCTATCTGAGTGTGTTAGTGATAATGAGAGAAACTGGGAATAGACCAAAGAGAGGAGAAAGACTTTTAATTAGCATAACCAGTTACAATGACAGGGATCCCGTCATGCTCACACACAAACATACAAAAGGTCAGACAGACAGAGAGCATAGATTCAGTAGTGTCACAGTGATTTTTGGTTTGAGTACAGTAATGCACAGTGACTGTCCACGTGGCACTTGATCAATGGAATTGGATGTGAATGTGGGGCCCTCTCTGGATGGATTGGATGGTCTTTCTTTCTTAATTAATTCTCGACTTTTTTCTTCTTCTTTTTAGGAAGGTGCGATCTGAAAATGAGTGAGGGCGATGCCACGTGTACAGTGGCAGGGGATGTTTTATTGGGGATACTGAGGGACGAGATCGTAGGGGAATTTTTTTTTTTTAGTTAAATTGTACCACTCGTATGCATGTCAAAAGATTGTCAATTATAGATTCTAGTTAGCTCAACTAGTAAAACTTTTGATTTTAGATCAAAAATTGATTAGTATTTTAGATTAATGATAAATAACTATCATCAAAAACGGACGAAATAGATTGAAATTCTCTAAAAAAATATATTGTTAATTGGGGGTGTGAATAATTTATGACTGATTTTCATTTTGGTCATTACATTTTAGTCAACAAAAAATTATGACTATTTTGATTTGTGTCGTCAATTCAATAATAGAAAATTCATATGTAGCAAATGGTGTACATAGGTGACATGTTAAATGCTGACGTTGCTAATAAAATAATAATAAATTTTATTTGATTTAAAAAAAATACTACATCAATATTTAAATAAATAAATTAATTAAAATTAAAAAAATTCTAATTTTCTAATTTTTTTTAATTTAATTAAATTAATTTTTAATCTTAAATCAAAAATTGTTTTCAACTTTTAACTTTAAAACTATGTTTAATTTAAATGATTTTTTTATTTTATTTTTATCATTAGACCATTTTATGTATCAACCATGATCTGGGTTGAGAGAGAATGGTTTAGGTTTAGAGTGAGAGAGATATCATGTTAGAAAATGTAAACAAAAATATAATAAATTTTAAAAACAAAAATATAATCTAATTAAAGTAACCTTTTTCAACCCAAAAAAAAAAAAAAATCATATTCTTTTCATCTGATCCGCCCCTTTGGGAACTCTTTTTTTTTTGGTTCATCTACCCACATCTCTCTCTCTCTCTCTCTCTCTCTCAACAATCTATTCAAGCTATGTAAAACCACCACAAAGTCATAATTCATCAAGGAGCACCTTCGTTAATGGGTTTTGGTTTTTAGGGTTTGATTTTTGGTGGGTGTGTTTGGGATTTCTAGATTTGTGATTTTGGTTTGTAGAGTTTTAATTGATAATGGAGTTTTGTGGATTAGTGAAGGCGTCGAGATTAGTGACTGGATTCATGGGTTATGGATCGGTTAGGGTGGTGGGTTAGACTTGGGTTTCTAGTAATTTTTTGCTAGTGGACCAATGGTTGACAAATTTTGGGGGGTTAGTTTTTATTAACAGTGGCAGAATGAATGGATGAAGAAGATGATGGTGGTGGATGGGTTGATGAGGGAGATGGTAGGTTTTGAGTTTGTGATGAGGAGCCTTTAATAGGCGGTCATTTGGGTGATTTAGGTTGTGGGTTTTCAAAATTATTTGGATGATAATGCCATCAACTCCACCGCAACACCGCCACCATTGCGAAGCCACATCTCTACCTCTCCTCCATTCTGTTATCTCGAGAATTTTGATGGGCATATAGGAAAAAGATGGTTTAGATCTGCTCTCACTCACTTTGATCTAGGTTCTTTTAGATTTATGTTGTGAGTTTTGTGCTGATGATGCTATTGGTGGGTTTGTGGGTGCAACGGGAGGGGGAGTACGCCTCGGCATAATGGACCGGGGCGAAGAAGGAAAATGGAGTTGCCATCTAGATTAATTCTAGGAACCATAAATATAGTGCCCATCGTGGAAGGACTGATCTATTACCAGAGCACGTATCCAGATTTTAGCCATGGGGATAGGAAGGTGTTAGGCACCCAACCCCACCCGACCCTTAGGTCGGCTTCCACTTATTGTTTCTTATGTCTTAATCTCATTAAAGGCATATTCAAAACTTGTATTCTAGACTCACAAACACACTAGCATTCATTTAGCAAACAACATGACATTTTTCATCCCAAACCCTAACATGCATTTATTATGCATCTTATCATATCATATCCAAAGCAACAAACAAGCAAACACATATCATATCCAAGGCTAAAACATAGATATGTTAGGATCAAAAAAACATGCTATCATATCCAAGGCAAAGCATTGCAAACATACATTCATATTCATCAAAGCAAGATCAAAATCAAATCCCCAAATAGATGCATGTTCATGTAAATGTATGCCTTACCTCACTGCATCACAGCACCTATATATCAATGCATGGACATGTTATATGCGTGTTCATGACAAAATAAAAAGACAAAAACCCTAAGCTAGCAATCAAAGGACAAACAAAGTAAACAAACATGGAGGCAGAGACTCAAAAGAATAAAAAAAAAAAAAAAAAGACAAGGCAGGGACATATTATATAAGTAAAATAAAGAAAAAGAAGCAAAAAGGTTTGGATTAAGGTTTCTGGGCATGAGTATGTGTGTGCATACATAGGGCTTGCGTACGCAACCCAGTTGTATACGTATGCATACTTCTAGTATGCGTGAGAATGTAGAAAGCATGTGTACGCATACACACCCTAAACCCTAACCTAGAAACACAAGAACACAACAGAACATAAACTTAAAACTAACAACCTAACATGCTTAAAATGACAAAGCCAGAAAAACCTAAACTAGGTAGGCATATTATAACATAAACAAACCAGAAAAATAATAAGGAAAAGAAGATCAAAACAAATAAAAGAAAAAGAAAAAGAACTAAAGCATTATATCTTAAAACATAAAGCTCCTTAGCTTGATTTTGACCATTCCCCTCAGTCAATCTATTCACAATCAAACAAAGAAGTGATTAGTAAACTTGAAACTCAAAGATCAAGGCCAGAAAATGCCTAAATCAGAAAAATATTGACTTGAGGATGTTTTGCGAAAAAACTCCCTCTTTGATTCACTATTTCTAGTGAATCTTGTGTTTTCCCTTAGGATTTTCTGTGTCTTTCAAAAATGTACCATGTATGGCTTTTTATAATTAGAAAATGGGGTTTTGGAACGGCTCCCCGATGATGTGGGATTCATTCTAAAACTAAACTTTAATGCAGAAAAACTTGTTTTTCATAGTTTCTGGAACCCTAGAATGCGCACGCATGCCCGTGTATGTGTACACATGCATGAAGCATGCGCACGCAAGTGTTAAGCATGCGTGCGCATACATGCCCTAAGATTTCTGTGGCCTTTCTTTTCCAAAAATAGCTTATTTAATTCATAAAAGACTTATATTTTTCTGAAAACACTTTCCTTAAGACCATTTCAATCTAATCAAGCCCTAAATCAACATTGGGTTTTAGAATTTCAACATCATTGAGGAACGGGAGCCCAGGTCGTAAAGGGTACAAAATGCGATGTTTACAAATGCCCCTCTTTTGATTCATGAGCTTTACTAACAGAATCAAAAGAATAAGAGACAACACATTTTGTTTCGACATACGGCTTAGGCTTAACCCATGCACACTACAAACGAGGTGCAACTTTGCAGAGTTGCATGGGATTCGTATGTCCGAAGTCCCACCTTTATTATTCTGGAAATGAGTAAGGATAGGTTCACTATCCCAAAACCTTTTTTGCCAATTTCAAGCAAAAGGTAAGTGACTCACTATGCTATAGTCACTAAAAAAGAAAAACAAACATGGCCTCAACCATCAACCAAACAAACAAGGTGCTCTTACGAGCTTAAATGGATATATATCTATGGTGTCCATCTAGGGCTCTTGCCTCAAACTTCTCTGGGTGGCTTGTGCCTCTGGGTAATACTTTTCTTCTGTCTCCATCTTTATCTCTTCTATTCTAGTGAGGCTCTTACCTTTGGGTGACTTTTGTCTCTATCTTTATCTTTATCTCTTATATTGTGCCTGCATATTCAATTCCGTCGGATATGTACACAAGTTCTATACTCTTCTTTTCTGACTTGTATAGGGTCTATGTCTGCATATTCAATTCCCTCAGGATATGTGTACAAATTTTGTATTCTTCTCTTCTGACTTGTATAGGGTCTATGCCTACATATTCAATTCCCCCGAGATGTGTACAAATTCGGTATTCTTCTCTTCTGACTTGTATAGGGCTTGTGCCTGCATATTCAATTCCCGCAGGATATGTGAACAAGTGGCCTTGGTAGTTCTAACTCACGAGGAAGTCCTTGGTGTAAGATACATTGGGGAGAATAACTCACTGAGGAGTGTGTTGGTGGCCCATGAGGAAGCCTTCTTTGTAATTTTGACCTACGGGGAAGTCTCTTATAGTGTGTAGTCCATTGGGGAAAATTCTCTTCTTCTCCTTCATGATTTATTGGGGAATTGGGGAAGCTTGTGTTGATTCTGCTCACCAAGGAGTTTCCTCAACTCTTTGGGGAAATTCTTTTCTTCACAACCCTCAAGGGAGTTTTCCTTGTGCCTTGGACCCATGGGGGAGTCCTCCATGATACTTGGGAGAAACTTGTTTATTCTGTAACTTACTAGGGATTTGGTTAATGATCTTGACTCACAAGGGAGTTTCCTTAGTGATTTCCAATCCGCTGAAGGATGTTCTTGATCCTTTCAATCCACTAGAGATGCTTTGAGAGTTCTTTTGTCTTCTATCTTATTGAGGGTATTTCTGTCATTTTTAGATGGCTTCTTGAATTTCTTTGTACTTCCCACCTTCTGGTAGTCCATAGTGGATATTCTGAAATTTTTTTTTTTACTAAACTACTCATACTTTAGTAGGAGGCCTAAACTACATGTAGTTTAGTCATCAAACCTTCTCGCCTTTTTATTTTTCTCCAACGGTTACTAGCCATTTCTTTTTCTTCTTATTCTTCTCCATCTTCTTCAAATCTTCATATTCTCTCTAACTCTCTAACTTCCATCTTCCCTCTACAAAAACCTCTACCTCTCTCATTTCTTTATTCCTCACAATCGGATCTCCCTTTCTCTCCTAAACTCTTTCATCATCTTCAATGGCACCTAATTCAAAAACCAAGAAAACCTCCTACTTGATTTTTGGTGATGTCTTCAATCTCACACGTTGGAATGGGGTTGCAAGGTTAAATAAGTCTCCTCCACTAACATACAGGCCACAAAATCATCTCTCAAAAGGTGTAAGGGGGTTTAGAATGGCTCCCAGACGATGTGGGATTCATTCCAAACCTCAGCTTTAATCCAGAAAACTTGCCTTTCATAGCTCTCTAGAACCCTAGCTGCGTATACAGGTCTATGCCTGCGTATGCATGCATTAGACTTGCATACGCATACATGTGTATGCATGCGCAGGACGAGGCTTTCCTTGGCCTTTATTTTCCAAAACAGATTTATTTGCTCAAAAAAAGTTATATTTTCCATTTTAACATTTCTCAAGTTAATTTAAAATCTTAGACCTGCATACGCATACATGTGTATGCATGCGCAGGACGAGGCTTTCCTTGGCCTTTATTTTCCAAAACAGATTTATTTGCTCAAAAAAAGTTATATTTTCCATTTTAACATTTCTCAAGTTAATTTAAAATCTGATTGGGCCCTAAACCAACCTTGGGCCTTAGAATTTCAATATCATTGGAGAACGGAGGTCCAAGTCGTAAAGGATACAAAATGCGGTGTCTAAATGGTCCTCTACTTGGCTAAAAGGGTTAGTTGCCAGCTAGTAGGTGTGAACACACTGCAGGTTCCGATGGATCCTCCATAGTTCATGCTTGCCCTACTTTCCATGACTGATGCCTAGTACCAATTGTAGAGGAATGGCATTCCTTATACTAAGCGGCTCATGGATGATCTGGACTATGCCGAGTTCAGCGAGACTCGTCTTATGCCCTCTTTCTCTACGGAAGTATGTATTCTTTCCTTTTCACTTTCCTTTCTCTTTTCTCGCACTTTCTTACACATGGTGATACTCAACTGTGATGATTATGTTAAGGTACAGTTGGTTCTGCTGTCGGTGGTCCTGTTGCCCCTCCCCTTCTGCCTTGGTCGGTCTATGCTTATGGCCTTGATGGTTTTGCTCAGGAGCAACCTATGGGACGTAACCCGAATGTCATGGGTTATTTTTTTCTAGAGGGTACACAAGTGGTGAGCTCTCTTTCATTCTTGTCTTGTCTTCTCTTCTTTTGCATCTCTCAGAATTTGCTTTAACATTATTCTTTTCAAATTCAGCCCACTGTGGAGGAGCATGAGGAGTTGGTTTAGCTTGCTAGAAACCTTAAACTGGAGGTAACCGAGTATTCCAAGCAAATCTATGGTCCTATAGGATTTTCCCATCTGAGGGATGATGACGATGATAATGATGATGATGATGACGACGATGGTGATGATCCAGAGGTCACCCCAGCTATCGGCAGAGGAAGAGGCATTACCGGTGATGATCCTGTAGTTCAAACAGACAAACACAAGCACAAATACAACATATTTCCAATTTATTTCTTTATTTCTTCTTTTTTATAAGCATGTATTTCTGCACTTTTATTTGAGACATTGGGTTGTATTTAAGAATATCTGTTACATTTCTACTTTTATCTAGGACATGTACTTATTTTATAACTCATAAGAATTTTTTTTATATTGCCTTGCTTTTCTCTTTTCATTGATGCTTGAAAATCTAAGCGTGAGTGTGTCTTGACTAGTCCTCTAGGTTGTAGGAATCATGAGGGAAGCCTTGATGAAGGAACCGTATTCCAAATAGGAAAAGGAATTCGAATCTCTGTGCCTGCTTGCGTGTGCATACGCATACATGTGTACGCACATGTTAACCATGCATACGCACCTTTGACCATGTGTGCGCATGCCGCCAAGCAGAAAAAACCCTAGCTGATTCTCTTTAGTATAAAATTGTTGTAAAAGGCCTCCAAACCTTCACAAAACATGTTCTAAGCTTAAGAAACCCCCTATAAGGTCCCCAAATAGCAGAATTCACTCCTTTAGAAGTTTTGGCTTGGATTAAGAAGCTTAGCCCCAATTTCAAGCATGTTTGCACTCCTTTTGGTCTCTCTTGCATTCTTTTCTATCACTAAATTAGGGTGAACGAGCCTCTTCTCTGTGTTGCTGAATTTTGGATCCTTACTTGACATGTCTTCCAATTCAATGGCGTGGAATTATGCCCCACTCTTGAAGAATTTGGTGCAATCATGGGTGAACCCGACCTTGGTTCTATCATTCTTCCCACTCTTGAGGAAGATCTCTCTGACTTGGCTTGTCAGCTCCTGGGGGTTCCTCTATCTATGGCCAAAAGATGGTGCCCACTTAATAAGTTGAATGTACACATGGTTTTCAAGTATTTTTCTCAGCAGGATGTTCCTTTGGCCGGGGTGAAGAGCTTTCAATATCTCAATGCTTTTTGTCTTTGTATTCGTATGAGGTACTTCTTGGTGCATGAGACACCTTGCGTGGACCCAAGAATTCTTCGATGGTAAAAAATCTAAGGAAAGGAAGTCCAATTATCATCATCTTGGCTGAAACTCTTAATGGCCTAGATGTAATTCATAGGGAGGAAGCAACATTCTTTGCGGGGAGCCCCCTTCTTCTTCAAGCATGATCCTTAATTTTTGTCTAGGTTCTTAAGCTAGCGGGATTCCTTTAATTTTTACATGGATTGCCTTTCGGTTTTCAACCCATCAAGGCTCCTTATATCATCTTTGTATATACATTTATTTTTTCTCCCTCTCTCCCCCTCTCTCTCTTTTATTTTTATCTCTCCTTTTTCTACTCAACACTCATGCTTTCTTCCTTTTTCTCCTTTTGATATGGCTATATGAGAGGCTCTAGTTGCTTCATCCTCTCACTATTTCTCCTAGTCAATGTTAGGACGTATGTGAATCATGTTAGGAACATATGTCAATATTTTATGTAATTAGTTAATCCTTTGACAAAACGCACTTTACTTGTAATTGGGTAGATCTAGGATGTGTTTAATACTTCAAGAAATAAAGTTTTAAGTTCAAGTGTTAAAGCCATGCAAATCTGTCCAAGAAATAAGTGTAAAAGTGCTGGATTTTAAAACTCGACAGCTAGTATCTATCAAGGTTTAAAAAGCTACTGAAGCCCAATGCTCAACAGCTAGCTCAATAGATACCCTTGTAGAGAGGAAAAATTCCCAAACTATCACAAGCTAACACATTATACTACCAAGCCCACAAAATATAACAAATTACAAAGCGCCACGTACTACTGCTAGGTTTTGCTATCACTACTTAGAAACCAACAGAAATTTGCCAAGTGTCATTGAAATATAGGCATAAAATGCATGCAAAAACCAGTCACACATTAGCACGTGTAAGCAATGACATAAGCAGTCTAGCACATGTAAGTGATGACAAATGCAATCCAACGCGTGTAAGCGATGACATAAGCGGATCAATTAGGCTGTGACATGTGTCACCAATCAAACTCTGCCACGTGTCGCTCACGCACTCCTAAACTCCTATAAATAGAAGCCTTCATAAGGCATTTAAGAAAAGACCAAGCCATCTAGAGCACAAGCAGCATCAAAGAAGATTTGGAAGTACTGAAACTCTGCTGGAATCAAGCCCTGAAGCCTCCAAGAACTTCAAAAACTTCGACCTCAAATGCAAGGAACATTCAAAGCAGAATCATCTAAACTACCTGCCTAGATTTCAAAGGTAATTGGAAACAAGCTCAAAAGCCTTTAGAAACCTCAACAAACCATAAATCAGCGAAGCTCTATGGATTCAAGCCTCCAAAGCCCCGAAGAATTTCCACCACAAACCTTTGAATATGAAGAACATTCGAAGAGAAATCATCCAAATTATATTCCTAGATCTCAAAGTTCACTGGAATCAAGCTCAAAAGCCTCCAGAAACCTCAACAAACCACAAATCAGCAAAGCTCTATGGATTCAAACCTCTAAAGCACTGAAGAACTTCTACCACAACCATCCAAGACAAAGAACACACGAAGAACATGAAGAACGTGAAGAACAAAGGATTTTTGACAAGCACATAGCCAGAGATTCATTGTAATTCTGTTTCAAAGATCTTCGATCCGTTCTTCAACTAAATTGAAGGATGTCTTGTGTTCGAATCAAAATCACATTACCACGATTCCAATCAACAAATCTTTCAAAGAGAGAGAATCAGAGGATCACTCTTTTATAATCAAAGAGAATTGTACCACATATTCATCAATACAAATTTGCATTTATGAAACTATTTTACTTGTTTGACTTATTTCGAACTGAGAAATTTAGTCATCCACAACCCTATCTGTCGAGGTTTATGAAATTTAGTTTTTCAAAGTTGATTTTCATCCAATCCGTGTGTATATTTTTTGGGCTTTTTTCTCACAACCCTAAACATATATAAGGATTATTTTAAGGGCTGTAAAAGGTTGTGCAAATGTGAAGAGAAAGTTTTGTTCATGCAAATTGTGATCGGAGACAGAATTTGCCCTAGTTCATCTTTCTCTTGAAGAAGCTACTGTGTTTGTACACCGTAGGGTTTTGTGACCAATGGGTTTCGTGATCTTCATCGTGTGATGAACTGAAAAACTTTGTAGCTAGCATCTTTCTCAAGTTGGTGATTAAGTTGCGTACTGGGATCCGCGCAACTATTGGTTAGTAACATACTAGGAGCCGTGCATTGAAAATGAGAGATTGTCACTACCAAAAAAGTCCAATTGGATATTGGGATAAGGGTTTAACTATAAGTTGATATAAGGTACTGGGATTCCTTTACTTGTAACCGCTTATTGTGATAATAGTGAATTCTCGGGAATAGTGACCTTGAAATCACCCTGTGGGGTTTTTGCCATGTAGGTTTTCCCCATTCATAAACAAATCATTATGTCAATTTAATTTCCACTGCATTTAGTTAATTGGTGATTTGTTTGTGCTATCACGCGTTTTGCATGTTAATTGTATTAATTAATTAAATTGGCTAAATCAATTGCTTAATTTATCATAAGGGGTCAATACATTCTAGGTTTATCAAGTGATATCAAAGCTTTGCACTTGAAGTCCTTTCCAACTGGGCTCTGAATTAGAACAGTTCTGCCTCAAGCTTTTTGGTCTTCTTAGTCAAGAAATTATTCTCAAATCTCAGTACTCTAATGGTCTGATTTACTTCATCAAACTTTGTGGAGATTTCTTCTCATTCAAGCTCCACTTCACTAAGCTTCTTTGTGGCCAACCTATACAATTTCTTATGCTTTTCCGAGACCTTGTATAACTTTGTATAAGCTGTGTGGATGTCATCTTGCTCATCCATCTTTTCAAACCTAGACTCCAACAATTCCTCTTCTTCATCCACATTTTCAACAATCCCTTAAGTAGGATTTATAGTGGCAATGAAGGCATTTAGGATTCAATCATCCTCATTATCAGAAGCATTCTCAGGCTCAATGTCGCTCAATGTAGTAGCAAGTGCCTTGCTCTTCCCAATAGTCTTGAGATACATAGGGCACTCTTGTTTCATGTGATCGAAGCCCTGACACCCAAAGCACTTTGGTCCTGAGGGAACAGTGTACTGACCGCCATCCCTAGCATCCTTCTTCCCTTTCTTGGCTCTTGAACTGCAAAGAACTAGATTGCTTTCGGTCATTGTCAAATCCTTTCACATTGGCATTCTTCATGAACTTCTTGAACTGCCTTGTGATATAGGATTTCATCTTAAAATCTTCATCGTCTGAAGACTAATCAGTGTCACTACTCTTGGCCTTTAATACCATACTCTTGCTCTTGCTTGATTTCCCTATCCTTATCATCCCTAACTCATAAGTTTGCAGATTGCCAACCAACTCTATCAAAGGAATTTTGTCAATATTCTTCGATTCCTTAATTACGGTGATCTTGGCATGAATATCTCGGGTAGAGATCTAAGCACCTTTCTAACAATCTTAGGTTCAGGAATGGTTTCCCCAAAATTAAAAGCTGAGTTCACTATGTCCTTGAGTTTAGCATAGAACTCATCGAATGACTCATTCTCTTCCATCTTAATCTCTTCAAAGCTCGTAGTAGGCCTCTAAAGCTTTAAATCCTTGACAGCCTTGGTTCCTTCATAGGTTGTCTAGAGAATGGTCCATGCTTCCTTAGCGGTTTCAGTAGAGGATATCTTCTTGAACTCATCATTCGTGATTACACTGAATAAAGCGTTCAATGCCCTGCTGTTGAAGTTTACCGCCTTGATCTTAGCATTGTCCTAGTCGACTGGTGCTTCCGTAAGCTTGGTCCAGCCTATCTCCACAGCTTGCCACACATTTTCATCTAATAACTGCAAAAAAGCTCTCATGCGTACTTTCTAGCATGCATAGTTAGTGCCATCAAATAAATGAGGTATGATAAGAAACTGTCCTCTATCCATAACAAATAGGGGTCAATGGATCACACAGCAAAGATTAAAACCTAATCAAAAGGAGTTTTACTCCAATATGCACGGAATTGACACTTCTATACCACATTTCTTCTCTCGCGTTTGAGTTACACACATAGGGTGTGTTTGGATTGAACTTATTTTGCTGAAACTGAAAACTGAAAACTGAAAACACTGTAGCAAAATAATTTTTAAATGTGTGAATAGTGCTGTGGGACCCATTTTTAATGAAAAAATTGATAAAAAATGAAATTTGTGGGTCCGTGAACAGTGCATATATGCACTGTTCACTGCAGAAAGTCAACATTTGCGGTTACTGTTCATTGAACAGTAACCGCAATACTCCAAAACGCGTGGAAAAAAAAAAAAAAAAAAAAAAAAAAAAAAAAAAAAGAACAAAACGCAACTTGAAAACGCAGACGTGGAATCCAAACGGTACCATAGTAGTTACTTAGGATATTGTATCCGAGATACTACACGTTCCTAGAGTAGCGCATTCTAACTACCCTAATTGTGCTCGTCTGCAAACTGTGTCCAAAGATGAACTCTCGTCTCTCTTTTGTGAGACACCTTCATCTTGGGGTGACCGACAAAACACCCCTTGCTCGGGCTTTGTAAAAGGTCCGAGATTCCTAAACATGGTGATGACATTTATTCTTCATCCTTTGTCTCACTATAACTCCATTACAAAGCCTCATGCTCCATTTTTGTTGTCCCTCTTAAAGGATATCTTTATTGACTTCCCTTTTCACTTCATTCTATCCTTTATAGATGTCTATAGGGATACGGCGACCCGTGATAAGCTCATTATTCCTTCGGCTATCATGCAGATCCTTCGTCATTTTTCTATCTCCTTTCCCTATTCTCTTCACTTTTCAATGATGTGTGCCATAGATGCAACTATCGTTCAACGAAGCGAGGCATAGCTCAAACCAAGGCAGCACTGGACAGAGACGGCGACTCCTCTAACTTCTACCGCTCCATCCACCTCCGCTCCTTCGTCTTCTGTGGGTGGAATGACACTTGAGGCCATCATGGCACAGCTTCTGCACATGGATGCTCGCCTTGACACTCTAGTGATAAGTTATGTCAGGTGAACACCCGCGTTAATTGTATCGCACGACGACAAGCTGTAATTGGTGGTTTCATTCTTGCTTCTTCTCCATCTCCATCGACTTTCGAGGATGAGAGTGATGATGGCTCTAGCAGTGATGGTGCTGATAAGGACGATGATGCTAGCTCGCCTAGTGATGATGAGATGTCTACTTGATATACTCACCCTTTGTCACTCGTGACAAAAAGGGGGAGTAGTTTTGATATGAGAATAGTCATACATAGGGGGAGGGTTAGCATAGGAGAATTTGTGATAGGGGGAGTGTTTATGAGAGATGTAGTGGGGATTTTTTGTATTTGTTCTTTTCTTTCTTTTCTAGATACATTATCTCTTGTACATTGGTCTTGTGACCATTTAGTGATAGCAAACATTATACTTATCTTTGATATATATATATATATATATATATATATATATTTGATGATGTTGTTATCACATTTCACCTATCTCTCCCTGTGTTGTTTCTTTTCTCTCTTTATACACATGTTTCTTATTTAATGTATGCAATCTTATATTTATGTTTCACACTAAGATGCCTTGATGAGTTTTGTTTAAAGTGTTTCAAAAATATAGGTTGTCAAAGTCTTCTTGCCATAAACTCTCTTCTTGCAAAGTTTTTCAAGAGTTTGTGTTAGAATAGATTTTATTGTATTCAACAAGTGAGTATGAGTTAAGTGATTTATGACTTCTTTCATATGTTCATTTGTTTGTTGTGGTTTTGTCACAGATTGCTAAAAAGAGAGATTGTTAGGACATATGTGAATCATGTTCGGAACATATGTCAATATTTTATGTAATTGGCTAATCCTTTGATAAAACGCACTTTACTTGTAATTGGGTAGATCTAGGATGTGTTTAATATTTCAAAAAATAAGGTTTCAAGTTCAAGTGTTAAAGCCATGCAAATCTGTCCAAGAAACAAGTGAAGAAGTGCTAGATTTTAAAGTTTGATAGTTAGTATATATCGAGGTTTAAAAAGCTGTTGAAGCTCGATACTCGACAGCTAGCTCGATAGATACCCTATCTGTCAAGGTTTATGAAATTCAGTTTTTCAGAGCTAATTTTCATCCAATTTGCGTGTATATGTTTGGGCTTTCTTTTCTCACAATCCTAAACATATATAAGGATTATTTTAAGGACCGTAAAAGGTTGCGCGAGTGTGAAGAAAAAGTTTTGTTCATGCAAATTGTGACTGGAGACAGAATTTGCCCTAGTTCATCTTACTCTTAAAGATGCTACTGTATTTGTACACTGTAGGGTTTTGTGACCAAGGATCTTCGTGATCTTCATCGTGTGATGAACTGAAGAACTTTGAAGCCAACATCTTTCTTAAGTTGGTGATTAAGTCGTGTACTGGGATCTCCGCAACTATTGGTTAGTCACGTACTGGGAGCCGTGCATTGAAAAGGAGAGATTGTGACTACAGAACAAATCCAATTGGGTATTGTTGTGATAATAGTAAATTCTCGGGAGTGGTAACCTTAAAATCACCCAATAGGGTTTTTGCCGTGTAGATTTTCCCCATTCGTAAACAATTCACCGTATCAATTTAATTTCCACTACATTTAGTTAATTAGTGATTTCTTTGTGCTACCACGCGTTTTGCATGTTAATTGAATCAATTAATTAACTTGGCTAAACCAATTAATTAATTTATCAGAAGGAGTCAATACATTCTTGGCCTATCAGTCAATATCATCCAAAGCATCCTCGTGACTGTAAGCTTAAAAATAAGGAGATGGATCCTGTTGAGTTCACTGAATTCCTGAAGCATCTCTCCCCTTTAGGTGTCCAATGGGTGGTGGAATGGTGGTGTATCATGGACATGGTCAATCGTGGCCTGAAGGATAACTATGTTCCTTTGGTTGGGCTTCTCCATTGCTTTTACTACTCTACATGTCACATTGCGAGACAATTTGGTGATCATCAAGGAGCCCTTAGTGATGATGGTTCCTTCCATACCTCAGCATTTACTGAGAGGGTCTTGGGTAGAATTTGTGAGACTTGGTTGCAGAGGATGATAACTAAGGACATCCGCTTTCCTTAATTCCTCCATCTAACTTCGAGGTACAAGGATTGGCTATCTACTGACATGAGGTGGGTTCATAGGGAAGAGAAGGCTTACAAAAAGTCCAACAAAAGGAAGAGGACTGACTAACTACCTTGATGTGCTCCAAATTTTACTTTTCTGTACTTTATGATTCTCATTTCTTTTCTTTTGAATTTAATAAAGGATTGGAATGTTCCAAATCCCCTATGAAAACAATTTGTTATCTTTTAATTTGAGCAATAAAAGAATCCACCATTTTCTTATATTTACTTATTGTATTTATTTTTCTTTTCTTTTTCCTATGCCATTTAATTTTTGCCCATGACGTCCTTGCGGGAATTTTCACCATGCCCATGGTCTTTTCCCTATCTTTTGCCTAGATCACCCTTTTGGGTTTTCAACCTAGCAGGGTTTCTTTGCCTTAAGTTTTCCCTGAGCCGCTCTTTTGTTAAGCTACATCACATTTGGATTTTTTAGAAGAAAAATGGTTGTTTAACCTTAATTTTTGAACTATTTTACCAAACAACCCCATTTTTGAACTATGTAGCAAAATACTCCTATTTTGCAACTCAACATTGCTGATGTTGAGTTATGCCTGAAATTCAATATTAGCCATGTCAATTTTATGCGTATTTTGCCCCTTAAATTAAAAAATAAATAAAAAAAAATATAAAAAAAAATTGCGCAGAACTCAACATTAGGAATGTTGAGATTCACTTAACAATATTATAGAATTCACTTAAAAGTTTTGATTTTTTTTTTTTAATAGTCAACCTAGTCAACGACATGTATATATGTTAAAGTAGTAATTCTTAGGAACTCCTGAAGCACGGTGAATAGTGCTCTCTCCTCTTATATTCATGGTGGAGTTAACTCGTTAAATTAATGGTGGAGTCCACTATAAATGTGAGAGGAGAAAACATCATTTCGCTATTCTCCGAGAGTACCTAAGTATTTTCCATGTTGGAGAGGGATTTTTCACATGGAAGGGAAGTCCTAATTTAGAGGGATTTGTTTCCTTTAACAAAGAACTTTATAAGGGATTTGTCTTTTTTAGCGAATTTCTTTTCGTGATTAAGTTGATTTGGGAATATCCCATATACAAATTCTTTTGTGAGTTTTTTTGTATTTATATTTTTGTTTTTTTGTTTTTGTGATAGGTTTTTAATCTTTTTGTTATTTGAGTCAAAATGAAATTTGAAATGGATATATATTTTTCTCAAAAAAAAATTTGGGGGGGGGGGGGGGGTAGTCAAATTTATTAATTTCTCAACACTATTTCAAATTTTCAACTCAATTAATGAAATCATATACAATATATAGAAGCAGAAGCTTTTAACCAGGTGTTGACACGTTAGCAAAAATACCCCCTTCAAAAACTGACACGTATACAACTTTTAATTTAAAAGACCCGCACAATACATCGTTTCAATAATCTTAAAATTTTAAATTTTACTTCTACAACACCGTTTGAAAGCCAGAAGCCTCTCACTATAAATAACAAAAATAAGACCCACAACCAAACGTTAAACAAAAGTATCCACTGTTTCCATTCGTTTGACACAAAACAGCCAAAAGAAAAACCCTTCCTTGCCGATCTACTTTGCAGTTTGCACTATGTTCTGTTTCTTCTCAGCAACAGAACTCAAACTTGCCCACATAGATTTCTGTCCACATACGGAGAAATTATTGTTCAGAGAGAGCGATCGATTGGAATTTTTTTGGTAGAAGAGGAAGAATAAGCGTTAGACTGTTAACGCACCATGGGTTGAAAGAGGGGCGCCACCACAAGTTCAGCCGTCACCGTAAGCCTCCATTCCACCCACTATCAGACTACTGAAATCGCTACTGGTAAAGTTTTGTTTTAAATTTAAAAATTTAGGGATTTTGGTTTTTATTTGGAGAATCAATTAGGTGTTAATTATGATTTAGATTGGTATTTTGGGTCAGATTTGGTTTTGATTAAGGGATATGGAGGTAGAAGAACCAAGTAGAATTTGTAGGCGCCATGAGAGAGAAGGAGAGACATCTCAGGGCCGTTGTCGCCGCCGCCGCCGTCACCTGTCTGCAGCCACCAAAAAACTGGCTTTCCCCAACCGTCATACTGCTGGAGCCATTATGGGTAAGGTTATTTTAAAAATAAAATACTGAAAATAAAATAGAATTATAGATTCTACTCAAAGAGAGATACTACCGCCCTAATGTCCCCGTCAGACGTCCAAAACCGCTATACACAGACTCCACAAGGTGCGAATAGAGAGATCAGAGGGTCACCGTTGGTAAAGTTTTCTCTTTCTCTGTTAGGTTTTGGCTTGAGTATTTTGGCCAGATTGGTTTTAATTTAGGTTTGATTTTAGAATTTGGTTTATATATTAAGGTATTTGGGTTAGAATTGGTTTGGTTTTGCATATTTGTGTTAGATACGTTGATTTGAGTATTTGGGTAATCAAGGTTAGAAAGGAATTAAAATAAATGCACAGTGCAAATACAACAATCAATATTAAATTTCTTTGCATTGTTTAAACAGATCATATTTTTGAAAGTTATTCCTTTTTTTTTCCCAGTTAAATAACAATTTCATTTCAATAGAAGTAGGAAATTAGATGTTGATTTAGCATAAATATTGATGTGTATATATTTTGTTATAATTAACAATAAGATTCATTTATCTAGAATAGGTGATTGCTAAGACGACTTATATGCAAATAACTCACCGGAAAAATCTGCAATTTTTTTTTTTTTTCAAGGCTACATGATTGTTCCTACTGTTTGTTTTAAAGCTTTCTCATGATTTGTCCGTTTTGTTAAGGGTAATTGGAACTCTCTCATATGTCATCTTGATCTCTTAAGGGTTATGTAGGATGCCAATAGAATGAATTAATTGCCTTATGGTAGATGCTACATGTGATCTTAAATATGTACAATTTCTCATGTCATCTTCAATTTGCTTATGTAATATGTAGTTCCTTTACACACATTCTCTGTGTAAAAAATTGATTTGGCCATCTAATATTGATTTAGACCTGTTATTGGAAAGAAAATCTACTCTTAAAATTTGATTAAAAATATGAAATATTTTAATGGTAGACTTTAGTCTTAATCTCCATAATACATATATAAATGCCATAAAAACATTTCTAAGCCTTAACACTCTAGAAATTTGGACATGGTATAATAGTTTCCTAACTACAGTTGGAAGGTTGAGATGTGCACTCTCTTCAGTCTAATGATGAGTTCCATACTTTGCCTTCTCAACCCTCTTTTATGTTTTAAAGAAAGCCTAGATAGATGTTAGCAGATTGAGCACAAGATTCTTTCTTCAATATCTTTGCTTAATTTTAGTAGAACCTCACTTTAACCACTTATAGTAAGAAATCATTTTTGTAACTAAACTTGCATTTGAATAGAAACTAAAAGTGTTCATATATAATTTCTCAGCAAAATCTCAAAATTAGCATTTTCTTTGTCCATTAACATACAGCTAATAATTTGGTTTGTAAACAGTGTGTTTTGTGTAGTTTTTTGGTTAGTATGTATGTTATGAGTTAAAAAAATTGCATATATGTTTAGATTTCAATAGGAATTTTTTGTATTTGTTAGTATGGTTTAGTAGGAGTTGTGAAATTGAATTAACCATCTGTTGAATGGATAGAGTATGGAGAATATGTGTCATGAATTAATGAGGTTGAGAAAATTTGTGTCCTAAAGTAGCTTAAGCAAAATAAAGTTTCTGATCAAACTTTGTAGTCTATATGCATTTATGAATTTTTTTTTTTTTTTAATAATTTCTTATCAAGCTTCTAAGATACATTTGCTTTGTGTAGTATATAAATGTTGGGGTTGAACAAAATCTACGAAAGTCTAGGATAGTTGAAGAAGGCATTCTGTTGCAATTTGCTTCTTACTGGGTGCCTGTGGCTGAAGGTGTGGTCCTCTTGGGCAAAAAATAAGAAGGGGAAATGAAATTTGGTTGATTGGAAGGGAGCAGGAATACACATCATTCAAATTCTTCGTTTCTCTTTGTCTCTCTATCTCAAAAGGGGATATTTATTCATCTAAATTAAAAGAACAACTGAGATATATAAAGACACATTGGAATTCAGAAGAAAAAGAGTTAGGTGATGCTAAATTAGCATCTTCAAGTGCACTTGGTTGGTTGTTTTAAATTTAGATATTTGAGTTAAATTTGGTTTTAATTATGGTATTTGGTTTAAAATAAATTTTGTTTTGGGTATTTGTATTAGATTTGGTTTTGTTTTAGATAAATGGGTTAAATTAGTTTTTGGTATCAGCCTATGGTGTTTGTAATTAGATTTGTAAATGGAGTTAGATTTGTAAATGGAGTTATGTTTTGGGTGTTTAGTAATCTTCTTATGATTAAAATTTTAGGTGGAAGTTTAGAACGTCGTGAAAGTGTATTTAAATATTATTAAAAATAAATTCTTTTTAATTAATGTAAATAAAAAGGGTCCTGCACATAGTGCGGGTTAAAAAGCTAGTTTTGATAAAGCTAGGGGGGCTTAGCCCCAATGTGGCTCCACCAAACAAATACGATGAAAGAAGTTTAGCATTATAACCTGCAGACCAAATAAGAGAGAGGACATACATTTCAACAATATAAAAGGAAGGAAACCATCTGAAGATAAAATGATATCTTTATGGAAACTTCTCTCTTGGTATTCTTTGAAGTTTGTGTAAGATAAATTTAAAGTTTCAGTGGAAAATAAATATACCTTCAGCCATAGTTGTTTAGTGTTTAGAGAAAAAAAAAAAGACTTGCTATAAGATAGTGTATATATAAAAAAGGGTCTTCTAGTCTATGGCATTTACCTCACATATTTCCTTTTGATGGAGACATGTTATATATATATATATATATATAGAGAGAGAGAGAGAGAGAGAGAGAGGTTAGACTAGGGACCCTTTTAAATTTAGATTTGTTCCATAACCCTCTTTTCATCAAGGGATTTAAAACTTGTAATTTTAAGGTGTTTATTAATCAAATGGGTTATACCAATTGAGAGTTACCTAGAAACTGTTATTCACCATAACGTTTTTCACAAATAAAATCCTTAAGACATGAGTTTTTATTTATCACTTAAATGTGAGCCATGTAAATTCTTTTTAAAATCTTACATTCACCCACTTGGCCCACATGACATTTAAATAACTTGAAAAGTGATATTCACTTTAATATGACCATGATATTACCCATGTCAACTAGTTGTGAAATGCTCCCACTCAAATAAAGAATCCAATACATGAATCATGGCGGTAATACCCTTAATTATAATGAGTACTTCCTTCCATATATTATAATGTATGGTAATCCTTACATGAGTAAATGTATGGTAATCCTCACATGAGTACTTTATGAGCCATTAATTCTTTATGAATGGACTACATATTTGTCATTCGGGTCTTCTTTTATACATCCCCATAAATATATCATCCTTATATATCTCCACAGATATATCTAACTTAATACATATACTTTATGTGCACAAAATAAAAATCATATTTTTTTTCTTCTCCAAAACTAACCAAATATGTGTCTAGAACATTGAATAATTAGAGTGAAATTAAACACCAAATGAGCTAACAAGTTCCATTTGCCCAAAAGAATTTTACACTGTTTTGCCGGCAAATCTCTAGTTATGAAATTAACATATATTAACTCAATAAATTTTAACTCAACAGACACTATCAGTTTCTTAAAATTCTCTCCAAGACTAAGTTAATTTATGTCGATATGTTTATTTCAGCTTTCACAATCATTATCCTTAGAGAAGAAAATTATAACCAAGTGTTGATACCATATTTTGTCTGCCCTCGATTTGTGTGCCAAATCCCGAAAAAACCAAAAATATCATTTTCTCTCCATGGGGCCGCGAGAACATCCAGAATGACGTGGCGCGACATGTTCGGGCACCAGAGCACCTGAAATGCCTCTTTCAGATAAAATGACCAAAATGCCCCTAGTCAACCCTAGGTTTGATCGAAGGTCAAACAAGGTCAAAACTCTCACGAAACAACATTTTTCATAGTATTACATCAAACCTGAGAACCTCAAATATTTTTAACAACTTTGACCAAATTTGACCCAAAGTCGATCTCGAGTGAGCCCGAAAATCCTAATTTTGATCCGACTGTCAGAATAGGTTGAAACTAACGCCATTGTGAAGATTATCAAATTCTCATTCCAAATATTGTTCATGGATCAAAATCAGAGTTAAGACGGCCGAGATATCACAAAACCCGAGATAACACAATGATCGATGCACCACAAACTTTTGAGAGCCATAACTTTTGATTCGACCGTTGGACTTTCAAGATCCATACCTATTCAGAAACAGGAATTCAAGACTTTTCCATACATGTCAAGATCAAACCAATTGGAGGCCTTTTAAAGGTGGTGGCCCTTCAAGGGCCACTACCTTGAAATTTGTGTCGGGGCTATAAAAAGCCACACGCACCTTTCACACTGAGGAGGATCATTTTTTGCTTAGTTCTGCTCTTTGCCTAGTTTTTCTACATGTTTTTCCCCTCTCTCAAACACAAATAAACACCCAAAAAACACATCAAAACTTCTTGATTCTTCTCTCTTCACCAAAAACACAATGTATTATTCTTATACCCAATCTTCTTCTCCTTGGTTCTAAATCTTGGATTTGGGGTTTAGGGGTGTGGATATAGCTTTCTAGCTACCATCCACACCCCTAACCTTCTAAATCTTTTTCTAGCATTTATTTTGCTCTTTTATGCCTTGATAACAAGATTTGTTGCTTTCTCTAGCATGTTTCTTGCTTTATTTGTGTTTCTAGCTTAAATCTCTTTGCTTTTATGCTTTTTGCCATGTTTCATGCTTAGATTTACATCCTTATATGCTTATATGTTTAGATCTACATGCTTTAGGCTTTATGCCATGTTTTGTGCCTCTTTTTGTTATAGGTTGACGTTAGGGTTACATGCTTATATGCTTGTATGATGTTGTTGGCTATGCCTTGCTTGGATCTATGTGTTTCATGCGTTTATTTCCATGCTATATGGTTAGATCCTTGTCATCATATGCTTATATACTTGGATCCATGTTCTTCCATGTCTATGTGTTAAGTTTCTACATCTTCACATGCGTGTTTCTATGCCTATATGTTTAGATCTATGTTTCCACATGCTTGTGTGCTTGGATCTATGTTCTCTACATGTTTTATGCTATCTTCCATGTGCTTGTGCACTCCATGCCATGTTTGTGCACCTAGACCTAGGCTATGTTTGTCGTGCCATGTGCTATTGTAGCCCTTTTATCACTTTGTCTTTCTTTCTTGTGTTTTTGGCCTATTGGTTTGGACCCAATCTAGACCATATGGTCTATGTCATTGTTGTTAGGATTAGTGCCCTTAAATCCTATTGTATGATGCTATGTATGACTTAATGTTGTAATTGATAAAGTTGTTTTATTATTATCTAAAATAATGGCAATATGAATATTTGGATATTATCATATAGTCCATGAGATGCATAGTATGTGATTTATGTGATTTAGTCATAGAAGATAGAAGTCACAAGTTCTTTGTAAACTCAAAATTTTAGTTCGTAGTCGATGATGAAATTGGGTATTTCATCTGTGAAAGCTATAACATATCAACTAAGATTATTTGTCTTAATCATGGAAGTGGAGACTTCTAATTGATATGTTGATATGTTTTAAGAGTTAAGACATATTGAACTGAACCACTGTGAAGTTTATTATTCTCCTAACGACTGTTAAATGAATAATAAATCCCACGACTTCTATTTACATGAACTTTTAATCTTAAGAGAATAATGGACCTGATCATGAAGTGTAGATTGCTTTGATATATCAGGAGTGAGATCTAAAGTCACGATCAAAACCTCAGTATGTTGGGCAGCCACATTTAGTGTTAATGGAACATATATTCTCAAGATGGAATTCATAATCTCTTAAAAGAGATATAAAATATTTCCTTGAGATAAGTTTAATGGGTTCAGTTATTCAGAGTATTAGGCCTAACCACTTTAGTAAGGAGTTACTAAAGTATATATTTATGAAATTGGATTTCATAAATATATGATGAATAACTTAAATGATTAAACTGGGTACTTAAGGATTAAGATGTAGTAATCTTCAAAGTGGCAGTTCATTTTCATGGCTTTGTATTACTACGAATATTTTATGAAGGAATTGAATGTACAATAAATTCTGGGGATATAATTTATTAATAAGGCATAGAGTGCAATTATATTTGTCTAGTGATATTAAATATAATTAATGGTAACTTTGGACTTGTCAAGAATTGACAGAAAAGCTCAAGGCCCATTGGAGTTAGTGTCTTATTTTTTCTCCTTTGGTCCCACTCCAAGCCACATACTAAAGCCCAATTATAATGGCCCAATAGGCTAGCCTAATTAGATAATCAGTTATAAGGAGGGAAATATACAGAATTTTGTAAGAGGATGAAATGGTTTGTATGTAAGTGTTGAACACTTTCTAATTCTCCATTGAACCCAAACATATAAACTGATTGAGAGACTACGCTTCTTGGGCATCAAGTGGAATTGGAGTGGAGATTAAAAGTGTTCCCGAGTACTTCTAATTTTTGGTTTTGAATTTCACCACACCAAGGTACATTCTCTTGTTCTTATATTCTGAAATTTACATAGTACATGTTATCAATTGTGAATGAAGTAGATTCATTAATTTTCCGCTGCGTATGTTTTGTATGCGATACAAACATGTATTTTTCCAACTACTGTCTGTACACCTTGGCCCACATCAAAGGGTTTGGATCATCTTTATTTGCATGTCTATGCTTGCTTGCTTGCTTCTATACTTTATGCTTGTGATAACCTTTCTTATTCTAGGCTTTGCCACACTTGACGCCCTTAGCGAGTTTGGTGGTTGTGTGGTTACATCCAACACCCATGAGGCCTTGTTTGGATGTAACCATTTGGGATGCATCACCATGATGCCGGTTGCTTTGTGCATACCCTTCCCTTTTTTTGATCCACGCGATGCTTTGCTTGCCATGCTTGTTTGTGCCACATGTTGGCTTTTTAAGCATCTTTACACGCTTGCTCATATGTCCATGCATGAGTCTTGCTTGCTAATGAGTCGTCCATGTGGACATCTGATCTAAACCTACATTCGTCCCTCGCGAATACCACCTTTTGTTTGCTTTCTTGCTTGCTTACCTTTCTACTTGTTCGCTTGCTTTCTTGCTTCATCGCTTGCCATGCCTATCATGCTTATCTGTTTTATGCATTTTCATATGCTTTGCATCTTTTCCTTTCCTTGCTTGTCTGCTGGTTTATTGTCTTTGCCTTTGCATGTACACACATGGAGTAAGGACGCTTGGAGCTAGGACACAGTCTCCCAGGCACAAGCACAAAGGGCACGGATGCAAGCATGTAGATATAAGTCAAGCGGCATGTTCAGTAGATTTAAGAGTTTAGCCTTTCCTTTTTTGTTTTGTACTCTTTTAAACCCCCTTCCTCCTCCCTCATTTCTCTCTTAGATGGGTTGTATTAGGTATATCATGCCATGTACCATTCATCCTCGTCTCTAGAGTATGACGACCCCTGTTTATTTCCTGCACCTATATTTTGGGCCATGCTCTAGGGATGTAGACATTTATTTTCCTGCTCTATATGATAGCATTGTGCATGATGTATGTATATATATACCTGTTTGCCCCCTTTCGGTGTGATTGTCATAGTCCATGTCACCTAAGGCAAAGCAATGTCTAAGACACATCGTCGGATTTTCGCCGAGGAAATCTAGTACTTTGCCCGAATGCCTTAGGAAAGCATAGATTGGGACCACACCCATTCAAAAGCCAAACCTCAAAACCCCCATGCATGCAAAGCCCCGAAAGCCAATGCCAAAATCATGTTTTTACTGTCAATCTTCGAAAATTAAGGTTTTATCAAAACAAAGGACTGAACTTGGACAGACGTTGTGGGATACCTAACACCTTCCCCACACGTAACCAAATTTCCGAACTCAAGAATCAAGATTTTTTACCATTCACGTTTGATTAGGAAAAAAGACATTTTTTCTTAGCCTAGGATTGGTAATAAAATTAACTAAAAACAAGTGACCAATCACACCTTAGAAAAACCCAATGATTGGTGGCGACTCCACTTACCTTTAGTAATACCTTAAAATTTGGCTCTGATTCTTGCCACAACGCCAAAGGTAGACCTACCTTCCTCCACCAAGAGAGAGGGTACCTGAAGCTCGGCACGGACGACACCACGCAATACCATTTCCGAAAGGGGCCTCCAATGGGCCCTTGCATGGGCGGGAGTGTTGCCACGGCAGGTGGTCAAACAAAAGCCCACGGTGGCGATTTTCTGCCCCGATCGAGGCCGAGTGTCGACATCGAGTTATCTTTAAAAAATCTTTAAAGGTTTCATTATAAAATCGACAACCTTAAGACCTATCCATAATGTCTGTGTTATAGCTTCATAGCATATGAGATGTCCTACATGACAACCAAATCACTACTTCCAAATAGTATGCCATTCACATTTAGGTGTAAAAAAAAAAAAAAAAATTCATCTACTCCCATTGACCTTAAGGTATATACACTAATCAACAATGTGCCCAGTGAAACCAAATGAGGTAGCAACAATGGTGAACCTTTATATTCCATTAGTGGAATATCTATATGCTTAACTTTTGCAAAGTATAATTTTTATTGGGAGTCAAACCTTCATGGATCTTATAAATTAATATTAATAGCTTTTGATGATGTGTGAAAATCAATAGGCTAAATGTTCCAGGCTTTAATGGTGGTTGGATGACTTGAAAAGAAAGAAAGAATCTCTCGAAGGTGACCGAGGTGAACCGGCCAAGGGCCCTTTGACAACTAAGTCAGTTTTCTTTCTAGAACTCAAGTGTAGTGAGTGAATAAATAGTAGAACATACCTTGGTTGGATGAAGCTTGGTCCTTTTATAGAGAGTTTTGGAGTGGGTCTACTTGTTAAGTTCCACTAACACCATGGGAGATGTGTGGGTTTATGGGAGATGTGTGGGTTTAGTGGGGAGAGTGCAACAAATTTCGAGGAATTCACCCCATGTCTCTAATAGTGGATCATGATTTGATTGTTTTGTGTTTGTAGAAAATATTTTGAAATTCACTAAGTGTTTGTTGGTCGTCTACACCTTCCTGCGGTATGGACGACCTATATCTCTTTTAGACAACTAATCATTTCCTTGGACAATCTATTTTCATGTTTGTAATACATCTTTCTATTTTCTCCCTTCTAAAGATTATCTTGGACATTGTTGGGCTTGGACAACCATTATGGACGAATGATACTTGTTACAAATCACCATCAACTTTCACAAAACCTTTAACTTTATAGGAATAAATTCCCAAGCTCTTAATCTTAAGCAATTAGAGCACTCCTGCCCTCAGTACTCAGTTTCTCATTTTACATATATTTTATTGAATGAGATTGGTGGATCATACACATAAGTACCAAAACATAGATCCACAAACTCCAAAGAAAAAAAAAAAAAACTTTGATGCTCTGAAAATTAAGCTTTAATTCTAAATTAACCAATGTCAATTTAGTAGTAAATTCCGACCTTCCTATGGGCAGAGATGCATCACACATAAATTTACTAAAATACTTTATTAATAAGACTAGTAAATATAAACAATAAGAATAAAATTTTCCATACCTATGGGCCTAAGAAAATTATGTTCTCAATGCCTAATTCACCATCTTATTCCAACTAATTCATAAAAATAATAACCTCCCTATGGGGCCAAGTCATTATATTCATGAATTAATTGTCACTTAGATGCCTTTATTCCTAATGAAGTCTTGTAAAAATTTCTTGATGTAATTATCATCATGGCTTAAGATGCTATAGCCACTCCCAAGTCATTTTGATATTCACCACTTCATATGGCATCATAAAGATCAACTAATCCTAATATTGATCAATATGCACTCAAAAATGACGTGACATAATAGTTCAATACATGATAAGTGCAAAGAAACCTATAATGCACTTAAATAAATTACGCACATAAATGATCCAAATCTCATATGTAACAAAAAACTTTATGAAATAATTTCAATCTTACATGCAGCACATTTATCCCCATAATTTATTGTAAAAAAGTTATGGTCTCCAAAACATAAGGATCATTTGTGTTATCATGCCAAATATATTGCTCCATAAAAAATGGTCCCTAAAGCAATTCACCGTTGAAAATTGTACAAATATCAAGATGAGGCATGTTTGTCATATGAGTCACCATACAATCACAAATTACTTTCCAAATAATTAAGATTTTATATCCAAGAAACAAGCATAAATATTTGGATGTGCATTTGATGAATATCAAAATCAAAATCAAATTTACGAACACTTTTAAGTGCCTTGACATGTATTTTAGTCGAATTACCCACTAGTCCACATTAGCATATTTTCAAATACTATATGTGGACAATTTAAGATTAGAGAAAACAAAGTCCTTGAGTCCGGAAAAAACAAATAGATACAATATATCTACCTTTGAACCTATCCAATTCTATATAGATAATAATCATGTGGATTTCAAATTGATACTTCCAATCTCAAAACTCAATTAAAATTCATTACACAAATTTCTCAAAACTCAATGATAATTCGTTACACAAAATTTGTGTAACGAATTTGTTCTCTAGGATTTAGAGTACACATGCTCTATATTTGCATTTAGGACAACTTAAATTTCATCCCAAAATTAAATTGGTGCATACAAACTTTTACTGTACAAATATATTGTAATTGGAACTGATAGAAATTTCTCTAACTAAAATCATTGAACAACATATCATGAAGGATGGCTTTGATACCAAATGTAAGATAAATTTAGAGTTGCAATGGAAAATAAATATACATTCAACCATAGTTGTATTAGTGTTTAGAGAAAAAGAAGACTTACTATAAAATAGTGTATATATAAAAAAAGGTCTTCTAGTCTATGGCATTTACCACACATATTTCCTTTTGATGGAGACTAATTATATATATATGCTAAACTAGGGACCCTTTTAAATTAAGATTTGTTTCATAACCCTTCTTCCATTAAGGAGTTTAAAACTTGTAACTTCAATGTATTTATTAACCAAAGGGATTATACCAATTCAAGGTTACCTAGAAATTGTTTTATTTTTATTTTATTTTATTTCAATTTTTTTTATATAAGATAGAAATTCTACTATAGTCTAATCTAAGTGTATATGTGTGTGAAACTCCCTCTTGGAGACTTGAATCCTCGTTCTTACCCCCCACACCCCACACCCCACAAGCACTTAATACTTGTGGAGTGACATGAGTTTTCATTTATCACTCAAATGTGGGCCATATAAAGTCCTTTTAAAATCTTACGATTTGAACTTTGATGCTAAAGGAAAAACTAATATTATGTATTAGTTTCAAACGCCTTCAAATAACTTTTAAAATCCATTTTTAAATCTTACCAATATATGCTCTATTTCTTAAAAGGCCGCAAAGTTGCACCAACTAATGGTTACTTAAAGAGAAAACGTTCTATCAGGCTGTGGAGTGTTTTATGCCAGCCAATAGACGCCAGCCACGTGGACAATATTAAGTTTCCACCTAAATCCCTCTCCAATCACACTGAAAACAGAGAACGAAGAAATAACTCAGACAAAAGCTCACCGCCACAGCCCTCCCTCTTCCATCTTTGCTTGCTCAATCCTCCACCACACCACACACCAGAGCTCACCGCCACAGAGTTCGCCGGAGCTATGCGTGAGAACGAATTAAGAAAACCCATCTTCCATCTTTGCTTGCCCAAATCTCCACCACACCACACACCGAAGCTCACCGCCACAGAGGCCGCCGGAGCTGTGCGTGGAGCTTGGAAACATACCGAAGCCTCCGTGAGCCACGATCCAAAGGTTTTTTTTTCATGATTTTCCCTTTTCCCCAATTTGGATTTCGAATTATTGATGGGTTTTTCTGTTTTCTAGGTTTATGGGTTTTTCTGTTTTCTGGGTTTATGGGTTCAGTACAGTTGTGTTTGGGATTTTGGGTTTTGGAATTGGAGTTTAAAGGTTCTGGGTATTGCTAGTTTTGTGCTAATATTGCTCATTACTAATAGCTTGAGGTTTTGTGCTAATCTTGGGTTTTGTGCTAATATTATTTAGTCTTTGAATTGTTATTGCTGGGTGTGATTTTGAGAAGAGAAAACATTATTTGCAGGAAGCCATCTGTACAAGGTACAATTTGTATGGGTAAATCAGGAGGATGACGCAGAGGTGGGAGTATAGGACTAATCTATCAATTTTCAAATTTCTGTTCTGCCTTTCATTTCTAGTTGTCATTACATCCCTCCTCCATTCAGTGGAATTGATGTTTTTATATGGATCAATACTTTTGCAGGAAACCGGCATGTCTAATGCTTGGTATGAGGTGTTGTCAGTTTTGCACTTGATGGCAATGCTATCATTATCACAGGCCAACTTATTACTTCTCCCAAGAACATCTGCCGATGGTTACCAGCCAAAGGTATCAGAAGGTAGTTTTACTGCAAAACTTTATGCTTGAGTTATTGTGACCTCTAATTTTGTTATTTATTTGTAAAATTTACATTGGCTATCATGTATAAACTTATAATAGAGAAACATCCGATTCCAAATTTATAATAGAATTATTTTGGGACATTTTTATATATATATATATATAAAGTTTTCTCTTTGTTCAACATTTCCGAAGAGTAATATCAAAATTTTGAACGTATTTTATTCCTAATAGTCTTCAATGGTTTAGGGAAATTTTGTTTCATCTGGTACGAAAATACTTTATCAATTAAATTTCTCCTTATGTGGTGGTTGGTCTTTCAAGCTTGGAGGCTGCTTATTCATTTTAATTTGTTTCTCTTCCTTGCCATAGATTTGTGGTAACTATAGTTGGTGTTAAGGGTCCCTCTGTTATTTTTTTTCTTTAATTTTTATTTTTGTTTACTGAACACTTGGATCTCATTTTGTTTCAATTTTGATCTGTCCGATGACTAAGTTTTATTGTTAAGTATAAAGCTTGCCGATTTTGCTTGGGTTTTGAAATTGGGATATTGGCTATGGCCGAATATGCAGTGATTGCACTGAAAGTGACCTGCTTGTAGTTGGTGTGTGTATAGGTCTCTTGGCTTTGGCATTAATCGAGAGTAAGTTCCAAATTTCAGAACATTGGCTGATTTGAATGCCTAATGTGAGTTTGGTAATCATCAGGATCATAGTTGCAACTTGAATGAGCTTTCATATGTAATTGTTTCTTATTAGGATACCCCTTTGCTTATATGGACAATAACGATAGAGATAAGTAAGCACACATTTAATGGCTTTGAGTTATCAATTCTTGAGCTAAAATATTTATTTTTGTTGTAATTGTATAAGTATTCTATTAGATTTTGTGGTGTTTGTATCCCTTCCTTTGTAGACTTAGTTAATAATTTGAATTTTAGCTTGTAATTAGTTTGCTGCTGACTTGAGTTTGTATGATCTCTTGCTTGAAGGTGACTACTGATCTATTCCTAGCTCTACAAAATCCAGAGAAATGTCTTTGCCCCTTTTGGAACATTGGTTGAAGACATCCAATGGAGAGCATCACACTTCAGAAAAGTTTTTAGTTTTACAAATTCTTTATGTAATCAAGCAGCTCATGTAATAGCAAAGGAAGCTTTCAAGAGAAATTCTAAGGGAATTTGGGTGGAGGAATGCCCCCTTTCCTTCTTAATTCTGTATAGATAGACAAATATATGGTAGACTAGGAAGATATTGTATATGCTATAGAACATGTCTTGTATGCTGGAGATTTGATATTGTTTCAAAAGCCTTTTAGTTGGAGGTGTCTTATATTGTACTGAGCATGGTGCGGACACGAGATACAGGCCCCCCAATTACGCGCACATATAGGAGGAAGAACAAGAGGAAGACGGCCCAACCTGTGGCCTTATGGATGGAGCATACTAGTTATTGGGCTTGACATTAAGCAAGCCCGAACATTTATTGATTAGGGTTTCTTTAGGGTTTCTTTATGCATTTTTATTGTTGGCTATTTAAACACTTTTTGGAGATTATTGTAAAACAGTTTTGAGAATTATAAAAAAAACGTTTGTTTTCTTTCACTGGTGCCGACTCCAGTTTGCTTGGTGCTGACTCCAAGCAGCCCTTAGGTGCTGACTCCTAGGGTTTATCTTTTATTCTATTGTTAGTGTGGTTGTCCTACGTCAGTTTTGGTATCAGAGCAAACTTCCGGTCCATACAACACAACCGTAGACAACCAATAGAAAGCAAAAAGACCATCAATCCTAAACCAGCCAATATGTCAGTACCTTTCAAGTATTTGCCCCATGAGATCTTTCAGAAGCCTAGACCAGCCCCGGCAATCCGTGTATACCCCGCAGCCCCACATGAGTTTTTTATCCCCAAGCCAGCAGAGAAGCCAGTAACGCCACCCAAGCCAGTGACCGCCATCCGTGCCCGCCTCTGATCACAGAACCCCCACCCACAAACCCAAAAAAAAAAAAAAAAAAAAAAAAAAAAAAAAAGAGACCCAGCGAGACCCATCGGCAACGTCGACCCACCAGCCGTCGGAACCCACAGACCAGCACTCCGCCGCCGCCGACACCATCTTCACCTTCAACCACCGCCGCTGAGGACGTCGACCACCACCGATACCAAGACCCAAGTCATCGCGCCGCCACTCCTCTACAATTCCAGTCGCCGCCACTCCTCAACGATTCCAGCCGCCACTGACTTCACCGTCCTCGCGCCGCCACAGCCGTTGATCCCCACAGCCGTCGATCCCAAGCGCCGTTGTCTTCACCGAGCCTCTTTTCTCTGGTTTCCTTTTGTTTTAAGTCTGTCCTGTAGTTTGCTCTTTTTAAATCTATTGTTTGTTTCCCTTAAGTTATACTTCCTTTAAGTCCAGCCGTGTATTTTATTATTTTGCAATAAAAAAAAATTAAAAAAAAAATTAAAAAAAAAAGAACCAAAAAAAAAAAAAAAAAAAAAAGAAAGAAAAAATTGCTGTTACCGTGACACAGCCCATTGCATGTATTGGGCCTCCTTAAATTGCTCTTTATAGGTTCACTTGTCCAAGTCAGATCCACTTGCTTGAGGAGCTAAGCCCGTGACTATTTAGTGTGGAAGGTTGGCCACTGACTAGGGTACAACTCTTACTCTCTTTGGTGGGTTCAATTTTGTTTCATTGAAAAATATTATCTTTATATTTTTTGTGTGCATATCCCACCATACCCCATTGGCCTACCCATTTTGTGCTCCAAATAGCTATTTTATTATTTGTGCTTTCCTTTTGGTATCCATTCTAAAATTCAAAAAAAAAAAAAAAAAAAAAAAAACCAATTTCTTTGAAATATTTGATTCTCATTATTAATTGTGGAGCTTATTGGAAATTGACTTTTATTTGGGCTATCTTTCAGTATTGTGAACCCTGTCACTACTTGACTGCAATTTACTCATTTGATTCATTGATCTAATCTCTACATGCACTCTTGCTTGACCTAATTTTACATTGAGAATTAGTTACTTAAACTTTTGTGAATCTCATTTGCATTCTGAAATATAGTGTGCATGCGTTTACGTAGTGGTCGCATTATGTCAAACTCTGAACATCAATCCACTTCTGAACCTAGGCCCTCCTTAGAGCAAACCATAGATGACCTAGTAAAAAATGTCCGTAGTTTAATGGATAGGGTTGGGCAAATTGAAGCGTCTCAAAGAGAAACTGGTAACCATGAAGGAGATAACATACCTAGGCAAAATCACCACGGTT
This sequence comes from Quercus agrifolia, assembly GCA_029955455.1. NCBI lineage: Eukaryota > Viridiplantae > Streptophyta > Magnoliopsida > Fagales > Fagaceae > Quercus > Quercus agrifolia. The sequence continues at coordinate 27,498,100 of JARQAD010000003.1, forward strand.
ACTTTAATAGGGCTCCAAACTTTGAACATGATCACCATAATCACAATGACCCTAGGGATTTTGATGATAGGATGTTCAAGGAAAAGATAGAAGCACCCACCTTTGATGGCTGCCTTGACCCATGGGTTTTCACTGATTGGTTACGTCAAATGGACAAATTCTTTGACTACTACCATTGTGCTGAGAATAAGAGAGTGAGGTATGCCAGAATGAAGTTAATTGGAAGAGCCGACCTCTTTTGGGAGGACTTTGAGGTTACCCTTAGGCGACGGCATGAGCCCCCCGTTACTGATTGGCTTGAGATGAAGGGTGTGCTCTCAAGGAATTATCTTCCTTCAACTTATAGGAGCTCCCTCCTTGAGGAGTGGGATCGCCTAAAGCAAGGCACTGCTCCTGTGGTTGAATATATAGAGAAGTTCAAGGAGTTCAGGAGGCGAATTCGAATTGTCGAGGAAGAGGTTGTCACACTCAATAGGTTCAAGAAAGGTTTAAATGCTAACCTACTAGGCGAGATTATCACCCGAGGAGTCACTACCTTGACAGAAGCATATGACCTCGCTAGGAATTGTGAATTGGCATCCAAATCTATCTTTTGGCGACGTTCTGAGCTCCGAAGTGTTCCCACCAACCCTCAACCTTTTGGTAACAAACCTAGGCTTGCCTTACCCCCTAAGGCCAACCCTAATAGCACCCCAACAGAAAAAGAGGACAAGGGAAAAGGTGTGGTCAATGAGCCTTCAAGATTAGGCTCTCGCCTCCAATGCTTCAAATGCAATGGGATTGGACACATCGCAGCTAGATGTCCCTCTAAGACCCTTGTTATTCAAGAGGATGATGAAAAGGTAGACGATGTTGAGGAGCTGGTGTATGATCCAAATGTGGAAGAAACCCAAGATGTGGAAGCAGAATGGGAAGATGATCCTAGCTACCTCGCATGCATTAGAGCCGTTTCTCCCCAAGTTGACGATTTCAAGAACTTTGGTGTCCCTAGAGTGAATGTGGTAAGGTGTGCTTTGGCAGAGCAAAGAGGCACTGATGATTGGCGGAGGAGTGCCATCTTTCAAACTTACACTAAGTGTGGAGACAAAACCTGCAAGGTTATCATAGATAGTGGAAGTTGCATTAATGCAGTATCTTCTAGCGTTGTTTCCCGCCTAGGCTTGAAATTGACCCCACACCCTAACCCATATAAAGTTTCTTGGGTAGATACCTCCTCCATAGCCATAAAAGAAAGATGTGTTGTCCCACTTCAATTCCTCACCTACAAGGCTGAAATATGGTGTGACGTAATCCCCATGGATGTAGGGCATATCATCTTAGGTCGACCTTGGCTTTATGATTTGGATGTCACCCTTCATGGGCGAGCCAACTCTTGCTCATTTCTGTTTGAAGGTAAGAAAATTGTGCTCAATTCTTTGAAACCCAAGCCAATCGACATGAGCAAGAAGACAGAAGCACCAAAGGCGAAGGGCCTGCACATCATAAGCCCAAAGGCATTTGAAAGGGTAGCTGTCCAAGAATCTATTGTGTTTGTCTTAGTTGCTAGGGAACTTCATGGAGAGACCCGTGAGGAGCAACCTGAAGAGGTGAAGTCAGTGCTCCAAGAATTTAAGGATGTTTTCCCTGAGGAACTCACCGACCATTTACCACCCATGCGTGACATACAACACGCAATAGATTTTGTGCCCGGGGCGACCTTACCTAACTTGCCTCACTATAGGATGAGCCCTGCAGAGCATGCCGAGTTGCAGAGGCAAGTAGAAGAATTACTTAGAAAGGGTTTTGTTCGTGAAAGCATGAGTCCTTGTGCAGTCCCTGCACTCTTAACTCCAAAGAAAGATGGAACTTGGAGGATGTGTGTTGATAGTCGTGCCATCAACAAGATCACTGTGAAATATCGTTTTCCTATCCCTCGATTGGATGACATGTTGGATATGATGGCTGGAGCAACGATTTTCTCCAAGATAGACTTGAAAAGTGGCTATCGTCAAATTAGGGTTCGTTCTGGTGATGAGTGTAAAACTGCCTTCAAGACGAAGGATGGTTTATATGAGTGGATGGTCATGCCTTTTGGATTGTCTAATGCTCCTAGTACCTTTATGAGAGTGATGACTCAGGTGCTCAAGCCTTTTATGGGGAAATTCTTGGTTGTATACTTTGATGACATCCTCATCTATAGTAAGTCTAGGGAGCAACACCTCGACCACCTAACTCAAGTTTGTACTACCCTTAGGAAAGAGAGTTTATATGGTAACCTTAAGAAGTGCTCTTTCTTCACCGATAGAGTCATCTTCCTAGGTTTCATAGTATCCTCAGAGGGAGTTTCTGCCGACCCCCAAAAGGTTCAAGCGATTGTAGAGTGGCCCGAGCCTAGAAATATCCATGAAATTCGAAGCTTCCATGGGCTCGCTTCCTTTTATCGCCGATTCATCAAGGGGTTTAGCACCATTATGTCCCCCATCACTGATTGCATGAAACAAGGGGAGTTTGTTTGGACTAAAGCTGCTGCTAAGGCTTTCAATGAGGTAAAGCAAAGGATGATTGAGGCACCTATCATGCGTCTCCCTAATTTTACCAAGCCTTTTGAAGTGGAATGTGATGCCTCTGGTATTGGTATAGGGGGAGTACTTAGCCAAGAGCGTCACCCAATTGCTTATTTCAGTGAGAAGTTGAATGACGCTAAGCAAAAGTACTCCACATATGACAAAGAGTTTTATGCCATTATTCAAGCTCTTTGGCATTGGCGTCATTACCTGTTGTCTCAAGAATTTGTTATCTACTCTGATCATGAAGCCTTGCGCTATCTCCATTCCCAAAAGAAGTTGAATTTTAGACACGGTAGTTGGGTTGAATTTCTGCAACGCTACCACTTTGTAGTGAAGCATAGAGCGGGAGTTGAGAATAAGGCTGCTGATGCACTAAGTCGAAGGGTGTCTTTGCTATCCATCATGAGTGTTAAGGTTACTGGGTTTGAACGACTTAAGGATGATTATGAATCATGCCCAGATTTTGGGGAGCTCTACATTAGCCTAAGTAATATCCCACGGCCAATCCTGGACGATTATTCCCTTCAAGATGGATACTTGTTCAAGGCCAACAAGTTATGTATCCCTCGATCTTCAGTGAGAGATTTCCTAGTTTGGGAGATACATGCGGGAGGTCTTGCAGGTCATTTTGGCCGAGACAAGACAATTGAGGAAGTGGAACGTCAATTCTATTGGCCTGGTCTTAAGAGAGGTGTTGCCAAGATAGTTGGTCAGTGTCGTACATGTCAACTCGCCAAACATCGTAAGCAAAACACTGGCCTGTACACACCGCTACCTGTGCCAGACCGCCCGTGGCAGGACGTGAGTATGGACTTTGTGTTAGGTTTGCCCCGCACCTTTAGGAAGCATGATTCCATTCTAGTAGTTGTTGATCGCTTCTCCAAGATGGCTCATTTCCTACCATGTTCTAAGACCTCTGATGCTTCTAAGATTGCAAAGCTCTACTTTGATGAGATTGTCAAACTTTATGGTCTTCCCAAAACCATAGTATCTGATAGGGATGTTCGCTTCATGAGTTATTTTTGGAAGACCTTGTGGCATTTAGTGGGCACCAAATTGAAATTTTCCACGGCATTTCATCCTCAAACTGATGGTCAAACTGAGGTGGTTAATCGTAGTCTAGGCAATCTCCTTCGGTGTCTAGTGGGCGAAGCCAATCGGAATTGGGATTCCATTCTTCCTGTAGCCCAACTTGCATATAATAGCTTTTTCAATAGGTCCATAGGTGCTAGTCCTTTTGAGGTTGTGCATGGATATACACCTAGGAAGCCCTTAGATCTTTTGCCCATGTCCCCACATGTTAGGATTTCTGAGTCTGCTGAGGCATTTGCACGACATATTCATGATTTGCATAATGAGATTCACAAAAAAATTCAGGCAAGTAATTCTCAATATAAAATTCATGCTGACACTCATCGACGTCATGCAGAGTTTCAGGTAGGGGATTATGTCATGATTCGGATTCGACCTGAACGGTTTCCCTCTGGGACCGTTAAGAAATTGCAGGCTCGTAGTGCCGGACCATTCAAGGTATTGAAACGAATGGGCCCAAATGCATATGTCATTGACCTTCCTTATGATTATGGTATTAGCTCCTCCTTTAATATTGAGGATCTAGTGGCTTATAAAAGCCCCACAGCTATTCCCGATACCCCTTTTGATGAGTCTTTGCCTAATCCTATTGATGCCCCTATTCCCACTCCTTCACCCTTAAATTTGCCCTATGCACATAAAGAATCTATTGATGCTATTTTAGATGAGCAGATTGTTTCTACCAGGGATGGAGGAGTTCACCGTTTCTTAGTTCGGTGGCGAGGGCGACCAGATTCTGATTGCACATGGATTACTCGAGATGAGCTACAGCGACTGGATCCCGATTTGCTGGAGTACTATCAGAGCTCTTCAGATTTCCACTCGACGGGGTCGAGTTCTTCTCACCGGGGGGGAGTTGGTGCGGACACGAGGTACAGGCCCCCAATTACGCGCACATATAGGAGGAAGAACAAGAGGAAGACGGCCCAACCTGTGGCCTTATGGATGGAGCATACTAGTTATTGGGCTTGACATTAAGCAAGCCCGAACATTTATTGATTAGGGTTTCTTTAGGGTTTCTTTATGCATTTTTATTGTTGGCTATTTAAACACTTTTTGGAGACTATTGTAAAACAGTTTTGAGAATTATAAAAAAAACGTTTGTTTTCTTTCACTGGTGCCGACTCCAGTTTGCTTGGTGCTGACTCCAAGCAGCCCTTAGGTGCTGACTCCTAGGGTTTATCTTTTATTCTATTGTTAGTGTGGTTGTCCTACGTCAGAGCAAGTTTGCTCCTAGTGTATAGTTTGCTTTGTTTTGAAATTTTTTTTTGTAATCTTTGACAAAGGTTGTGGACAAATGCTCTAATGATTAGTTATATATCAATTGGTTTGGTAAAGGTGTACTAGTGTTTTGAGTATACTTTGTACATTTGAATATATGGAATTAGGATACATTTCAGGTTCATAGCTTGTTTTGAAGCAAAAGATCATAAAAAGAAAAATCTCAATGCAAATCATGAGTGGAAACAACAGAAGGTTTTTTTTTTTTTTTTTGAGATATGACTGAAATTCATTCAGCAGCAAAGAAATAGTACAAAACCAGTCAACACAGCAGATTCAGAAGTAAGGAAAAACAGAAGGACTAGCACCAATCTAGACCACAACTAGACTTAATTGCAAAGAGACCTTAGATCTTACATTCACCTGAAATAAAACTTGTCACAATTCAATTCATTAAAGATCATGTGATTGACCGTACATCTTGAAATAAAATTTGTCACAATTCTTTTGGAAAATTTATAATTGAGAATACATTCACCTAGAATAAAACCTGTCATAGTTCAATATACAAAAAAGAGGACCCTACGTTGAGAATACAAAAAAAAAAGATGGTTCTATGTCTATCCACCACAATTTAAACATTATATAACCAAAAAAAATATTTGCTTCCCAATCCATTCTCTTGGACACAAAACTTGTTTGTACATCAACTTTCTTGAAATTGTTGTAATGGATCCTACATAAAAGAATGTACAACAAAATACAAAAATAAAATTAGAATGAACACAGTTAAAAAAAATTCAATATATTCTAATTAAACGCTAAGTGGTCATACTGTAAATGATGACTGGTTGGGATGTATATGCAGCTATCAAATAGCTCTAAGTACATAAAACAGCTATCAAATAGCTCTAAGTACATAAAACAGCTCCAAGTACATTGATACTTTGGTACATATAGAGAGCAAATTGACATTACAAGTAGGAGAAAATTGACATTACAAGTAGAAGTAAATTATATTTGAAACTAAAAATATTTTAATAGCTATCAAATAAATGATACCAGCTGTGTCCCAGAGGCTAAAGTTGACAGCGGAGAATTCAATAACCACAGTAAGTAAACTAGTCGGAAAGGCACCTGTAAGAAGCAAAATTGAAAGAAATACAAATCCAAGAAAAAAAAAGAAGGAAACAATTCAGTCAAGGTTTTAAGTCAAGGTTTAAAAAAAATAAAAAATAAAAAATAAGAAGAAACACAAATTGAAAAATTGAAAGAAATATATATAGGAAACAATTCAGCAATCCTATCATGTAGTAAGTAACATTCTTTTGAATCTTCTAAAACTGGGTTAGGTAACTATCAACCCTAAAAAAAAGAAAAAGGAAACAATTCAGTCAAGGTTTTAAGTCATAATGGCAGGGGAATTCATATCTCTAAAATCCAAGCACCAGCGAAGGTCTCCAGATTTTAAGTCGATAAGTTCAACACCAACATATGTAACTTTCAGTTTCTGTATAAGTCACCAGTTGTAAATACAAAAGGTTTAGTAGTTTGGAAAGTACAATTTAAGAATAGTGAGGTACATTGTATATATAGTCATACCAATTTCAATGAGCTTGGTTATTGTAACTAGTGCCTCTATGATTTAACAACCAATCATAAAAGTTAAAATATATATATATATATATATATTTTTGAAGAAATCCAAGACCTCTGTGCTACATACATTCACTTTAGCAAAAGCCTAGACGTATCAAATTGGCTGCCAAGTTTAACCTAATTGTATCAATGGCCTTTGACCATGAATGTAGCAGAGATTTTATTGGGTCACAGCTAAATTGGAAGAAAAATAGTAATCAAGCTCTTGTCAAGCAAACTATATCCTTCTAGTGATTGTCTTTCCAACTTAAACTTACTCGCTGGATAGTAGAGTTAACAAACAAGTTTATTACTTAAAAAATAAATAAATAAAAGTAATCATGCATATGGATTACTCCGCAATATGTAGTTGAACATATCTTTGTCTTTCATATAGTCTTAACCATTCCAAAATTAGTACAAAATACTTGGCGAAGTTACTTTCATGTCTTCTTCTTTTCTTTTCTTTTTCTTTTCGATAAGTTACTTTCATGCCTATTAGCACCGAAGTTTCTATCCTAACTAACAAGCTCTACTCACAATTGGTTACAAAATTTTTCCTATAAAGCTTGGTATGGCTTATCATCTCAAATTTGGTATGACTTCTTTTAAAGCTTTATATTTAAAAGAGGATTAGTTGTTACAATTGTGATGGCATTTGAGTACCCCCCAACCAAGCATATAAGCTTTATTCATATTATCTTCCAAATTCACAATCCAACTGACTCTTCCTTATCAACATATGTCCTCTAAAGTTATCAATTTGGAGTTTCAATTCTGTCCCCTCACCACACACACAGAGAGACCTTAAACCAGTTTAAGGAATTCATAGAAAGAATAAGATGTGTTAACATGTTAGAAAGTTTTTTTTTAACTTAACCAAAAACAATTAAAAAAGAAAAAGAAAATACAAATGTAACAGAAGGCTAAAACCTAATTTCTTGCACTATCTCTTTCCTCTTTAAATGGGACATGCCAAGAAACTGATTAGATGACAAAGATTGTAACATGAATCACTTCCATTCATACAAGATTTTCCCAACTAGTTCTCAGAATTTCCTTGAATGTATCCCAATTCTTCATAAATCCAACAAGCAATAATTAATAGACACAACATATATAATCAACACAATTTCTGAACCAATAAGATGAGCACTAGTTGAACTGTTGCAACATTTGGACCAGAGTCTTGGGTAAGGTATCTGAATCGGACCAATTGAAACTGAAGAAATAAAAAAGCTAACTCTGGAGAGGATTACCTGTACATCTCCAGCAGCAAATAAACCTTCAACCGAAGTTTTTGCAGTGCCCTCTACGTACAGCAATCAAAAAGCAATCAGAAAACAGAAAAACCCATAAACCCAGAAAACAGAAAAACCCATCAATAGTTCGAAATCCAAATTGGGGAAAAGGGAAAATCATGAAGAAAAAAAACCTTTGGATCGTGGCTCACGGCGGCTCCGGTATGTTTCCAAGCTTCACGCACAGCTCCGGCGACCTCTATGGCGGTGAGCTTCGGTGTGTGGTGTGGTGGAGGTTTGGGCAAGCAAAGATGGAAGATGGGTTTTCTTAATTCGTTCTCACGCACAGCTCCGGAAAACTCTGTGGCGGTGAGCTCTGGTGTGTGGTGTGGTGGAGGATTGGGCAAGCAAAGATGGAAGAGGGAGGGCTGTGGCGGTGAGCTTTTGTCTGAGTTCTTTCTTCGTTCTCTGTTTTCAGTGTGTTTGAAGAGGGATTTTGTCCACGTGGCTGGCATCTATTGGCTGGCGTAAAACACCGGTTTTACGCCACAGCCTAATAGAACGTTCTCTCTTACTTAAAAAAAAAAACCCTAGTGGAGTTCATCTATCTATTAATTAGAAAGATACTATCTCTGTCACAGTTTATTTGTCATCTATATGTCTCAAAATATTGTCATGTTTTTGAAAATAAAAGTAATTAATTTACTAATATTTCTATTATACCTTTAATTTATTTTCAAAACTATTTGAAAAGAAAACTAAAAAAATATTTAAAAAATCAATCTAATTTGGGCTCCTTTTTAGTTGCCTCATTAAGAATAACTCTTTAAAAAAAACCGATAAATAATTTAAGGGTAGTTTTGTAAACTTATACATTTTTATAAGGTAAACAAAATAATAAATGATGTTCCTTTAAAAAATTTGACTTTTCAAACAGGACAAACAAATTGGGACGGAATGAGTAATTAATATTAGCTCATAAATGCGTAATTATTATTGTTAAATTTTTTTTATGAATCAATAAAGATTTTTTTTAATAATTTAAGAATTTTATTCAAAATAAAATGAGCATACAATAGGAGCCCTAAAAACTCTAAACCAGCAACTGACAGAGTGGGACTCTACATTACATACCACAATAATAACATGCAAACACACCAGTCAAAGTAGGCAAATTAACACTCCTAGGCATGATTATCATCCTAAGAGAAAATAATGACATTACAAAATGTTTAATCATGCATGAAAAAGAGTTTCAAATGGTGAATATTTATGTATGCTTAATCATACATAATGTTAATCTTAAGAAGATTTTGGAGGACATCTAGTTTTGACTTATAATTTCAGTGCTTGGATCTTTGTCCTCAAGTCATCACATGAAACTAGCAAACATATAACCCAAAATACCCAAACAAATTAACCCAAAATCAAGGAAAAAAAAAGAAAAAAAGAAAAAGAAAAAGAAAAAGAAAAACCCAATTCTTACACAAGACCTAGCTTGTCAATACCAAAATACCTTCTAACCAAGGAATAAATAAATAAATATATATATATAAATAATAATAATAAAAAAACAAAAAAAAGGGTCAGGATTGAAAAAATTAAAGTAATATACGGCTAAGATTTTGGGTGGGTACCAATGCCATACCCAAAAGTCTCTATTCCGATAGTTAGGTTAGGTAGGGTTAGGGCTGTCCAGTCTAGGAGACCCGCCGAACTGCCCAACCCGGCTAACTCGCCCGAGTCTGACCCGCTGCCACCCAATTCGAAGACTCTGGCGGTCAGACGCAGGTTCCGAATTGTCAAACCCGACCTTCAACGAGTCGATTGTTGGTTTTGCATTTCAAAACCCGTGAGGCCCAACCCAAACCGATACCTCTAACATTTCTCGTGAAATACTAAGCATCCCAGACCAAATCTTCGATACCTTTAACATTTCTGACGAAATATTAAGCATCCCAGACAAAATCTGGCGAGATCTCGCCATTAGCCGACGAAATCTAGGCTTGATCTTGATGGATCCGGCTAGATCTCAACGAATCCGGCCAGATTTAGGCAGATCTTGAAGGATTTGGCCAGATTTCAGCCAGAACTCGCTAGACCCGGCCAAAAATTGTTCCCGACGATAAACCCGATACTCAAACCGATACAACCCGAAACCGACGAAACCCGAATCGGAAAATCTGACCAAATCACCGGGTTGGTTTTGGGCCATATTTTTCTCCACCCGAATAAGTTAGGTCGGGTCCAAGTTGGGCACAAACCTGACCTGGCCCGACCTATGGACACCCCTAGGTAGGATAGCGTAAAAAGAGAGAGAAATTTGAGAGAGAAGGGTATTATAAATTGTGATAGTGATGAATGAAAGAAAGTAATAGTATAGATTTAAAAATAAAAAAAATAAAAAAAAATAAAAAAAAAAAAAAGGAAAGGAAAGAATTAGGCTCAGTCGGATTGGTGTCTTAAACTCTCGTTTGCCTTCAGATCCAATGGCTTCAGAGAAAGAAGCCGCTCCTGCAGCTGTTCCTTCTGATTCTCCTACCATGTATTCTAGGCGCCAACTAATCAAAAAACCTTACCGTTTATTCTTCTTCGAATGCCCAGTCAAAACCGTGTTTTGTCTAGTTGTTTTAGCGTCTTTAAAGGTATGAGATTTTAGAAATAAAAATACTTGCTAAAAGCCCAAAGATTTATGATGTATTCTACATGACTAAGTAATGCAGGAACGTAATGTTGTGTTGCTTCCTTCAGACTTTTGCTAGTTCTCTTGACTTTGTCTTGGTCTCATAAAGTATAATTAACACTGATAAAAAAAAAGTATAATTAACAGGAAAGAAAAACCTTTGGAAAAATGGTTCTATTATGTAATTTTTTTATAGATACATAGAATTTTTTGATGAATTATAGACACAGAAAGAATTTTTTGATGAATTATAGATACATAGAATTAAACTTATGACATTTGTTTTATAATGATTACTCTTTATTATTAGGTTAAGACATCAATTGATTTATCACTCAAATGTGGGCCATATAAAGTCCTTTTAAAATCTTGCAATTTGAACTTTGATGCTAAAGGAAAAACTAATATTTATTTAATGTATTAGTATCAAACGCCTTCAAATAAATTTTTAAATCCATTTTTAAATCTTACCAATATATGCTCTATTTCTTAAAAGATTGCAAAGTTGCACCAACTAATGGTTACTAAAAAAAAAAAACCAGTGGAGTTCATCATCTATCTATTAATTAGAAAGATAATTGATATTAGCCCATAAATGCATAATTATTATTGTTATTTTTTTTTATGAATCAATAAAGATTTTTTTTAATAATTTAATAATTTTATTCAAAATAAAATGAGCATACAATAGGAGCCCAAAATCTCTAAACCAGCAACTGATGGAGTGGGACTTTGCATTACATACCACAATAATAACATGCAGACACACCAATCAAAGTAGGCAAATCAACACTCCTAGGCATGATTATCATCCTAAGAGAAAAGAATGACATTACAAAATGTTTAATCCTGCATGAAAAAGAGTTTCAAATGGTGAATATTTATGTATGCTTAATCATACATAATGTTAATCTTAAGAAGATTTTGGAGGACATCTAGTTTTGACTTATAATTTCAGTGCTTGGATCTTTGTCCTCAAATCATCACATGAAACTAGCAAACATATAACCCAAAATACCCAAACAAATTAACCCAAAATCAAGGTAAAAAAAAAAGAAAAAAAAGAAAACCCAATTGTAGAGTCACAAATTGTAGCCCACACCTGGATGAAAACAGGAGATAGGCCCAATAAGCCCAATACAATAAATTTGTAAGAGAGTGGGTCAAAGAATTGGGCTAATAGCGATCTTTACAACAGTTACTGAAGATTAAGTGCTTGGCCGAGGAGACTAAAACACATACACAAGTTAAGATCTCGTGTCCGAGGAGTAAGTTTTGGACTAATTGATGGATTCGAGTTAGGTCCGAGGGGTATGCACTTAGATAGAATGCTTTTCTTTGGGTTGTATTTTTCCAGATGCTACAGTAGTTATTTCTTGAGGTTTCTTCTGTTTTTTCTTCCGTCCCTTTCTTCTGGAGGTCTTACTCCATTATATAGTCCTTCATTGTTCGATCCTATCGTCCACTTGTCTGCCATCTAGCCTGGTACTTGAGTTTCCCACTTCTTCTCCCACAGCTTTTTGGTTTCCTGGGGGTAAAGATGATTTTAAACACTGTTCAGGGGTCTTCTCCACATAAATGCGGCCAGGAAAGCTGCTGTAATGCATTTAATGCGGTGGCAGCAGCTTTTGCTCAAGATATTTCTGCATCCTTATCCCTTCCACGTGCATTGACAATCTGTCTTTACCTCTAGAATTTCCTGGAAGCTGGACTAAGGGGAAGCCGAGGCCTCTTTCACCGACATACGCCAGACCCGAGGAGGGTATCCCTCTCGGATCAATATTCCTGGACACTTACGCGTTCTCCTATTAGTTGCAAGGGTTCCCTATAATTTCTTCTCCTCGGACTTATTGTTGATGAAAAGTCGTATCTGAGCCCACCTCATGGGCCCAGGTTTTACTCCCCCACATATATATTTATTCTTATTCTTTGGTTAGAAGGTATTTTGGTATTGACAAGCTCGGTCTTGTGTAAGAATTGGTGTGGGGGAGTAAAACCTGGGCCCATGAGGTGGGCTCAGATACGACTTTTCATCAACAATAAGTCCGAGGAGAAGAAATTATAGGGAACCCTTGCAACTAATAGGAGAACGCGTAAGTGTCCAGGAATATTGATCCGAGAGGGATACCCTCCTCGGGTCTGGCGTATGTCGGTGAAAGAGGCCTCGGCTTCCCCTTAGTCCAGCTTCCAGGAAATTCTAGAGGTAAAGACAGATTGTCAACGCACGTGGAAGGGATAAGGATGCAGAAATATCTTGAGCAAAAGCTGCTGCCACCGCATTAAATGCATTACAGCAGCTTTCCTGGCCGCATTTATGTGGAGAAGACCCCTGAACAGTGTTTAAAATCATCTTTACCCCCAGGAAACCAAAAAGCTGTGGGAGAAGAAGTGGGAAACTCAAGTACCAGGCTAGATGGCAGACAAGTGGACGATAGGATCGAACAATGAAGGACTATATAATGGAGTAAGACCTCCAGAAGAAAGGGACGGAAGAAAAAACAGAAGAAACCTCAAGAAATAACTACTGTAGCATCTGGAAAAATACAACCCAAAGAAAAGCATTCTATCTAGATGGCAGACAAGTGGACGATAGGATCGAACAATGAAGGACTATATAATGGAGTAAGACCTCCAGAAGAAAGGGAAGGAAGAAAAAACAGAAGAAACCTCAAGAAATAACTACTGTAGCATCTGGAAAAATACAACCCAAAGAAAAGCATTCTATCTAAGTGCATACCCCTCGGACCTAACTCGAATCCATCAATTAGTCCAAAACTTACTCCTCGGACACGAGATCTTAACTTGTGTATGTGTTTTAGTCTCCTCGGCCAAGCACTTAATCTTCAGTAACTGTTGTAAAGATCGCTATTAGCCCAATTCTTTGACCCACTCTCTTACAAATTTATTGTATTGGGCTTATTGGGCCTATCTCCTGTTTTCATCCAGGTGTGGGCTACAATTTGTGACTCTACAATTGGCGCCGTCTGTGGGAAAGAATTAGCGCTAGTAGAAAGTTACGGCAGTTATGGCAGGTTCAGGACCGCAGTAGGCTAGTCCGCCCTATGCAGAGTCAGTAAACGTCAGTCAGCAAGATGAACTCCATAATCTTGAACGGGAGAACCACGAAGATAACCAGCGTGAGGGTAGTTCACGAACGATCCATGCTGGGAAGAGCGGCTATCGACGAAAGAGCCATCTGGTACAAGGGCACGCTGATGAAAAGGACTTGCAGCGTGAAATAGAAGGATTGAAAAAGAAGCTTCGTCGAGCACAACGAAATCACACCCCTTCAAGTTCTGATGTCTCCTCCAACGGTGAAGGGGAGGACAGTTACAGGGATTCTTCAGAAACTCCCCCCAGTGAATCCTATTCCTATGAAGAAGAGCATTCTCACAAGAGAAGGAGAAAAAGTTCGTCTAGAAGGGGAGTGGGGACCAAAGACATGAAGAAGGCTCTGACCCAAATTTCTAAGTCCCCCTTTACTAGGGGAATAGAAAAGGCAAAGCTTCCCAGACGTTTTCATCAGCCTATGTTCTCTATGTACAACGGACGTACCGATCCTGTAGAACACGTGAGCCAATTCAGACAAAAGATGGCAGTTTACTCTCAAGACGAGGCTTTATTGTGTAGGGTATTTCCCTCTAGCCTAGGACCGATGCCGATGAGATGGTTCGATGGGTTGAAGACTGATTCCATCGGCTCCTTTAAGAAGCTCACTCAATCATTCTGCTCCCGGTTTGTGACATGCAGCAGAGTTCCTCAACCCCTTGATTCCCTGCTGTCCATGACAATGAGGGAAGGGGAGTCTGTGAGGTCATATGCCGAGAGGTATTGGGAGATGTTTAACGAGATTGACGGAGATTTTGATGAGGTCGCTGTCAGAACCTTCAAGGTCGGTCTTCCCTCCGATCATGGTCTGAGGAAGTCCCTGACAGGGAAACCGGTCACCAGCTTGCAACAATTAATGGATAGGGTGGATAAATATAAAAGGATAGAAGATGATCAACAACAGCAGCAACAAGGAAAAGGGAAAGATAAGCTTGTCCCTCAAGAAAGAAGAGAGTTTAGGCCGGACAGGTACAATAATAACCGGCCGAAAAGGGATTATGCCGAGCAGCAGATATCTAGTAACAGTCAAATAGTAGGAGCTGTATTCCGAGAGCCTGTGCACCAAGTCCTAGAAAAGATAAAAAACGAACCCTTCTTCAAGTGGCCCAATAAGATGATGGGAAACCCAGAAAAGAGAAACCGGAACCTCTATTGTCAATATCATAGGGACCACGGTCATACCACCGAGGATTGTAGAAGCTTATGGGATCACCTGGACCAGCTTGTCCGGGAGGGCAGATTGAAACAGCTGTTGCATCATTCCAATAATCTGGGTAGCCATGCGGATACTCGGTCAGAAAGGGAGAATCCTCCGAGACCTCCAATTGGAACTATTAATGTCATCTTTGCGGCATCTGGCAGGACAGGGTCATGCCCCTCCAGAGTAATGTCGGTGGCTCGTCTGTACCCTGAGGATGACTCTCACGAGTCGAAGAGAGCTAAATCGAGCCGGTCCCTGGTCATGGGATTCTCGGACGAAGACAAGATCGGAACTGTTCAACCACATGACGATGCTTTAGTAATTACCCTCCGAATTGGGGGCTACGATGTAAAGAGGGTAATGGTGGATCAAGGCAGTGCAGCCGAGATCATGTACCCTGACCTCTTCAAGGGGCTGAACCTAAGGGCTGAAGACCTGACACCTTATAACTCCCCTTTAGTAAGCTTTGAAGGGAAGATTATTATCCCGAAAGGGCAAGTCAGACTGCCAGTACAAACCGGAGCGGAGATAGTAGAGGTCGATTTTATAGTGGTGGATGCCTACTCCCCTTATACAGCAATTGTTGCGAGGCCTTGGCTTCATACTTTGGGAGCAGTCTCTTCCACCCTGCATCAGAAGATTAAATACCCCTCTGGAGGTAAGATAGAAGAGATACTGGGTGATCAGACTATGGCGAGGCAATGCATGATAGCAGCTATCCGACATAAGCCCGAATCAGAATCTGAGGCTCAAAAAGAAGAATTATAGCAATTAAAATCCTCAATGCTGCCCCAAGATGGGTTATCCGAGGAAGCGAAATGTGAAGATCTTGTAAAAGTCACAATAGGAGATGACCCTGAGAAATTCTTTCAAGTCGGATCTCAACTACCCCAGTTGGAAAAGGAGGAATTGGTAGAGTTCCTCAAACAAAACATAGACGTCTTTGCATGGAGTGCTTATGAGGCTCCAGGGGTAGACCCAGACTTCATTTGTCACCATTTGAATGTTAATCCAGCAATGACCCCCAAGAAGCAGCTCCCTCGTCGGCCATCTAAAGAGCATGCAAAAGCAGTCCGTCAGGAAGTGACGAAGCTAAAGAAGGTAGGGGCTATCAAAGAGATCTTCTACCCCGAGTGGTTGGCAAACACGGTGGTGGTCAAGAAAAAGACTGGGAAGTGGCGAGTATGTGTTGATTTCACAAATCTAAATAAAGCCTGCCCAAAAGATCCATTCCCCATGCCCAAAATTGATCAGCTGGTAGACGCCACAGTCGGCCATCCTCGGATGAGTTTCTTGGACGCTTTCCAGGGTTATCATCAGATACCTTTAGCATTAGACGATCAGGAAAAAACTGCTTTTGTCACGCCAGTAGGAAACTACCACTACAAGGTGATGCCTTTTGGTTTGAAGAACGCAGGCTCCACTTATCAGAGGATGATGACGAGGATGTTTGAACCATTATTGGGAAGAAATATGGAGATTTACATAGATGACATGGTGGTAAAAAGCAAAAGAGCATCTGAACACCTAGAGGATCTTCGAGTTGTCTTCGAAATTCTCAGAAGCCATAAACTACGCTTGAATGCCTCCAAATGTTCGTTTGGTGTTGGCTCAGGCAAGTTCTTGGGTTATATGGTCACTCATAGGGGAATTGAAGTCAATCCTGACCAAATTAAGGCCATCACCAGTATGCGAACTCCTCGGAACCCAAAAGAGGTGCAAAAACTAACCGGAATGGCCGCTGCTCTGAATAGATTAATATCTTGATCAGCGGACAGGTGCCGACCCTTTTTCCTGTTGATCAATAAATGGAAAAGCTTTGAATGGTCGACGGAATGTGACGCAGCCTTTCAACAACTTAAAGACTATCTCGCTCGGCCGCCGGTCATGTCGAGTCCCGAGCCAGATGAGGTTCTTTTTGCTTACATTGCAGTGGCCTCTTATGCAGTAAGTTTAGTGTTGATAAGGGTTGATAACGGCGTACAACGGCCAGTGTACTACGTGAGCAAATCACTGCATGAGGCAGAGGTGCGATACCTTCCACTGGAAAAGGCTATCTTAGCGGTGGTGCTTGGCACACGCAAGCTGCCTCACTATTTCCAAGCGCACACGGTGATTGTTCTTACACAACTCCCATTAAAGGCCGTCCTTAAAAGTGCAGATTACACGGGAAGGATAGCCAAGTGGGGCACAATTCTGGGAGCTTTCGACATCAAGTACATGCCTCGCACCTCAGTGAAGGGCCAGGTGCTGGCCGACCTGGTGGCAGAATTCACCGAACCAGAAGTGGATAGTCTATTAGCATCAGAAGAAGGGGATGTAAAACTAGCCTGTAGTATCTCCAAGCGTATCCCTCCGACTTGGGAAGTACATGTCGACGGAGCATCAAACCAAAAAGGAGCGGGAGTTGGGTTAGTGCTGACATCTTCAGAAATGATCACCATTGAAAAGTCACTGAGGTTAAGCTTTCCTGCCACGAATAACGAAGCAGAGTACGAAGCACTACTAGAAGGTATGGCTATGGTCCTAAGGATGGGAGGAAAGTCCATTGAACTCTTCTCGGATTCAAGGCTAATTGTTGGTCAGGTCAAAGGCGAATTTGAAGCCAAAGACGAGAGAATGCGAGGTTATCTTAGCCAAGTGAAAATCATGCAGATGGAATTCGAATCCTTTAGCTTGCTGCATGTCCCAAGAAGTGGCAACACGCATGCGGACTCTTTGGCCACCCTCGCAACTTCCTCGGCGCAAAACTTGCCTCGCATAATCCTCGTTGAAGACCTGCATCGACCCTCGACAGTAGCGAACGTAGTTCAGATCAATCAAGTCAGAATGGGGCCAAGCTGGATGGATCCTTTCATGCAATTCTTAAAGGATGATATTCTACCCGAGGAGAAAGTTGAAGCCGACAAAATAAGAAAGAAGGCTCCTAACTATTGGCTGTCGCAGGATGACAAGCTATATAGGCGTTCCTTCTCTGGGCCTTATCTGCTATGCGTTCATCCCGATCAAACGGAATTGCTCTTGGAAGAGATGCATGAGGGAATCTGTGGAAGCCACATTGGAGGCAGGTCCTTAGCGCATAGGGCCATTACTCAGGGTTATTGGTGGCCGAATATGCAGAGAGAAGCTTTGGAATATGTCAAAAAGTGTGATCAATGTCAACGGTATTCACCGAATATACACCAACTGGGAGGAGTCCTCAATTCAATATCCAGCCCATGGCCATTCGCTCAATGGGGCTTGGACATCGTCGGACCATTTCCTAAGGCTGTAGGAAACAAAAAATATCTCATAGTCGGCACGGACTATTTCACAAAGTGGGTTGAAGCAGAGCCTCTAGCCATTATCCGAGATTCGTTTGGAAAAACATTGTTACTCGATTTGGTGTCCCTCGTGTACTCATTACGGATAATGGACTCCAGTTTGACAATAAAATGTTCAGAAATTACTGTGGGGAATTGGGGATCACTAACAGATATTCTACTCCGGCATACCCTCAAGGGAATGGACAAGCTGAAGCTGTGAATAAGGTCATACTAAACGGATTGAAGAAAAGACTGGATGATGCGAAAGGCAGATGGGTAGAAGAACTCCCACATGTACTCTGGACGTACAGGACCACACCTCGTAGGTCCACTGGAGAGACCCCTTTTTCAATGACTTATGGAGCTGAAGCAGTCATACCCTTGGAATTCGGGTTCCCAACGACGAGAACGAGCTTATTCAATCCAAAAGACAACGATGAAAACTTGGCAAGAGGTCTGGACTTGATTGATGAAAAAAGGGAAAACGCAATGGTTCAATTGGCTCATTACCAACAAAAGCTGAAGCGAGGTTATGATGCCCATGCAAAGACAAGGCCTTTGGTCCCAGGTGACCTGGTGCTGCGCAAAGTCGTGGGCTCGGCAAAGAACTCTGCATGGGGAAAGCTAGGGCCGAATTGGGAAGGACCATATCGCATCACCTCCAACGCTGGCATTGGAGCATATTTCTTGGAAGACTTGGACGGACTTGTAGTACCCCGCCCTTGGAACGTCAATAATTTGAAAAGGTATTATTACTAGTAAAACTGTATTTAATCAATATTCGTTCTTTATGTTAAATATGTATGCCTCTTTTCGTATCTCTCGATGCTCTATGAAGTGTTTAAACTTAAATCCAGTCATGCATGAGTCCTCGGACCAGATGATCTGGGTTAGTTAACACCCTCACCGTTCTATGAAGTGTTTAAACTTAAATCCAGTCATGCATGAGTCCTCGGACCAGATGATCTGGGTTAGTTAACACCCTCACCGTTTTATGAAGTGTTTAAACTTAAATCCAGTCATGCATGAGTCCTCGGACCAGATGATCTGGGTTAGTTAACACCCTCACCGTTCTATGAAGTGTTTAAACTTAAATCCAGTCATGCATGAGTCCTCGGACCAGATGATCTGGGTTAGTTAACACCCTCACCGTTCTATGAAGTGTTTAAACTTAAATCCAGTCATGCATGAGTCCTCGGACCAGATGATCTGGGTTAGTTAAAACAGTTAACACTTGTTCTATTTCCCTTTTTAAGCATTCAAATATAGATGTGAATGCATGACTCAAATTTCTTGTTTAGTTATATTTATTTAGCTAGTATGATAATCCGACTTCCAAAACCCCTTAATCAAATTGGTCATCCACACAACGCAAAAAAAAAATGAATGAAATGAAATGAAATGGCAGCAGAAGGATTTACTATTACTTGTCATAATACGTAAAACAAGGGGAATATATCTTCATTAATGATTAAAACGCAATACAAATCTTTAAAATAATAAGCACAAAAAAAAAAATACAAAAAGAAAACAACACTAAGACAAACAGCCTAAGTCTTCGTGTTGGGGTCGTGGTGCTCAGCTACTTGTTCAGACTGCAGAGGGGCAGCATCTGGAGCATTACTTTGGGAGGGCTCAGCTTGGTTTGTCGCAGGGGCTTCTGATATTGGGGCTGGCTGCTCTGGAGGAGGAGGATCAGAATCTGGGAGCGGATGAATATCAGGTTCATAGTACACGCTCTCAGGCCTCCTGAGGGTGGAGTCGGCAGGGACCCCAGCGGCATCAAGGGCTTTCTCCCAAGTGATGTCGCAGTAGTCCCTGGCGACAGAGGCAAACTCTTCAGTCAACCTGCTCTGAGTCTCTTCAACCCCCAGAGCATAAGAAGCTTGCTTTTCGGCCTCGGCTGCCTCTTTCTGTAGCTGGGCAGCTTCCTTAGCCTTACGGAGCTCTTCGCGCAGGTTTTTCACCATCTGCCTCTCCGTTTCTAAGTTGATTTCGCAGAGGTGTAGTTCACTGCGAAGAGTCTCTGCCTGCTTCTCAGTTGTTTTTAATCCAGCCTCAGCGCTGGCCCTCTCCTGATTAGCCTTCTTCACCTCCTCGGCCATCTGCTTTTGTTGTGTTCTTAGCACACTCAGATGGTCCTCCACAGTCTCTCGGGCCTCATGGGCGGCTTTTGTCTCATCACGAAAGCGCTTCGCCCATTCCTCAGCCACATACACTTGTTGCGCGACCTGTTATGGAAAATTAAAGAGTGGCTTAGATTTAAAAAAAATGATAGGCAAATAAAAAGAAACAAAATTATACTCACCATCGCCAAATCCCTTTTCATGGAAAGGAGTAAATCAGGATAATCGAAGCTCCTATAAGCCGCCAGATCAGTAGGTAGGAGAAGGGGCTGCAGCAGAGCATCAGCCAGTCGGCCTGCATGGCCACCACGGAAGTGCCTAAGTGAGGCATCCACTGAGATGGGGCCACCATCAACCTCCAGCGTCGGCGACCAAGTCCGTGTTGACTGGCGAACCTGGGCTGGTGGGCGCTCATCTCGGCTCTCCACAGAATGAGCCCTCCTACTCGAACGTTCATGAGTAGGTCTGGCCTGCTTATTGCCCTTTGACGGGCCTAGCTCCCCCTCCTCGGTGGGCTCCACTGGCCTCTTCCTCCTCAGATCGGGGTTTGGTTTGAGCCCAAGGTCTGCAGGCACCTGGGGCGGAGGAGGGGGAGGGTGTGCAGTTTATTTGGACTTGCCCTTATCTTGAGAAGATGTACCCTTGTTCCTGCCCTTCATCAACTCTTTCAAAGAAGGGCCAGTCCGGGGAGCCATGTCTTCCTCCTCGTC
This sequence comes from Quercus agrifolia, assembly GCA_029955455.1. NCBI lineage: Eukaryota > Viridiplantae > Streptophyta > Magnoliopsida > Fagales > Fagaceae > Quercus > Quercus agrifolia. The sequence continues at coordinate 27,518,971 of JARQAD010000003.1, forward strand.
AGTTGTATCGGCAATGTATGTTACCGCTTGAGCTGGAGTTTGCACGCACGACTGCTCGTCCGCTCCCTCCTCGGCCTCTGAAATGAAGACTGTTTCTTCTTCAAACTTGAACTTATCAATCTCTAGTTCGAGAGAGGAAGAAGAGGCTGTGCCTTCGCGGAGAATAGCCTCCCCAAGCAGTACTTCGCGCAAAGGTTCGGCGGCAAGGGGAATTCCCTGTGGAATGGGATGGTCAACTGGGGGAAGATCGTAGTCGGCGAGGAAGTTTGGCCGAGACACGTCTATACGCGCCAAACGGTGGTCTCCCGCTCGGATGGAGTTGCCGACGTCTAAATACGATCTCGAGATGGGCTCGAAATCCAAAATGAGGTGAACTGCTCGTAGTTGCCCGTCGTCGTTCACAAAAATCTCTGATCTCAGCAGGTAATTCAGTGCTGGAACGTTGATCAGGCTAAGCTTCGGGTTGGTAAAGAATTTATCTGTCAAGCAAGTAAATCACATTGTTAGGCCTCGGCTATAAAAAAAATATAATAATAGTAACACTAACATAAAACTACTAAGCAAATAAGCATAAAGGAATCAAAATACTCCTCAACGTTAAAGTTAGAGATCCTAAGTCTAGATTGCTCCACCTGGTGTCCCAGCCTTGGTTGGGCAGGCTAAGCCGTCGCTCCAAGGCCCCGATAGGATTAAGTAGTCGTCTTTCATCCCCTTATTAGATTTGGGGAGGCAGGATATTAGTTTGACCACATTGCTACGGGACTTAAGGTAAAAGCCTGCCCGAGTCTCTATATGTCCTTCATATAGGTGGGCGACGTCGTGCCACGTCAATCCTAGCCCCAGATGACGGTCCAAAGCGTCGATTGACCCTAGGACTCTAAAGAAGTTGGGGGCACACTGATGGGGGCAGAGCCTATGGGCGCGAAGATAGTCCCGTGTAATCCTACCCATGGGGACGGTCATCCCCCTTTCTATGAAGGCAATCATAGGGATGACCACCTCTCCTACTTTCCGGTCAAACTCCACTCCCTCTGTGGTGCAGTGACGTACCACTACCTCCGGGGGAATGTGGTATTTTTCTTTGAACAACTCTATCATGGCCGGAGTGTTTACTAAGCGCTCGAATCTACCCATTGTAAGTCTCTATAAGGTGGAGTGGTTAGCCGAGGAGGTTAGCCGAGGATACAACGGAAGTCGGAGGGCGAAACTTACGTGAGAATGAACACGGTTTGTTCCTCTGGTCGCTGAAAGATCGTCAAGCTCTCTCTCTTTCTTGTGAAAAATGACGGATGCCTGGATATGAACACTGAAGTTGCAAGCTCTGATAAGAAACAAAAAGTAACGCCAGGAGGTTTTTATAGTAGGGAAGGAAAAAGGAAAAACCACAATCCCGCCCAAATATTGCAGTGCAGATCTGGACCGTTGGATTCGTATTTCACCGTAGGATGCCTGGGTTGAAACGCAATTCTAAGCGTTTAATGATGATTGTGCGAGTTCCCAAGCGTCAGGAGTCCTCGCGAAATGGCAGAAATAGCCCTTACACGCGCCTAAATTTAGATACTGTTAAGGACTGCATTGTAATTACCAATGTACATCAAAATCCTAACTTTCCTTCCCGGATTAAGAAGAAAAATTAGAATTTTGAGGGGCTATTGTGGGGGAGTAAAACCTGGGCCCATGAGGTGGGCTCAGATACGACTTTTCATCAACAATAAGTCCGAGGAGAAGAAATTATAGGGAACCCTTGCAACTAATAGGAGAACGCGTAAGTGTCCAGGAATATTGATCCGAGAGGGATACCCTCCTCGGGTCTGGCGTATGTCGGTGAAAGAGGCCTCGGCTTCCCCTTAGTCCAGCTTCCAGGAAATTCTAGAGGTAAAGACAGATTGTCAATGCACGTGGAAGGGATAAGGATGCAGAAATATCTTGAGCAAAAGCTGCTGCCACCGCATTAAATGCATTACAGCAGCTTTCCTGGCTGCATTTATGTGGAGAAGACCCCTGAACAGTGTTTAAAATCATCTTTACCCCCAGGAAACCAAAAAGCTGTGGGAGAAGAAGTGGGAAACTCAAGTACCAGGCTAGATGGCAGACAAGTGGACGATAGGATCGAACAATGAAGGACTATATAATGGAGTAAGACCTCCAGAAGAAAGGGACGGAAGAAAAAACAGAAGAAACCTCAAGAAATAACTACTGTAGCATCTGGAAAAATACAACCCAAAGAAAAGCATTCTATCTAAGTGCATACCCCTCGGACCTAACTCGAATCCATCAATTAGTCCAAAACTTACTCCTCGGACACGAGATCTTAACTTGTGTATGTGTTTTAGTTTCCTCGGCCAAGCACTTAATCTTCAGTAACTGTTGTAAAGATCGCTATTAGCCCAATTCTTTGACCCACTCTCTTACAAATTTATTGTATTGGGCTTATTGGGCCTATCTCCTGTTTTCATCCAGGTGTGGGCTACAATTTGTGACTCTACAATATATATATATATATATATATATATATATATATATATATATATATATATATATATATATGGCATTGGTACCCACCCAAAATCTTAGCCGTATATTAATTGTTTCAATCTTGACCCTTTTTTTGTTTGTTTTGTTTTTGTTTTTTTTTATTGTTATATATATATATATATATATATATATAACAATAAAAAAAAACAAAAACAAAACAAACAAAAAAAGGTAACAATAAAAAAAAACAAAAACAAAACAAACAAAAAAAGGGTCAAGATTGAAACAATTAATATACGGCTAAGATTTTGGGTGGGTACCAATGCCATACCCAAAAGTCTCCATTCCGTTAGGGGGTTGGGTAGGGTGGCGTAAAAAGAGAGAGAAGGGTATTATAAATTGTGATAGTGATGAATGAAAGAAAGTAATAGTATAGATAAAAAAAAGGAAAGAATTAGGCTCAGTCGGATTGGTGTCTTAAACTCTCATTTCCCTTCAGATCCAATGGCTTCAGAGAAAGAAGCCGCTCTTGCAGCTGTTCCTTCTGATTCTCCTACCATGTAATCTATATTTTTTAGTTTTACGTTTTTGTTTAGATTCTGGTGTAAGGGGATTGATCTATTATTAATAGGGTTTGCTCCAAATTAAATAAAAAAAAAAATTCATGTTTCTATTATTCTTCTTGATTACTGCTATTTGTAGTGGGTTTGGGACTCAATATTGTTTGATCTGAATTTTATTTTATAACATAATATTGATATGGGGATCTTTAATTTGCAGATTTGACAAAATCATTAGTAAGGAAATTCCATCTAAGGTGGTTTATGAGGATGATCAGGTACTACTATTCATTCATACACATTGGATTCTTCACATTCTACATAACTAGTCTACAACAAATTTAAAAAAAAAAAAAAAAAAAAAATTTGCTTCTGAATTAAAGAAATTTGTTTCAAAACCTGTCAAGCATTCAATCCCCACTACTAGATTACCTGGTAATCTAGTCCTGGCCTTGGTCAGGTTCTATGTCATCACCGGCATTCAACAGATTTCAGATCTTTTAATTTGAAGATTACTTTTCTGAATGGCTGCATTCTTATTATTGCTTAAAGGATGGGTTAATGAAACATGCTTACACCTAGATTTTAAACAACTATCTCTCTCTCTCTCTCTCTCTCTCTATATATATATATATATATATATATATATATATATTTCTTGGTATTATGGCACTGGCAGTATGGAAATACCAATTAATCTTTCCCATATTGTCTCTATTCCCGGCAGGTCCTTGCTTTTAGAGACATATCTCCCCAAGCTCCCACCCACATATTAATTATTCCTAAAGTTAAGGATGGGTTGAGCGGAGTATCTAAGGTACTTTCTCTATCTCTCTATATCTCTCTTTAACACACACACATTTGTAGTCAATGTTTCCATTTTGGTTGTCTCAAAATTTGTAGTTTGGTTCAAACGTCAAAAAGAAAAAAGAAAAAAGAAAAAAAAAACTAGTCACTTTACCATTAAATCCTTTCTAAAACTGGCAATTACAAAATTCTGGGAATGATGCAATTGATGATCCCTCAACTGCATTGGCTCCCATCCCTTAACTTTCATCACCTCCTCCTATTGACCTACATCAGAATCCACCCCCACCCCTCCCTAACCAACTGATATATCCCAAGCTCCCTCAACCCTCTCCCGAAATCGGCGTATTTTTGATGATGTGGAGTGCACGTCTTCTCAAATACAAACATTCTTCATTAATTCTCTTTATGAGTGTTCTTTTGTATCAAGTCTTATTGATAGTAACTCTATTCACTCATTCGTATAGTCAACTCATATGTAGATATTATCCCATTGTAATTCTTTAGGCTACTTCGTGTTTATTTTCACGATGTAGTCTCTTTTCAATAATATTAGAAACCTCCTTGTGATACCAAGGGAGTTCGTGTGTTAATAAGAATCTGATCCAAAACATTTGGATTCCATTGTGAAGGTAGGGGAATGGACCTCTTTAATATATGTGAGGTATATTCAAACCAGGTTATAGGGTAGTAGGGACAGGCTTGGAGGGTGCAAAGTGGATGTGACTCGGATTAATAAAGTGAAGAAGCATCTGACAAATGAATTGTCCTTTAGACATTTTTAGGATGGGTATAGTTTGTCAATGGAAAAAAAAAAATTTCAGGACGGGTATTGGGCTATTTTGTCGTCCTGCTGTGGGAATAAGAATGACATTTATCTAGAACTAGCGGAGTTTCACAGTGTCTCTCAAAGGCCTGTGTTGTGTATGTTGGAAGGGAGGGACAGAAAAGGATGGGAAGATTTGGTTTCTGTGGTTTGAATCCATTTTCTTCATGAGAATTGGTGCTCAACTTCCAATGGAGGCCTCTTTGGTGGCAACGAGTTGTGTTGGAAGCAGTTGATTCACTTGATTGGGTTTAGCAGTGAAAGTTTTTACATATAAGGAAAGGACTTCATTTAAAATATCGAGGAGTTTTTCATGAGCCAAATTATGAGGTGGTGAAATCACAATGGAAAAAAAAATCCCCCTTTCTATGTTCCATTTACCTCACAACTAAATAACCAAAAAAAAAAAAAAATCACATGTAAATGATTTGGATTATGGTTGAAAGTTTAATTGGGGGAAAGTAGGGCCTCCAGAAAATGAAGCAAATAAAGGGCAAGGTGCAATGAATCATTGGGTCATTTGATGACCCAAGATTAGACTTGAAGGGCAAAAGTTCCATTTTGGAAAATAACGAGATGGATGACCTTCTGTGGGTGTGGTTTTGAAGTCCATTTCTAGATCTAGGGGGTGAGGCAAGATAATTCTTTATCTTATTTACTTTTACTTGTAAGTTACACACAAACACACTTGGTGGGTCTTGAACCCATGACCTCACTCTACACCTAGCACTTGCAAGGGGAGGAAGTGACAGTTGTGCTAGAGCTCATTGGCAGACAAGACAATCCTTTGTCTCCTTTGATGTTCATTTTTGTTATGGAGGTACTTAGCAGTATGCTTCAAGAGTTGTGGAGAGTAGTTATTTGGAGGGGTTTAGAGCAGATAGAGGATAATTTGATGCTTTGTCAGTGTCTCACCCATTGTTTGCATGTGACACCATTTTTTTTTGTGATGTTTTTTTGACCTCTTATAAATTCTATGATTACATTTATGTTTTGGAGCTATCACGGGTTGAGGGTTAAGCTGAGCAAAAGCGCATTGGTTCTAGTAGGGGGTGGTTGATAATATGGGGAGTTGCCTGCATTGCTAATGTGGGTTCCTTACTGATCACTTATTTGGCATGCCCTTGGGTTCTTTGTATGAAGTGAATTTGGCATGGAATGTAGTTGAAAGGATGGAGAAACACTGGCTGGGTGGAAAATGATATATTTTTCTAATGGGGGTCACATTGCACTACTCAAGAGCATGCTATTTAGTCTTCCTATCAAAGCTATTTAGTCTTCCTATTATTTTTCTCTCTGTTGTTTATCCTTACCCATATTACTAATAGAATGGAGAAGTTTCAATTGAACTTTTAGTGGGGTGGGGGAGGTGGGGAATTTAAATTTCATCTGGTAGATTGGGATACAATTTGTTCTCCGCTTAAATATGGGGGGCTAAGAAAGAGGAAGATTATCACGTTTAACGAAACCTTGTTGGGTAAGTGGTTACAGTGGTTTCATGAGGAGTGTGAACACTTTTAGTGACTACTTTTTCGTGCAAACTATAATTTGGCCTCTATTAATAAAATTCTTTATTAAGCAATTATAAACTATTGAAAATTTGATATTGTAAGGCTATGTTGGTTTCAGATGTTGGGGGAATTTACTTCAATCAGCTAGTTCTTTTATTTTTCACCCTTCTATAAATTGCTTAAAGCAGGACTGAAAGAGCAAAATAATAGCTCAGAAGATTAAATTATTTTACTGTTTAAAGTTGCACCATTTATGGTACTGGACCTACTGGTTAATTTCCATGCAATCCAAAATTGGTCATTGGAGGCACTGACTAATATGGGACTTTTGTTATCATCTATAGTTCCTAGGACATTTTTCCTACTTAAAACTGGTATAATTAGGAGTTATTGTTCTTCTGAATGTAAATCACTGCTTAATAATGGATATTTTTATATGATCAATATCATTATTGTAAATGACACGTTTTTTTTAATAAGTAATAAAAATGTATATATCTAAAATTGCTTAAATCTAATAAATCGACAATAGAAAAGAAAGAAAGATTCCTAAAGGCAGTCATCCAATCCAATAAAGTTAAGAAAAAGAATAACCTAAGATTAGACATAGTGACAGTTTGCATACCGCGTCCACGTTTTCATCTTCACGTTTTCTGCCTTTTTTTTTTTTTTTTTTTTTTTTTTTTGGGTGCCCACATTTGTTGACTTTGGGGGACAGATTTTACTGTTGTGAACAGTGTATGTACTGTTCACACACTGTGCATACACTGTTTACGTATTAAAAAATATTAAAAATGGGTCCCACGATACTATTTACACATTTAAAAATTATTTTGCTACAGTGTTTTCAGTTTTCAGTTTTCAGCAACAATAAGCTCAATCCAAACGGACCCATAGAATGCTTGGTATCTTCAAAACTTCTGCTATTCCTTTTCCTCAAAATGCACCATATCAAACAATGTGGGATAATCGTCCAAATGTGACCATTTCAATGACGACCAAAGTGACCTTGCCTGAAAGCTAGAAGCTCAACTACAGATTTTGTCATCATTTTGAAAACTCCAAACAAACTAAAAATCTGAAACAATGGGTAATGTAGCAAAAGGTGGTCAATAGATTCACCATTACATTTGTACATATTTGGTTCTAGGCTGTTTAATGTGGACTGAATGGAATTGGCGTTCTTTTGAGGATACTAGGAAATCTCTGGCTCAGTTGTTAGATTTGTACTAACGGACCCTCTTTGATTGGTCTCGGTGTTGGGGTCTCTTGAATTGTTTTGCACTTATGGATTTTCTTTTGTTTCTTAGAATAGCTTAGTGACTATTTGTTACTTTTTGCTTTCTTATTACTCTTTGTTCACTATCATGAACCCTATGTATTTTTCTTGCTACTCCATTTTCAATAATATTTTTTCTTACCTATCAAAAAAAATATCTTTAACTTTCTCTTCCTTAAATTGTCAATAGTCAAAATATTATCCATACAAAGAAAGCTACCCTCACAAGGATCTTTCAAATTATTTTCCAAGGGAAAAGATGATTAGTAGTTGCAGTATCAGTATTAGAGTCCAAAAGTTGGTAATAAACACCTACCTTGAAGCCCTTTTTCTTATCTGGTTTCCAGAACATCTTATTTTCTCCAATCTCCCTAATTTCTGAATCATAAATGGTAGCCATGAAAGTCATCAAGGACTCCAATTCCCAATAAATGACACAAAAATGGCCATATAACAATATCCTAGGATTTTTTTAGTCTGCAAAAGTTGTATTATTATAAAGTGTCAAAATCAGGAAGATAAACAAGTTGTGGAATTTGAATAGATTGGTAAATTTTTTATCATTTGTAGAAGAAAAATTCTATTAGAAGACAGGGTAGAGTTGTAGAAATGGACGCCTTTAGAATTTTAGAAATTTTCCTGAATTCACTATTTGTCAACCTTTAGCTTCTCCTTGCTAGCACCTTTCCATTTTAATTAGTAGGCTCAAAAATATCCATTAAAGCCTTTTTTCCACTTGGAATTTATATAATTGGAATTTTGCAGCATTCCAGGTAGGGATATGCCATGGATATAATGAAAACTGGAGTCTTACCTTTAACTAGTATGGTTTTGGTTGAGCATTTGGTATTTCCTTGCCCATTAAGGTGATCTTGTTTGCTCTATGGTCTGTATATAGGACTTGGCCCAGATTTAGTGCTCCTATGCATTGGACTTGTTAGGATGTGACACGTGTCCATGTTTGGCGATGTGTCATCATCCTGACAGGTCCAATGCACTGGTGGACCCGATCTTTGCCCCTGTATATATTCACATAGTATTTGAGAAATATATAGGTAGGTCTTACTAACGCTTATCTTGCTTATTTTGACATTGTTCTATTTTTATGAATGGGCCTTTGTTTACCAGGCTGAGGAGAGGCACTGTGAGATTCTTGGCCGCCTTCTCTATACTGCCAAGGTTGTTGCCAAGCAGGAGGGTCTGGATGATGGCTTCAGGATTGTGATTAATGATGGGCCAAGTGGATGTTGGTGTTCTTTCACCATTGTCATTGCTTGAAATTAATCAAAACATTTTTTTTTTATATTGATTTCTAATTTTCCAAGAATTCAGTTAATTATTTTCTCAAAAATAAATTGCAGGTCAATCGGTTTATCACATTCATGTCCACCTCCTTGGGGGACGACAAATGAACTGGCCCCCTGGCTAAGATGGAGTTATTTGGGTCAAGATGGTCAATAAGTTGTCATCAGTAGTAATGATGTGCCTCGTATGCTCTCATTGGTACCTATCAATAAGCAAGAAAGATATTGTGAACTTTATTATCTGGCATTTAACTTAAAACAATGCATGTACGGATTATAGCAATCAGCTGGTTTGTAGCTACTCAGACTTTTGCTGTGTTATTTCATGTGTCTTTTTGGAGCAGTACTTAACATTTTGGTAAGAGTTCTAAATAATTAAAATGTGTGGTATGCTGGGAAATACTTTGTGAATTTCTGCTTGCTGGTTTTGGCCTAATTTAGATTTCCTCCATATGCACACACCTAACGGTCTGTTTGGATTGAACTTATTGTTGCTGAAACTGAAAACTGAAAACTAAAATCTGAAAACACTGTAACAAAATAATTTTTAAATAGGTAAATAGTACCGTGGGACTTATTTTTAATATTTTTTTTATTAATAAAGTGGTTGTGGGTCTCATAAACAGTACTGCTACAGTACCGTTACAGTGTTATTTGTCCCCTCCTTTCTGCAAAACGCGTGAAATGAAAAAAAAAAAAAAAAAAACGCAAACGCCATACGCAAGTTTCAGCCGAATCCAAACGGCACCAACATGTGTAATATGATGATGTGCAATCTGATGTTTTGAGAGACATCTTGATCCAACCAGCTACTCATTAACTTTTGCTGTTATGTCGTGTTGGAATAGTACTTAACAGTTGGTGATGTGTTCTAAATATTCAGAGATCAGTGCAGTATGCTGGGAAATACTTTGTGAATTTCAGCATTTGGGCCTAACCTAGGTGTCCTCCATATGCATTCACCTAGGTGTCTTGAGAGAAATCTTAATCCAAGCCATGTCTTTACCAACTTAGTAATATGATGAAAGCCCATTCAATGACTGGCTAGTGTCTACTTGCAGAATGAGATAAGGAATTGAGACTGAAAGGAGATATTTCAAATTGACTGAACTCCTTGAAGTTTAACCTGTTTGCAAAAGTCTCACTGAAAATTGGCGTGCACATAATAAACTTTTTGTTGGATTTAAACTCCAACATGATGTCTAATAACTTGAATGTGGTAGTATTCTGAAGAAATTATTGGTCTAGGTTTTAGCAAATGATGAAACATGCGCATATGGACGTCCAGGTAGAGTTACAAACATAGCAAATGATAATGGGATTACATATGATTCGGAGTCGCTGATATAGGAATTTCATTCCAAAGACTTAAAAAGGCATAATCTTCACAATATTCGGGATGCAATTTCGTTCCTAAACCAAGACTTATTGTCCATGTGAAATATATGGCTGACAAGGGGAAGTTAAGAGCTTTCCTTGTGACATCCCTTCAAGCTGAAGGGCAGTGAAGGTAGGAGTAGGACTCAAACTTGACCTGTAATGCATGAAAGAAGTCTTTGGAGAATACACTGTTGAAATTGTTTGCAACTTGAGAGTGAGAAGCACCATAGGAGGTCGTATGGACACCAACAACAAACATTTTACGAGCAAATGAAAGTCCAACTTGATGTGCTTGGTGTAGGCATGGAACATCGGATTCAAGGTAGTTACCTACACTTTAGGTTAAATTGGTTAGAGCATGTGAAGCATATGACCCATTGTTAGAGCAACCGCATCAAACTGTGCAAAATATAAAAAGTGGTTAATTTTACACATTTTACTTAAAAAAAACACTCACTTTAGTATTTGCAAAATTTTGCATATATACAAAAGTGTTACAATAACCTTTGCATTTAATATTTTAGTATTTTTTTTTTCTCTCTTTATCTCTGGTGCCTCTCAGTTTCACCTCACTCTCTCTTTATCTCATTTGATCAAATCAAAATGCCAAAACCATTAACCCTCTCAGCTCTCTCTTTCTCTCATCTCATAATCTTCCTCTATCTTCCACCAATCGCCATCACCACTAATCTCTCGCCACCATTTAATATATCCACTACCATTGATTGCTGATCTCAGATCACTCCAATCTCTCGCTGAAGTCTCTCTAATCGCTTTCCTTTGTTTCTCGTTGTTTGATCAGTGGATTTTGGGTTGAATGGGGTTGATTTGGCTTTCCTTTGGGTTGAGTGGGGTTTCGGGTATTTGGGTTGATCTGGCCGGATTGAATGGGTTTTCGGGTATTTGGCTTTCCTTGATGATAGTGGGTGGGTTGATAATGGAGGCTGGTTGCTTGATGATGGTGGTCGGGTGGGTTGATGATGGTGGTTGATCTCATTGACGGTGGCTAGGTGGGTTGATGGTGGGTGTGGATTGATTGTTGGGTAGTGTTGGGTGTGTGAGAGAGAGGGGTAGTGAGGAAATAATAAAAAATTGTAAAATAATGAATATTCTATTGAACAAATGTGTAGAATAGAAAAACTGATGTCAATGTTTTGTAAAAATGGGTGTGTAAAATAGGGAAGTAGGTTTTTTTTTTTTTTGCAAAATAGATAGAAATTTTGCATTGACTGATGCAGTTACTAAGGAGTCTATAAAACTTGTAAACTAGAAAGTTCTTACCTCAACTTTGATACACGAGCTGATTGAAAATTTTCAAAGGTTAAGAGTTAGGGTTATGATATGACCTAATGCAAAACCAATGGTTAGTGACGATTTCTTAAAAAAAAATAAAAAGGAAGATTCACACACACCTCACCCTAGAAATACATACATACAAAGAGTTACGTAAACAATGACCCAATGTGTGATAAACCAAAAAATAAAAGTCCTCAACAAGCCTTTTATCATTTTGTTGGGGTGTCCACAAGGTGAATTGGTTTGCTAATAAACTGACTAAGTTAGGCGCCAACTAATCAAATAACCTTACCATCTATTCTTCTTCGAATGCCCAGTCAAAAGACTCAAAACCGTGTTTTGTCAGGTTGTTTTAGCGTCCTGAAAGGTATGAGATTTTAGAAATAAAAATATTCGCTAAAAGCCCAAAGATAATTGATGTTTCTACATGACTAAGTAATGCAGGAACTTAATGCCGTGTTGCTTCCTTCAGACTTTTGCTAGTTCTCTTGACTTTGTTTTGGTCTCATAAAGTATAATTAACACTGATTAAAAAAAAAGTATAATTAACAGGAAAGAAAAACCTTTAGAAAAATGGTTCTATTATGTAATTTTTTATTATAGATACATAGAATTTTTTGACAAATTATAGATGCATAGAAAGAATTTTTTTGATGAATTATAGACACATAGAATTAAACTTATGACATTTGTTTTATAATGATTACTCTTTATTATTAGGTTAAGACACCAATTGATTTTTTATGTAAACGGGATTTGAATTGCAAATGTTTCTTTTTAACGATTATAAATTTTATCAATTGAGTCAACTGGAACTCCTTAATTTAAAAAAATAAAAATATTAAAAGTATTTTAGAATACAAAAGTGTACATAATTTAGTGATATCCACATCTCTTTTTTCAACTAATTATAAAATTTATCAATCAGTTGAGATAACTGAAATCCATAAATTAATCAAGTTAAAAATAATTACAAGTATTTTTTTCTCCTAATGGGGAACAAGATGCAAAAGATTATACAATTTTTTTTCTCAGCATGTCTATAGGCACAAGTGTGGTCAATGTGTGGCCATGAATGATTATAAATTTTATATGTTGGACTAACTGAAACTTGTAAATTTAGAAAGTAGAAAATATTAAAATTATTTTCCTCATGATGAATAATAGAATACAATAATTTAGGGATATCCATAGATTTTTTTTTTTCAATGATTATAACATTTATTAGTTGAGATAACTAAAATCCGTAAATTAATCAGGTTAAAAATAATTACAAGTATTTTTCTCTTAATGGGGAACAAGAAGTTTATATAATTTGTTATCAGCGTGTCTATAGGCACAAGTGTGGGTAATGTGTGGCCAGGAGCGTTAGCTGGGCCAAACATGTAGCCTCATGTAAAATCATAGGGTTAGAATGGTTTTAGTCTTAGAGGCCTGCTTCGTGTCAATCTTGGATTAGAATTTAGGAAGAACTTATTATTTACCATTTTAGTTAAAAGTAGACATTTTAAACATAAAGGCTTTCTAGTGATTTTAGTAATAGATAACTTTCTAGTGTTTCAAATATAGAGACATTGAAAATGGAATGTTCTTTTTTTTTTTTGTTATTATAATTATTTTATTCTAGAAGGGGAAAAAAAATGTCTTTAATTATTTGGCTAATCCCATCATTTTGTTTTTCCTTAAAATAACAAAAATCATGTCATTTTTCATTTGTTAACAACCAGCTAGTTTTGTAGAAATCCTTATTCAAAACAACTAAAAGAAAGAAGGCGTATTAAAGTAGTAATTTGCAGTTAAATAGGAGTGAATACTAATATGAAACTTGAAGTCTTCAACCATAAAAAGAAGATTTCTACTTTCTTTTTTGTTAAAGACAAAAAAAGAAAAAGAAAAAGAAAAAAAAAAGATAACCATTCCTTTTCAGTCCAGATAGATAGATAAAATAGCTGATAAAAATACAAGATATTTCTGTTTTTGGTTATCTCACTAAATTGAAATCCAAGTACAACACATATTTATATACATACATACTTATATACACGCCAACCCCTTTCCTTTCTAAACAGAACGTAACTTAACTTAACTTACCACTAGTTCTCAAAAAAAAAAAAAAAAAAAAAAAACAAAAACACGAGAGTCGTCCAGTCTCTTCATTACTAACAAAACAACACGCTCTCTTTTTCTCTATTTTCTCTTTGTTGTTTGTTGTTGGTCAGAGAGAGAAAGAGGGGGGATGAGGAACTTGGAAACGGGTACGGATCTGTTTGACCCGAGAACGGGGATGGAATCGGAGTTCACCAGAGGTAGTGTATCGGCTTCTACAGATGCTGATTTCGCGTTCGCTTTCAACGATAGTAACTTCTCGGACCGGCAGCTCCGGATCGAGATTATGGGCGACCCGCTCGAGAACCGCGCCGATAACGAAGGTTGTACAAGTATCTGTAACAGTATCGCCGATTGGGCTCGACATCGGAAGCGGAGGCGTGAGGATATCAAGAAAGATACTGGTAACAGTTTTTTTTTTTTTTTTTTTTTACTTTTCATTTTTTCGAGTTTTTCTGTTTGGTTGCCGAGAAAGTTTTGAGAAAATTAGGGAAAAACTGTATTTCATAGTTTAGACTGAAGTTCAAGTTAGTTCTATGAGTATTTGTTTGTTTGCTTAAAAGATTGTTTTGATTAGCTAGGTATTGGTCTGGGTGAGGAGAAGTTCTGTTTGGCTTGTGAGAAAGTTTGGGAAAATAAATGAAAATGAAGTGTTTGATGTTGTTATAAAGCTAAAAGATTTTAATCCGATTTTCATGGGTCCTGTTTGGTTTATGATAAATTTTGTAGTTGCTAACTTAATGGGAAAATCTAGTAACAAGTTAATTTTTTTTTTTTAAAAAAAAAGGATAAAGGTGCAAGATCTTGTTTTAAAGCTTATATGATGTTATAAAAGTAAAAAAGTCTTCATTTGATTGAGTAGTTCTCGTGGTGTAGGAGAAAGTTGAGCATTAGAAAAAATCTTAGATATCAAGTTGGTCGGTCAGTCCGTCGGTCAATGTTGTTTTGGTTCTTAGAAACGAAGAACGTGTTTTGGTGGAGATGAAAAATAACTCAACTCAGCTGGTGAATGTAGTCTTATAATGCTAAAGATAATATGAAATTGAAGAGAAATTTAATGTGTGTTTTTACCATCACTTTCAAATACAACCCATATGGATTGTCTCTGGTTAAGATTAATATTTGAGGAGTAGACGGTTAAGAGTAACTCATCAAGTTTCTGTTTGGTTTCCGAGAAGATATTTCGCAGTTTAATGCTTGGTGTTTTTGGGAGGAAATCAGGAAATTAGAATTTGGATTAGGTTAAACTTTGAGTTAGTTCTATGAGTCTCTTTGTTTGCTTAAAAGGTTGTTTTATTGCCTAGGTGTTTATCTGCTTGATGAGAAGTTCTGTTTGGTTTGTGAGGAAGTTGGGGAAAATAAATGAAAATGAAGTCTTAGATATTGTTATGAATTATGGTCTATGGTGTGGGCTCTATTTGGTCTTCAATGGGTTTTGCCGCATGGTGTCTCTGATTTATTTTTGAGTTGGCAAGGTTCCTTCGGTGGGCATCGGAGCATTGATTTATGGAGGGCTGTCCCACATTGTGTCCTATGGTGTATTTGGCAAGAACGGAACTCAAGATGTTTCGAAGGGAAGGAACGGTCTATTTCAGAATTTAAATCTCTTCTTCTTCACACCTTGCTAGAGTGGAGTTCTTCCTTTAATCTTTACCCTTGTTCTAATTTTTTAGAAATGCTTGATCTTTGTAATTTTTGTGTTTAATGTACGTACACCCCCGGTGTACCTGGTCTTTTGATTAATACAATTCCGTTATTTATCCAAAAAAAAAAGATATTGTTATGAAGCTAAGAGATTTTAATTCAATTTTCCAAGGTTCTGTTTAGTTCATGGGAAATGGAGGGAAAAAAATGAACTTGCAGTCATGAAGCTTAAGTTTTTCTTTTTTATTTTCTTGTGATATACGTACATTATGAGAAAATCAAAGCTTTAAAATGTTGTTTTAAAGCTTGGATGAGGTTATAAAATAAAATCTTCATTTGATTGACTATTTCTCTTGGAGTGGGATAAAGTTGAGCATAAGAAAAGATGTTTAGATAGCGAGTCGGTTGGTCAGTCATTGTTGTGTTGTTTATTGGAAATGAAGACCGTGCTTTATTAGAGATGAAGAAAAACTCAACTCAACTGATAAGAAATCAAAGAAAAATTAATGATTTTCTTTCCCCATCACTTTCAATGCAACCACATGGGCCATTTTTTGTTGAAATTAATATTTGAGGAGTAGATGGATAACAGTGACTCAACCAAGTCTTAATCCCAACTGTTGGGGTTTTTTGATTTCAACTCTTTTGTTTCTTAGGGAATTGCAGTAATGAGAAAGTTGGCTTTTTGAGCCATATGATTGCGCTGGAAATACTTGAGAGTTGACTTCTCATTATCTAGGAACCATGGTTATGTTCTTTCGGTGTGATTCAGTTTCTCTGCAACTAAAAAGTGCTATTGCTGTATATTTGTTTTAGTGACATATACGTTTAATTTTATTGTGCTGGAACTTATCAAAAGAAAAACTTTAGATGTATTTACGATTGAAGTTCATTATATGTATAAAAACTATACTTAGAATGCGGCGCTTTGTTTCCCTTGTGTGCACCTTTTTGACGTCTCATGCCTTGAGCAATACAAGGTCTTGGCACCTCAAAGTTGCCTTTTGCCTTTGACTACATTGGTAGTAATAGCTGCTTCATAACAGTTTTCTGTCATTGGTAGTCTGGAATCCTGAATTTTGATTGGTGGGTCTGTCTATTAGCATGCATGCTCGTACTTTTTGTTTATTTCATTGTGATTGGCGTTTATGTTTATGTTTGTGATGTGATGTCTTGCCCTATTCATGTTAATTAATATTTAATGTTTTTTTGCAGTTGTGGATCTCACTTCGTGTGCTGAGGAGCAAATTTTGAACGGTAACCAGCCCGATATGGACGATTGTGTGGGCTGTGAAAATCCTGATGAGGAAGCAGTTGCAATGATTGAAGAATCACCTTCAGGTATGAAACAATTTTATATGGTCCTTTGATCTTAATCTTGTGTTTTTTTAAATTTAAAATATATTTTATCTGAATTTACTAAAATGTTTTGCTTGATCTTAGTCCTTCAAAATTTAGGCCAATGAGCTGTATGTCAACTCGCACCTCCTCCCTTTATAAGTTCTAGGTTGAGAGGGAAGTAGTGGGTTCAAGACCCATAAGGTGCACATGTAACTTACCACTAAAAAAGAGTGTAGAAGTTTTCTTATAAAAAAACTAACTTACCACTAAAAAAAAAGTGTGACCTATCTAATTAGAACTTCAGCAACTCAGCAAATTTAATATCATCTGAACATTAACTAGAAGGAAGAGGCAAAGAGGACTGACATGTATAAAATGTTGTTCTTCTTGTAGCTTTAGAATATTGTTCTTCCACTAAGTTCATTTTTTTAACTTTTTTGTGGTGGTGTATAGGTGATGAAGCTGCAAATAGCAATGATTCAAACTGGAGCATGGATTGTTCTACAGTTGTGAGAGTTAAAACATTGCATATCAGCTCTCCTATTTTGGCAGCCAAAAGTCCATTCTTCTATAAGGTAGAGGTTATATTACTCTAAGGTGTTTTACATATGTTTACCTGTGATCGTTGTTAGATGGTCTTTTAATTTCCTTCTTATTTATTGTAGTTATTCTCAAATGGGATGAGGGAGTCAGAGCAGCGACATGTAACCCTACGCATCAATGCCTCTGGTAAAAAAAAAAAAAAATCATAAGCTTCCCATTTTTTTCTGTTATCCTTTTACCTTTGTGAAAACTATTAACTTATTGTTGTGCATGTCAAAGTCAAATTACAATCATGCTTCTTTTCCCGTTGCACAGAGGAAGCTGCTCTCATGGAGCTCCTGAATTTTATGTACAGTAATACTGTGTCTGTTACTACTGCTCCTGCTTTGCTGGATGTTCTGATGGCTGCTGACAAGTTTGAGGTTGCTTCATGCATGAGGTACTGTAGCCGACTGTTGCGCACTATGCCCATGACACCTGAGTCTGCTTTGCTCTATCTGGAGCTTCCTTCAAGTGTCTTAATGGCTGATGCTGTCCAGCCATTGACTGACACAGCGAAGCAGTACCTTGCTAGCCGCTATAAGGACATCACTAAGTAAGTTCCAATTTACTTGCACTATATGACTGGATCTTCATTACTTTTCCATGTCTTCTCTTTCTTATATTGCCCTTTTTTTTGTTTGGGGGGGAGGGGGGGGGGGGGGGGGGGGTGGTTTGGTTGATATGAACAATTAAAACTGGGTCATACTTTACCCTTGCATATATATGCCTTTTGTGCTTAGCTATTTTCTTTGGTGTTGGCGTAAGATTTGTATTTGTATTTTTTTTTTTTTTTTTGGTCTTACTTCAGAATATGATACTGCTGTCACGTTAGTCATTTTCTTCTTCACCTTTATCATTGAATTATTTATTATGATTATGGTGAATGAGTTTTATCAAATGAAGAGTAATGTTAGTAAGACCTATTAAAGAAGTTCCAAACCTATTAAAGAAGTTCCAAACATCCTTTTCATCTGTTTTTCTTTTATTAACCCATCACGCAATTTCACTCATATTTTCTTGTCAGTCA
Source organism: Quercus agrifolia (assembly GCA_029955455.1). Classification (NCBI taxonomy): domain Eukaryota; kingdom Viridiplantae; phylum Streptophyta; class Magnoliopsida; order Fagales; family Fagaceae; genus Quercus; species Quercus agrifolia. Next base: position 27,537,112 of record JARQAD010000003.1, read on the forward strand.
GTTAGTGTCATTACACTTCAACTTTCCATGAACAAAATTCCAAGATTTGTTGTTTGTGGCTATCCCATAAAGGCATAAACTTCTCCAAGCATTTTATTTGTTGACCTAGCAATTTCTTTACACCTATATTTTTGAGCTTGGTAAAACAGGCATGAACAATGTGTCAATGGCATCATGATTAAATGAGCACAATTGTTGTCAAACCAATTTTTTTGTTATTTCTTAATGAATTACTGCTATTGTTCTTGTCGTTGTTTTCTTAATCATTGTTTTAAATAAAATGCGATTTGCCTTCTGGGAGGCAACTCATGTTTGGGTTTTGGCACTTTTACCAGGTTCCAAGAAGAGGTGATGGCCTTGCCTCTTGCTGGAGTAGAGGCGATATTGTCCAGTGATGATCTGCAGGTGCCATCTGAGGATGCTGTATATGATTTTGTGTTGAAATGGGCTAGGGCTCAGTACTCAAAACTGGAGGAGCGGCGGGAAGTCCTAGGCGCACGCCTTGCACGCTTCATTCGGTTCCCTTACATGACCTGCCGGAAGCTTAAGAAGGTCTTAACCTGTAATGACTTTGATCATGAGATTGCATCCAAACTTGTGCTTGAGGCCCTCTTTTTCAAGGCTGAAGCCCCACACCGGCAACGTGTTTTAGCTGCAGAGGAGTCCGCCACCTTGAATCGTCGCTTTGTGGAGCGGGCCTACAAATATCGCCCTGTTAAGGTGGTAGAATTTGAACTTCCCCGGCAGCAGTGTGTGGTGTACCTGGACCTAAAGCGTGAGGAGTGTGCAAATTTGTTCCCCTCTGGACGTGTGTATTCTCAGGCATTCCATTTGGGTGGCCAAGGATTCTTCCTGTCAGCACATTGCAATATGGACCAGCAGAGCTCATTCCACTGTTTTGGGCTGTTTTTGGGGATGCAGGAGAAGGGATCAGTGACTTTTGCAGTGGACTATGAATTTGCAGCAAGATCGAAGCCAACGGAGGAGTTTGTTAGCAAATACAAAGGCAACTACACATTCACTGGAGGCAAGGCAGTTGGCTACCGAAACTTATTTGCTATACCATGGACTTCCTTCATGGCTGAGGATAGTCTTTACTTCATAAATGGCGTCCTCCATCTCAGAGCTGAGCTTACCATCAGGCATTGACTCCTCTTCCATTCCATTTTTCCAGAACATTGCTAATTTGCTGCTCTAGTTGGTGGCTCTAACCTTCGTTTTGTTTCTCCCCCGCCCTTTTTCTCTTAACTTCAAAGGGACAAAACTTGTAATATCCAGGCACAATGCACTAGATACTTTGGTTAGCACTGAGGCTGAACGATGATTAGTAATATTCCTTTTGTTCTGGACCTACTTGTGCTCGGAAGGGGAAAAATTGTAAATGGGTTTGAGTAGGTAGCAGCATCAATGTTTCTTTCATTGTAGAACTGTTTGAGATAATGTGATAGTTTCACCTCAATTTATATCTTCTATCTAGATTGAAGATCAAGCAATAGTGTATATCTCTGTCGATTTTTGAGGTACCAGAATCAATTTATGCAAGTGAGGAGGAGTTGAGAAATAGGATAAGGATCTTTCTTGTCGACAGAGAAATATTAAATTGAAGGAAAGAATATTTGATAAAAGTATAGTGGGAGGGTAAAGTGTAGTGTTGTGCTTGCAACTTGCAACTTTTCTTTATTCATTAGAGGGAATAAATTTTTTGAGATTTCATGACGTAAATTTGGAAATCAATTGTCAATCTCTGGGAGAGTTGGAAATAGGAATCCAAATTCTCGTATACATCAGGGAAAAGCAAAATAGGATAAAACTGAACACGTTAGCTTCTGGAAATTTTTTTATTTTTTTTGGATATGATAATCTTTGTTAGAAATTAGGAAAACATATTTCACATAAGCAATATTAGTCTATACTCTAATAGATCACAACTTTTTTTAATCTTATAATTTTCGTCAATTTTAAAGAAATACAAGATGTTACAATCAATTTCTTTTCTTTTCTTTTTTTTTTTTTTTAAAAAAAGAAGAAAAAATAATCAATTTTAAAATTTAAAAACACCTAAGCAAGATATGAATTTGTGTGTCTCTAAAACGAGTTTAAAAAAAAGAAGAAGAAAAAATAATCAATTTTAAAAGTTAAAAACACCTAAGCAAGATATGAATTTGTGTGTCTCTAAAACGAGTTTGATCACTGGTACGTGCTGATACACCCAGCGATAAATATCCTGACGCAGTGCTTAAAAGCTTTTGACAAGTCAAGGAAAGACCATTTTTCATTTTTGTCCAACAATCTACTAGCGTTCTTGATTGTTTGGCAACCTTTTTGAACCCTACACCTGTACATCATCGCCAATAGCAAGTAACCTTCCAGCAAAGTCTAGGGAAATTAAAAAAAAAAATGAAAAGAAGAAAGGAAAATTTCGTTTTAAATTCTCTCACTTTTGTATCTAACCATCCAAGTTGGCTCTAGGAAAAAACTGATATACTCTTATTTTAATAAATAAATCCCGTCTTTTTACCCCCAAAAAAAAAATTGTCACTTAAGTTTAAATATTATAAACGTAATAAATAAACTTATAAAAAAAAACCAAATTCGATATTTTCAAGAATAACAAATTAAATCTTAAGATTCTACAAAATTAAAAATCAAACTATAAACCTATATTAAACTCTAAAATCAACCCTTTTTATATGGAATGATTAAAAGAGAGAGATAGAAATAAGAGAAAATATTTGTAACTTTTTTGAAAGTCATAGTTTATTTATTTATTTTTAATTCAATAATTATAAATTTATCTATCAATCTATCTATATATATATATATTAAAAGTCAAAGTTTAGAAAAAAAATCAAATTAAAATCTAAATTGAGATGATTTCAAAAAATTTTAAAAATACCCATAATCTAATTAGATAATCCTTATTCCTAAAAAAAGGGGTTAAATTAAAAACCAAAAAAATGTTAGAGAAACATTTTTCTTAAAAATTAGCATACACTCTCTAATTAAATATATCTCACACTTTCCAATTAAATATATCTTACAAACATTTGATACATTTAAAAAAAAAAAAATTAGCACATTGTAATTATTTTTGAAATTATAGAATTTTTATTTCTTAGACACAACAAATTATAAGTAGTGAGTTATAATTGGTTGCTATGAGTGGACATAAAAATCATTTAAGTGGTAGATTCAATAATATTTTTTTAAAATAAATAATTAACAGTTTAATATTTATAATTTGTTGTAAAAATATTATAAAAATCATAAGTTCTAATTTTAAAATTTTAGAATTTAATTTATTAAAAAGTAACAAATTAAAATATATTCTCATAAAAAAAATTAAAATATATAAATTTGGTCGAGATTTTATAAATAAATAAAACCGTAGTCATAGTCGAAGACAGGCAGGCAGAGGCAGGCAGGGAAGCAAGGGTAAAACCGGCAGTGGACAAAAAGCAAGCAACCTCAAATTCCATAACCTAACACAACACAACACAACACAACTAGTAAAATCAACTTCATTCCAACGCAACAACACCACCAAGAAGAAGAAGAAGCAAAGAAGAAGAAGAAAAGGTATGCCGAAGAACAAGGGAAAGGGAGGAAAGAACAGGAAGAGAGGAAAGAACGAGGCAGACGACGAGAAACGCGAGCTGGTGTTCAAGGAAGACGGACAAGAATACGCCCAAGTGCTCCGCATGTTAGGCAACGGTCGATGCGAGGCCATGTGCATCGACGGCTCCAAGCGCCTCTGCCACATCCGAGGAAAGATGCACAAAAAGGTTTGGATCGCTGCTGGGGACATCATCCTCGTTGGTCTCAGGGATTACCAGGATGACAAGGCCGATGTTATCCTCAAGTACATGCCTGATGAGGCTAGGCTCTTGAAAGCCTATGGTGAATTGCCTGAGACCACTCGGTTGAACGAAGGTATTGCTGGCGGCTTGGATGAGGAAGATGAAGCTGCTGGCGATGATTATATTGAGTTTGAGGATGAAGATATTGACAAGATCTGAGATTTTTGTTCTCATCTGGGTTTGTCTTTAATTTTTGATTTTGATCATTTCTGCTGCTACTGCTGCTATTGTATGATCATATCATCATCATCATCATCATATGCTGTAACCTTTTTATGTGTCATGTTATAGACCCTAATAATAATTTGGAGCCTATGCTGTTTGGTTCTATTTTTAATTACTTGTTTTTTTTTTATATATAAAAAGAAATCGTTTTGATTAATTGTTTGTTGATTTTGTATTTGTTGTTGATTATTCGATAATTGGGGAAGGGGGGATTTGAATCCTGGACGATTCGATTGGAAATACTAGGAAGTGCTAGTTGAGTTGAGCTACAAGGCTCTTGGCTGTTGTTTTGGTTTTGATAGTCAATGAAGCTCGTTTAAGTATTGAAGGCAGTAAGGTTATTTATTCAGTTATTCACCCTTGCAATTTAGCGAATAGGAAGTGCTAGTTGAGCTGCAGCGCTTTTGGCTGTTGTTTCGATTTCTGATAATACTCAAATTGCAATTGCTAATTGGGTTGTTAGTAGTGGCAGTCAATGAAACTCATTTATTCAGTTATTTGCTCATGCGATTTAGTCATAATTAGTGGAATTTGAATGGCTAGGTTAAAAGGCTGAAGTCTTAGCAACAAACTGATAACTTGTTTGTGTTATTAACTATTTGTGGTAGCCCTTCCTGGTTGGTTTACAGGTGAGTATGTTTGTTTATAAATGTTTCTGCCATTGGAGTTGAATGTGTATCACATTTTGTTCTTCTTATCTTATTGTGCATCATGTAATCAGCCAGCCACTGCCATTGACTTAACTTGCAGGATTTTCACATTTTGATTCTGTGATCTCTTGAGTATTGTTTGTTTCACTCCTTCTTAAGCAACATGCCTCAGAGTTTGCTTGTAGATTATAGTATTACAATTTTCCAAATAAATTTAGAATTCCAAGCCACTCTATTGAGATATGGTCATATAGAGCTTAGAATAAATTACTTGTTCATTAGGATGACATCTACGCTGTTGGAAGTACTATGTATGTTTTCTACTTACAGGAAAAAAGAGGTACTATGCGTGTTTTCTTCTGATATTCACTCTTTAACAATCTTGTAGAAAAAATTAACTTTCATCACTCTAAAGTGGGAGGTTCTCTTTTGGTTTTCTCCAAGTATTTTCTGCTCTTAAAGAAGGAAAAGCAAAAAATCTGACTTCAAGATAAAAGACAGACTTCATTTCATCTATCACTACCGAAAAATTAGAAAGGTTTTTGTGGACTATGGTCATAGCACTTCCTAGGAGAAACATGTTGATTAAAGTTGGAAGAATGTTGACTACTTTCTGATAAGAACTAACAAGAATTTTGAGTGTAAGATTATAAAGCAAAGCAGTGGTGGTTTTTTGCAGAGAGAGATGAGCTGAATCAGAGTCTGTTTAGGTTGGTGCCCTTTGATTCTTTGAATAATAGGTCTGGTAGAGGAATTCCATGAATTCTTGGCAATTTCTACTCTTAAGGGAATGGTGGAACCTGTGGTTTAATAGAGGTCTGTAGCACATATGCTGCTTGTTTTGCTCTGTTTTTTGTGTTGTGGAACTGAATGTATAAAAATTGTTTTAAAGAATTATGAGAGAATTAATAATGGTGTAATTGGGTAGAGGATTTGTAAGCAGAATATGGATACCGGACAGAATTTAAATTCATATCAAATAAAATTCATTGTTTGGGTGAATCATGAAAGGAAATTTCAAAACTCATGGGGCTGTTTTAGACAGAATTTGAGACAGGTAAGTTCCACATAAAAATTCCTGGTTTCTCCCTCTTTCTTCTGTCAAAGTTCAAACCCTCAACCAAATTAATTTTTGTCCCCTTCTCCATTTCATTCAACTTCACCTCTCTCAAACTTTGTCTAAAATTTCCTCATCCCTGCCCCAATTTAAAATCCATTACAAAACCCATTTCTACTAATCTGCCCTTGTCAGATTCTATGGCTTTCCCACCTTGTCCTCTTCTGCAACATGAACATCATAAGCACAGCTTGACTTTGGTTTCAGCTGGTGCTGGTGGAGGTGGAGGTTAGTCCTTCAAGATTTTCCTTACTCAAGTTGGGTTGCCAGCAGTTCATCGGTGAAAGTTCATGGGTTCTAGATTGGATGCTAAGTTGAGGAAGCTAAGGCTGAGTCTGAAGCATGAATTAGTGACTCATATATCAAAAATAAGATTATATATATACATATATGTATTAATTTTGCATTGTTTGTCTAATGAGAAATTGTTTGATAATTAATTCATCACGACGTCGCACCTGAGGTTTGCTATTTAGATCTCAACCAATTTCTGCTTGGATGTTACCCCATTATTGTGATATGTCGTAAGCTTTTCCGAGAAATTCTTGGACCTAGCCTAGTTTGATGTCTCCACGATTTGGGTTGAAGAGTATGTAAATATTTTCAACAAGTAATCTTTGACTTTGGGTGGGTGCAGACATGGATGTTTGGGACCTTTGGGTATATATTTGGACGCTGATTGATTTTGGATCATAGTTTATCTTCCCAGATAAGATATGATAGTAGATGGGATAAGTGTTTTCATTTCTCAGTTTTCAGTGATGGATATTAAACTTTATTTGTATATATATTGACAAAGAAACAAGAATTTAATTATATAACGAGGCAACATCACATTCAGTAGCATCCTTCCTGATCACATGCAGAAACTGATCAGGTAAAGACAGTAGTCACAGTACATCAACAAAACCATTCTAGTTATTAACCAAACCCTGGTTTGCTAAAACATGGGCAGCTTCATTAGCGTAAGGCGGTAGAACCGGCCAAGCAATATATATGAAAGCAATTAGAATCGTCCGAGATGGCAGTAGAACCGTCCAAGGTGAAGGTAGCAACAAGTAATAATAATAAACTGAAATCTAAAAATACTTGTTATTGAAAATAGAACAAAACACTTACAGTAGTAGTAGTGATTACAAGATCTCAACAATACAAGTTAACAGTTATAAAGCTTGGAACTAGTCTTAGTTACAAGATTGTAAGGTAGTAGGAAACAAGGAACTCTCTCAAAGAAAGATTCACTAGAAGGAGAATAGTTCTAAGAGGAAGTTCTCTAAGCAAAACCACAATAAAAACCTGACTCAAACTTAAGGGACAACCCCCCTTAAATAGGCAAAATTCGGAGTGAATAGTATCATGAATAGTATCAGGTGAACAGTAACAGATGAACAGTGACAAGTGAATAGTGATAGATGAATAGTGATAGGTGAATGTCGTCGTGCGATACGACCAACATGAGTGTTCACTAGACGCAACTTATCACTGAGAGTGTCAAGGCAAGCATCCATGTGCACAAGCTGTGCCATGATGGAATCAAGTGTCACTCCATCCGTCGAGGAAGAAGGAGCGGAGGTGGAAGGAGCTGAAGAAGTCGGAGGAGCTGCCATCTCAATCTGTGTCCGCCTCGGGCGAAGCTGGGCCTCACTCTATCTAATAGTAGCAGTGTCAATGGCACCCATAACAGAGAAGTGACTAGACACGGGATGAGGGACAGAAAAATGGTGAATGATCCTCGTGATAGCCGAAGGAAAAATGAGCTTATCATAGGTTGCCATATCCCTATAGACATCTATAACGGATAGGATGAAGTGAGAAGGGAAGTCAATGGAAATGTCCTTTAAGAGGGACAACAAAAATCGAGCACGAGGCTTTGTGATAGTGTTATAGTGAGACAAGGGATGAAGAATGAATGTCATCACCATGTTAAGGAATCTCGGACATTTTGTAAAGCCCGAGCAAGGGGTGTTTTGATGGTCACCCCAAGAAGAAGGTATCTCACAAAAAAGAGACGAGAGTTCGTCTTTGGACACAGTCTTCAGACGATTGTAACCAGGGTAGTCAAGATGTGCTACCCTAGGAACGTGCAGTACCTTGGATATAAGATTCGGAGTAACTACAATGCGTATGCCCCGAACGCGAGTGACAAACTGGGGTATAGAGTAATCAAATCCATGCATGTTGGAGTAAAACTCCTGTATGATCACGAAAGGGCACATGACCAAGACGCCACACAGTGACTCCCAACCCCTACTGTAGATGACAGTGGAAAGGTCAGTATCGGAAAAGTCCGATAGGATGACTTGGCGTTTCAAATGAATGCCTCGTTTAGAAATGTTCTCCAAGAAGTCCTTATGGGCTTTCTCATCACAGAACCGAACGTGAGAAGGAGTGGGGTCAAAGGAAGAGGATGCCCTAGAACAAAGAGGGTTCTGGGATGGAGTGGATTTTTGTTTAGGTGCCATGAAGTAGCTAACCGAAAGAAAGAAAGAGAGAGGGAGAAAGAGAGACATGCAGAAAAGCACCAAACACATCAATATATTGGAATATAAAGAAATGAAGGTACGTATGCATGAAAATGCATGAACATGTGACATGCAAACCAAAAAGAATATCATGGGCTCAGTCCAATCCAAACCTAACAACACACAACAATTCAACATATATAGCACACATCTATAATGCATGAAAATATAGTTAAAATGTTCATGAAATACAATGCATGATGATTTTAAATCATTGAAACAAAAACCCATCCCAAAACTGTAACAAAAACTCAAAAGTTTTGAAAAAATCTCAAATAATTTCAAAAACCCCAAAAGTTAGGTCAAAGATCATGAAATGCATGATAAAAAGGGAGAAAGCATCATACCAGATGAAGAACACAGATCTTGAGACCGAAAATGAAGTGAGGAAGATGAAAAGATTGAGTTTTGGGTGTTTGGGAGAAGGAGATATACTTTTCTGTCGAGAGAGATCGGGGAGAAATGGGACAGAAATTGCATGGATCCTATTTATAGGAAATCTCTGTTTCTTGATGGATCTAGAGGTATCGAGAATTAAAAACGCGTGTTTTATCTGTTGAAGAGCTGTCCATAATCTGTCGAGAGGTGTCCACAGCTAAAGGATCTTGATGGATCAAGATAGCTATCGAGCATCCAGAAGGTTTCTTGATGGATCGAAGTAGCTATCGAGAAGCTGTCGAGAATGCAATAAAAAGCAGCTGAAGGGTCTCGATAGATAGCCTAGCTGTCGAGAGGTATCAAGAAGCTATCGAGATTGCTTAAAAATAGTTTTTCAAGAAGAGAAAAACACAGATATGAATGCAATCACACATGCTATACAACCAAAGATCCAAGCAACATTTTAAGCTCTCAAAATCATCTCTCAACAAGAAAAATGTCAAGCTGTGAGAGACCGTGCCCCCGGCCCCCTTTTTTAGGATGTTGGGCCAAACCCACGTGAATGGGTGGAGTCGTGTTATTGCCTCTCAAAATGGAGGTTCGACTGATTATATTTTTCTCCTTAGATTAGGGGTTTTACAATGGAGTCGCCACTTATTTAATTATTGGAAAAATAAGAAAACCATAATTGAAAAATAATTCCTCATTTTATTAATTTGAAATTGAATTTACATTTGATCATAGGAAAATTACATGGCTTTGGTTCTAGATACAATCTAAGATAAAGTACATGACTTTATTTCCTAGTTACAATCTAGAAATTGAAAAATTACATGGATAAGCATTTGATCTACTAACCCTTGATCTAAGCTCGGAGGCTAGGTTACAAGGTGGAAAGGTGTTAGGCACCCACCTTGCCCGGTGAAACTGGTCTTCTAGTCTATGGTGGCCAACATTCATATCATATCATCCAATATGTCAATCAATCTGCATGTTGAATTTAATTTGTGTGCATGTGATAAACACTAATTCAATTTATTAAGCATTGCATTTGGATTGAAAAATAAATTCTAGTGAATGTGTGTGAATGGTGATAACCTAGATTCAAGAATTTGAAAGAATTATTAAACAAACATGTTTTTCATATTTTTGATGTGGATTTAAGATCAAAACTAGTGTTTATGCATGAACATGTGATGAACAACCAAAAACATGTGAAGAACAACTAAGAACATTCAAACATATTCAAAGGAATTTAAATGATTGTTATCATACTTTAATCTTAAACTCTCATCATGGTAACACCAAACAAGTTAGGGAAAAAGATTATACCTTCATGCAAGATCCATATGGTGGAGGAGGAGACTCTTAGTAGAGGTCCTAAGGGTGGAGGAAAAGAAGAGTTAGGAGGGGAAGAGTGAGTCTCACTCAATACCTTGAGTCTCAGGAATACCAAGATATGACAAGACTACTCAGCTTCCTAGAACTCAAGAGAGGAGAAGATAGGGGGTTTTCGTGTGTTGGAATGAAGGAGATGGGAGGTTTATATAGTAGTGGTGGAGAAAATATGAATGGAAGGCCATTTAATGAGGGTTGACAAAAAATCATGAACCTAGTCCTCATTTTAGCCTTGGGGGAAATCTGGTGCATTAAATGGAAAGATTGGTGGGAGTGAGGAGCAAGCGAAATTCGGTTTTCCCGCAACTGCTGTAACAGCTTGTAGAGCTAACTTCGAAAAATCATATCTAACTCAATTCTGATCGGAATTGTCTCATTCTTGTGCTCAAATTGAAGCCCCGGATGTCTAGTTTCTGGGAAAATTAACCTCATTCACAAATTCAAAATATTTTAAGAGATACGGATGAAATGGTGAGCAGAGGTTATTTGTTAGAAAATGGTTTCAGCACAATTAACATTAATAGGTTCCAAATTAGCTCTCAATTAACATTAAATGGCTTCAATTACTCCCATTTCAGACTTAATTGGTTCTAAATTTACTCTAATTAAAAGATAATTGTACAAATTACTCATTGAATAATTAATGTTTAATTATCTAATTAATTAGGTGTATGCAACCTCACCATAAAATGTAGTCCCAACCAATCAAATTATGACACATTATTGATCTCAAATTGATTACACTTATAACCAATTGAAATCAATTGTTCATAATCACATATAGTCGGACTCAATTTGTGATAGTGCATCTCAGCCATTAAAACTTGATTTGATGATAACTTTCAATCTGGTGGTCCGATTAGGGCTTATGACCAATCAATTTGATCATTATGACATCAAGATCATTTGGTGAAATGAGATTAAGGATCTAATGGCCAGAATCAAGATGCATATTCCCAAGGCAAAATTACCCTTTTACCCTCCATGTGAGGTTAAATGCAGGTTGCAAAATAGAGTGTCAACACAAGCACATAGGTCCAAAACACACACACACACTAAACAAGTCTAACTAATTTTATATTTCAAAAACAAGTTAATATAGTTTAGTGAGTATACATTAACACATGTATTCCTTGTGATAGCCAAATCACATTGTACTTGCACATGTATCAAAAGTAGTAAAGAATATTGCGTGTTGTGTGTGAAAAATATCGCAAGATTGCATAGGTGTTTTCATGTTATGACGATTTGAGATATGAGAAAATCACTTTAACTCACACACAATCATAACTGTTTGATAGGGACTATCACCTTCGAAGTACATCATATAACTCCCACATCTCCTAGAATACACACTTGCAATCATATATAAAGCATTTTGATTCTTTTTTGTTTTTTGTTAATCTTTGCATATTTTTCTTTTAAGCAAACCATGCATGGGCATATAAGAGATAGAAAAGAAATACCCAATAATGTTAAGCATTTGACATTCCACTTTTGCTATGCCAAAGCATACAAATGTCATTTCATGATTGGACAGTGGTGAGATGGTTATTTATGCCTTTCTCTTAGGATTTTCTAGTCCTTCTCGTCAAAAAAAGTGATATGAGTGTTAAGCACAAGAGATTACTTAATCTTACTCATCACAAACACGAGCCACAAAGCTCATTTGCTTAGTTGTGCATAGAGATGCTTATCTAAGCTACAAAAGATACAAAGTTTAGAAAACTTTATTTCAATAGCCATCCAATGTATACAAGTACCAATGAACACAAACACAAACTGTTTTTGTATTTTTCTGATTTTTCAATTTTTTTTTAATGAAAAACAAAATAAAGCAAAACCGAAAAAACAAACAAAAACATGTTAAACAAAGCAATGCATAAAACTAGATGCAAATGCATGAGGAAGAAGGAGAAGAAAGAGAGATCAATCCATGGAGATGACACTAATGTTTTGGCGAGGGAATTCAAACCGTTTTCTAGCAAGAGGTTTGGTAAACAAATCAACTTTTGATCATCAGTGTGAATGAACTCAAGAGTAAGAGTATCATCTTCGACAAGCTCCCGAATGAAGTGATGTCGAATCTTTATGTGTTTAGTTTGAGAATGTTGAGTCGGATTCTTAGAGATGTTTATGGCATTGGTATTGTCGCATTACATGGTAAGATGCTCTTGACAAATACCATAATCATGGTGGAGTTTTTGCATCTATAGAAGTTGGGTGCAACAGCTACGGGCAGCGACGTACTCAGCTTCTGCAGTGGATAATGAGATAAAATTATGCTTTTTGCTCATCCAAGAGACAAGATTATTACCCACATAGAAACAACCCCCCGATGTACTCTTTCTATCATCAGCATTCCTAGCCTAGTTAACGTCAGAATACCTAGCTAAGACATCATTTGTGTCCTTACTGTACCACACACCAAAGTCGGCAGTGATTTTGACATACTTTATGATTCTTTTCAAAGCAATCATATGAGACTCTTTGGGATTAGGCTGATATCTAGCACACACTCCCACATTGTAACTAATGTCAGGTCTACTAGCAGTAAGGTAAAGAAGACTACCTATCATACCTCTATAAAGAGATGAATCTACACTTTTTCCTAACAAGTCAATAGTGAGTTTAACATTTGGGCTCATAGGGGTTCTAACAGAACTAGCAAATTCCAAACCAAACTTTTTCAAAAGATTTCTAGCATATTTAGATTGAGATAGGAATATACGTAAATCTTGTTGATGAATTTGCAAGCCAAGGAAGTGAGTCAGCTCTCCAATCATGCTCATCTCGAACTCGCCTTGCATAAGTTTTGAGAAACTATGAGCAGGTTCATCCTTAGTCGACCCAAAGATAATATCATCAACATAGACTTAAACAACTATCAACTCACCGTCTTCCCTTTTGATGAAGAGAGTTTGATCAGCTTTTCCTCTAGTGAACCCATGTGATATCAAGTATTGTGTGAGCCGATCATACCAAGCTTTAGGGGCTTGCTTCAAACCATAAAGAGCCTTCTTGTGGTACAACACATGATCCGGAAAGTGTGGATCGATGAATCCTTTTAGTAGAGCCACATAGACATCTTCTTTAAGGAACCCATTCAAGAAAGCAATCTTTACATCCATTTGGTAAAGCTTGAACTTCAAGTGACATGTTAGGGCTAGGAGAATTCTGATGGATTCCATATGGGTTACTGGAGCAAATGTCTCATCATAATCTACTCCTTCCATTTGAGAATATCCTTAAACTATAAGATGAGCCTTGTTGCGGATCACATTACCCTCCTCACCAGTCTTATTGCGGAATATCCACTTTGTGCCGATGATGTGCTCACCCTCTGGTCTAGGTACTAGAGTCTAGACATCATTCCTTTAAAACTGAAGCAGTTCATCATGCATAACTTTAACCCAGCTTTCATCCAGAAGAGCTTCCTTAACTTTAGTGGGTTCAACTTGCAACAAGTAACAAGAATAAGACAAAAAGTTAGCAACACATTTATCAACTGTACGCTTCCTTAATGTAAGTTCATTCATGTTTCCCATAATAACAAAAAGAGGATGATTCAATTTGATCTTGGAGGAAGGTCCTTTCTCTTTATAGGATTCAGAATTAGGTGAAGTAGATATATCTGCTAACTCTTCTACAACATTTGGAGTTCCGGGAGTACTTGGAGATGCAGACTCTTGTTCAACAATTTCTTGAACTTCCTTGGGCTTAGGAGGAAGAATCTCTTTAGGGATTTCCTCACTAAATTTCTTAGAACCAGGGTCTGAAAACTTATTAATAACAACATTCACTGTTTCCATTTCCTTCATGGTTCTCTTGTTGTATACCCGATAAACCTTGCTTGTAAAGGAGTTTCCTAGAAATATTCTTTCATCGCTTCAGAAGTCAAATTTTCCCACATTCTCTTTATCCTTGAGAATAAAACAAGTACTTCTAAAAATTCTGAAATACTTCACATTTGGCTTCCTTCCCTTCCATAACTCATATAGAGTCTTCTTGGTACCGGGTCTAAAATACACCCTATTAACCGTATGACAAGCAATGTTAATGTCTTCTCCCCACAAGTTTCTAGCCACATCCTTGTTGTGCAATATGGGTCTAGCCATCTCTTGAATAACCATGTTCTTTGTTTCTACTACACCATTCTGTTGAGGAGTAATAGGAGCAAAGAATTCTTGAGATATATCTAATCTCATGCAAAAGGACTCCATATATGACTTTTCAAATTCTTTACCATGATCACTTTGAATTTGATCAATCTTCAGGCACTTCTCATTCTTCAATTTTGTGCACAAGGCTTTAATGTGCTTAGGAGCATCAGACTTGGATCGTAGAAGTATGACCCAAGTGTAATTAGTGAAGTTGTCTACCATAACCATGATGTATCTCTTTCCACAAAGAGACTCGGTTCTGATTGGACCTATAAGATACAGATGTAGTACCTCTAATGGTCTAGATGTAGCGGAAGTCTGAGTGCCCGGATGTTTAGCTTTCGTCTGTTTACCAAGCTGACATGGTCCACACACCACGTTGCTCACTCTACTGAGCTTTGGTATCCCTAAAATTGACTCATGCTTAGATACAATTTAGAGATGTTTGTAACTACCATGTCCTATCCTTTGGTGCCATAGATCTTCATTTGGTAAACGAATGCTATTGCACACAATATCAGTATCCGGAACCAAGCCATAACAGTTGTCTAGAGTGTGGACACCACTTATGAGTTTCTTTCCAGACTCATCCATGACAAGGCATTTTCCCTTTGAGAATAGTACCATGAAGTCTTGATTACATATCTGACTTATGCTCAATAGGTTCACTCTTAAACCTTTTACATAGAGAACATTTGCAATATCTGGCAGTCTAAGAAAAGAGATGATTCCCTTTCCTTTAATTTGTGATTTGCTCCCTTCACCAAAAGTGACATTACCACCTTTTTTAGACTCGAAAACCTTGAAGAGAGATAGATCTCCAGTCACATATCTTGAGCAACCACTGTCAAGATACCACAAACACATGTCTATAACCTTAAATGTGGACTTCATCATAAAGCACACTTCGTGCTTAGATGATAGATCAGTGGGAATGGTGTTTTCTCTCATTTGCCTTTAATGAACAAGACCTTTAACTTTCACTATTCTCAGACGAACTCCTTTGCACATTTTTATTCTGAGACAGTCTAATTTCTTCTTTGTCAAGCTGAGATCTTTTCCAATAGTCATCATAATAGAATTCAAATAACTTTTAGACTTGCATTTTCTGATACACTCAAACAAGTAGAGATTAGAAAAACAATATGTATTTGAAAACATAGATCTCTTCAAGCCGGTTGCAGTCATGACAACAGGGGTCAATGGATCACATAGCAAAGATTAAAACCTAATCAGAGTGTGCCTACTCTGATACCACTTGATAGGCCAAGAATGTATTGACCCCTTATGATAAATTAATCAATTGATTTAGTCAAGTTAATTAATTAATTCAATAAACATGCAAAATATGTGGTAGCACAGACAAATCACCAACAAAGTAAATATGCAGTGGAAATTAATTGACATGGTGATTTGTTTACGAATGGGGAAAACCTACACGGCAAAAACCCCATCGGGTGATTTTAAGGTCATCACTCTTGAGAATCCACTATTTTCAAAACAAGCGGTTACAAGTAAAGGAATCCCAGTACCTTATACCAACCTACAGTTGAACCCTTACCCCAATACCCAATTGGACTTGTTCTCTAGTGACAATCTTTCTTTTTCAATGCACGGTTCCTAGTACGTGACTAACCAATTCGATGCGCGGACCTCAGTACACAGCTTACTCAACAACTTGAGAAAGATGTTGGCTGCAAAGTTCTTCAATTCATCACACGATGAAGATCACGAAGCTCCTTGATTACAAAACCCTATGGTGTACAAACATAGCAGCTTCTTCAGGAGAAAGATGAACTGGGGCAAATTTTGTCTCCAGTCACAATTTGCATAAACACAGCTTTACTTCACACTTGCGCAACCTTTGACGGCCTTTAAAATAATCCTTATATATGTTTAGGTTTGTGAGAAAAGAAAGCCTAAACATGTACCTATGGATTGGATGAAAATCAGAACTGAAAATCTGTTTTTCATAAATCTCAATAGATAGCTTATCTATCGAGCTAGATGTCGAGTATCGGGCTTCAGCAGCTTTTAAACCTTGATAGATACTAGCTGTCGAAATTTAAAATCCAGCACTTGTTCATTTGTTTCTTGGACAAACTTACATGGCTTTAACAATTGAACTTGAAACTTTGTTCCTTGAAGTATTAAATACATCCTAGATCTACCCAATTACAAGTAAAGTGCGTTTTGTCAAAGAATTAGCCAATTCTATACTGACATATGTTCCTAACATGATTCACATATGTCCTAACAAAAGGTATATTTCTTCCGAACTTAGCGTAAAAAAGGTCAAGGTGTCTTAAGTTGGAGAGAGAACCAATGATTTTTAGGATTTGGCTCTAATTAAAATCATTGTAGCTCACGTCCAAATAAGTCAAATATTTCAACTCAATCAAGGAAGGATTAAGTTTACCTTGCAAATGCCTCGAGGGAATGGACGAGGCATTGAGATTGAGCATGATGACGTGGCCTGTTTGGTTGCTACACCTGACCCCACTCCATTTGCAACAATCTTGATTGGAGCTCCAAGAAGAAAGATGGCCATAGTCATCAATAAGGTCTTGTTTAATCTTGAGAAGAGCTTGTCTCTCATGCTCTTTGCAGACAAGGTGAGTATTTGCTAACCCCAAATTATTTCCAGTAATTGGTTTCATGCACAACAGAAGGAGAATAAAAGTGAGGAGAAATTGGAGGGAACTTCCACCCATGATTAGGATGAATGTAGAAGATCAAGAATGTGATTAAGATAAGAGCATCGACACATCAAATGTGCAATGTTACAAGTATGAGATTTTATTTGCCTAGAATCCCCGCCTCAATTATTTATACATGCATTAAGTAGAAATTATTAGCAGTAACTAGAAAAAAGAAAGAAGACAAAAGTTACTAGAAATTTCTTTTAAGAGTTTCAATAGATTAAAAACCTTTATTTTTTTTTTAA
Source organism: Quercus agrifolia (assembly GCA_029955455.1). Lineage (NCBI taxonomy): Eukaryota > Viridiplantae > Streptophyta > Magnoliopsida > Fagales > Fagaceae > Quercus > Quercus agrifolia. Next base: position 27,554,372 of record JARQAD010000003.1, read on the forward strand.
AAATTAATATTTTTAATAGATTATACATCAATTTTTTTTAAAAGAAAAAGTGATGTTTAATTGTTTTTAGGCCAGAATACAAAACTCACTCTTTAAGTATCACAACATTTCATTTCATTCCTCTAAGTTTGCATTTGTTCATTTTAGTCTTCTAAATTTTACATTGGTTGTGTGTGTCTAGTGTTCGCTATTTATAATCCTAATCTACAAATACAAATGTTAGGTCATTTTGTAGTTGTATTCTGGTTATATGTAATGTATTATAAACTAGGTTTAAAACACTTACTATTTTCATCTGTGTTTTAATCAATATTACTGTTTACTCAAAATAAAAAAAAAAAAAAAAAAAAAAAGAAAAACTCCTCAATTTAGATTGAATTGAGAAAATTTGAAATTTAAATTACTGAAATGAATGAATGCAAACTTAGAGTATTGAAATGAAAAGTGGTTAAACTTAGAAGGTGGGTTTTGCATTTTGACCTTGTTTTTAATCTTTTGCAATTATAAGTGGGCAACAAAAATAAGCATTTGTTGCGAAAACTTTCCAAGTCTTCCACTAGAATGTATAAACTTTTTCCAAGTCTTCCACCAAAGACATGCATTGGCTAAGGTTCAAACTAAAAATAAGTATTACGTGCCTTATGATGTGTTTTCATCATTAGATATTTTATAAATATATTAAAATAATTAACATAACTTCCTCTAAGTACAATTCATTACCTAAGTTCAAAGATATTTTTTAAAATTTCTCAAATTAAATCTATATGCCAAAAAATTAAAGAAAAAAAAGGTACCATAATTTATTTAAATACTTCTTCTAAAAAAATAACAATTTATTTAAATAATAAAAAAATATTATTGTTTTGTTTTACTAAAACCTTGGTCTTACATGGTATTATTATTATTATTATTATCTACTTCATTGTTCAATTTTAATTATATTATTGAAGTTTTTTTTTTTAATAAATAATTTGCATATAAAATTTTATTTATCTATATATCACATAAACATAATTATTACTGTTGTTATTATCTTCTTCTAGTTTGTTAGGACATATGCGATTTGATGTTAGGAACATATGTCACTATTTTTTGCAGACTAATCTTTTGACAAAACGCACTTTACTTGTAATTGGGTAGATCTAGGATGTGTTTAATGCTTCAAGAAACAAGGTTTTAAGTTTAAGTGTTAAATCCATGCAAGTCTGTCCAAGAATCAAGGAATAAAGTGCAGGATTTTAAAACTCGACAGCTAGCATCTATTGAGATTTAAAAGCTGTTGAAGCTCGTGGCTCGACAGTTATCTCAATAGATATGGTATCTGTCGAGGTTTATGAAGTTCAGTTTTTCAAAACTGTTTTTCATCCAATCCGTGAGTATGTGTTTAGGCTTTCTTTTCTCACAACTCTAAATATATATAAGGATTATTTTAAGGGCCGTAAAAGGTGACACAAGTTGCATAAGAGAAAATTTTACAAGCGTGAAGAAGAGTGTGACCGGAGACCTAGTTTGCTCTAGTTCTTGAAGAAGCGGCTTTGTTTTGTACACCGTAAGGTTTTGTGACCAAGCAGCTTCATGATCTTCATCATTTGGATGAACTGAAGAACTTTGCAGCCAACATCTTTCTCAAGTTGGTGATCAAGTCACGTACTGGGATCCACACAATTAGTTAGTCACATACTGGAAGCCGTGCATTGAAAGGAGAGATTGTCACTACAAAACAAGTTTAATTGGGTATTGAGGTAAGGGTTCAACTGTAGGTTGGTATAAGGTACTGGAATTCCTTTATTTGTAACCACTTGTTTTGATAATAGTGGATTCTCGGGAATGGTAACTTTAAAATCACCCAATGGGGTTTTTGCTGTATAGGTTTTCCCCATTCATAAACAAATCACCAAGTCAATTTATTTTCCGCTGCATACTTTAGATAATTGGCAATTTGTTTGTGCTACCACGCACTTTGCATGTTAATTTGATTAATTAATAAACTTGGTTAATTAATCAATTAATTTATCACAGGGGTCAATACGTTTTTGGCCTATCATAGTTGTTGTAGAAAAATGTGGGTTTAATATTATTCATCTAATAGTATTATAGAAGAATATTAAATTTCATTGATGTTTTGGCCTAATATAAAAAACCATCATATATACGTAAATGACGCCATACTCTAAAATTATATTGTACTAGTGTTTAACATGCACAATGCGCTGGAACATTTTACGTATTGGAAGACAATAACTTAACATTACAATTCAATAAATAAAATACAATAAAATTTGTTCAGTTCAAGTTGTACAGCCACTCATTTCTCCTACTTGTAGGTATTGCTATCTATAAAATACATTGAAATTCTAGTAGTCGGATAATATAATTTAACTAAATGGAGAACATTCAAAAGAGGTTGTGCTATCTCTATTTTTTGATGGGGTATTCATTCTTTTGTTTTCTTACAAAATTATCTATTGTGTCCTACAATGATTGACTCTCTAATTAAATGGTGCCTCAAGAAATGGTTAACATTAAATCAAGTTCAAATTTAGATTGCATTCCTTGTACTGTATTTTGACTTTGAAGCTATTTAGAAGAAATTTTTATAATAATTTCCTAATTCTAATGACAACTTATTATATATAAATCAGAAGTATAGAATCTAAAATCTTGTTCCATAATAGAAAGTAATGTGCAAAATCACGCAATTGGTAAATATTTAAACAAAGGCTCAAACATTATAACCCGTCCACTTTGTAAAGATTTAAACAAATACTAACATAGACATTTAAGGAAAAAAAATCATTATACTCCATCGATTTAGTTTTACCTCTATTTCTTCCTCTTCTTTTCCTTAAGATCAATCACATTATCACCATCAAACAGAAGAAGTCTCCCAATAAAAGTTAAAGGCATAAACACTGTTAGAGATATATTAGACATATTAGCCCAAAGTAATAGGCCCAAGCCCAATCCTACTTGTACTAGTAGTCTAGGGTTTAGTCACCTATATATACTCATGTTAGGGTTTATTGTAACACATATTTTGTACTACACTCTTATATAATAAAGATGTAGCTTTTAAGGGATTCCTCTATGGACATAGGCCGACAAGGCTGAACCATGTAACTTTTGTGTTCTTGATGTTCCTATTCTATACTTCCCCTTCTGCATCCACTCTAACATATACAACATGGTATAACACTTTGCGTTGCTAATAATATATTTAACAAACACAACAGGCAAATTCTGACTCTCAAGCCTCTTGCTTCTTTTCTTTTCTGTCATACCAAAAACGATTCTTACAATCAACCAACAGAACTTTCTTGGCATGCTTGGAAAACTTTAGAGGCTTCAAATACACATTCAAATACTCAAAATCCGAATTCAAATTCAAAGCAATTGTATTTGCACATAGATCAACTTTATAAACCCATATCTATGAACTCTCTTCTCCATATTCCTTCATCAACCAAACTTCATTATACATATTCCAAGCATTCACAACATAACATAGGCATCCTCCTAACACTCCCAAACACGTCTTCCGATTATCATATTCAATTTATTGAAGTGGTGTCTTATAAACACGAAAATTCTCCTTTGCAAAATCAAAAGCAAGAATGTTGTGCAATTGAGCCTTAGAATCTTTGCTTTGTATGATTAAAGTACAACGCTTTTGTACTAGTTCACTTGGCAATTTCTTGTACTTCCTTATCAATGGATTCAAAAGTGTGATCTCTTTGTCATAATTATGAGGGCAAACCAAGCCATTGCAATAATCCACGATGGTGGTCACCCTTTTTCGATGATGACCTTACAGTGGTGGGTAAATTTCCATGGCCTCAGGCAAGCAATTTTCATTATCATGGCGGAAAAGTAAGGACCAAATGCAAGGTTTTTGTTCGATGATTATGGTGCAATCTTTGTCGCTGTTGATGGAGTGCTTGAAGTGGGTATTGATGAATCCAGGCTTTGATTAGTTTGGCCCATGGCTTTGAAATGCTAAAAAAACGTATGACACTCTTGACCGCTAATCTGCTTACTATATCAGCGATGAAATTGATCAACATATCTACTCATTAGAGGATAGTATGGATTTTATTTGCAGCAAAGAAGTGATAGAGTTAGGGACGCACTACTCTATTATAAACTGCTCTGGAATGGTTTTTTTTTTTTTTTTCCCTTATCATATTGAACGGAGGTTTAGTGATGGGAGAAAGGGCAAACGGTTTTTTATTTTTTATTTTTTATTTTTTTAAGCCTTTCGGATATATAGTTTTGTTATTAAACAGCATGATTAAAGTGATGGGTTAAGCGGTGTGATTGTGTCGTACTATATGACTTTTCACAATTAAAATGTACACGTGTTAGAATTTTAAGGTAGTATTTTTTCCAACATGGCAACACCTCTTTAATTGCAAGAAAAAACTTCTACTTTTATATATAGTATTAGATAAAACTAGATATTAGATTTATATATAAAAAATACATTTTTTAATTGAAAAAATCATGTGCAATATAAAAGTCCTCATTAATATTTTCAAAAAACAAAAAGGTCTATTTTAAACATAGACATCTTTGTTGGGAACTTCAAAAGGTATTAGGCGAGCTACAAGATTCTTAGGTTGTGTTTGATTCAGCAATAATTGATCTTTGGAAAAAAATTTCCACCATTGATGATATTTGGCAACTCATAAAATTATGGTCAAACTGAAAATACATTTAGTTGACAAAATACCCCCTTTAACCCGTAAATCATTTTACATTTTAAAATTAACTTCAAAGCATTTCCACTCCTTACTCACACTCTCATCACTCATGCCAAGCCCAAGCTAAAGGAAGGAGAGAGGTAATGTCGGTGAAGCCCAAAACCAGCCCTCAACCCATAGCCCTGCCATCGTGCCTGCAAGCCCCTCCGCTAGTGAAGGTAGTTTCGGCACTTCTCTCTTCCTCCTCTCTCTTTCACTCCCCCAACCCATCCCTCTTTCTCCCCTGTCCCATCTTCCTCTCTTTTCCCTCAAGACCCTCATCCTTTAATTGAGATTTGGGTTTTTTTTTTGGGGTTGTTCTTATTTATAGTGTAGTTTTTTTTTTTTTCCATGATTTGGTTGAGGTAAAAAATGATTTGTCTTGGGTTGCAATTGATTTGTTTTTAGTATGTCAAAAATTGAAAATTATAACTGATCCATTAATTTGATCAATGAATACGTAAATGAATTTTTGTGAGTATATAAAAATATCTATGAATATTTGTTACATCTTATTTTATTGCTTGGGTTGGAATTTATATATTTGTTCATTTCAAAAATTGCGGATTTGGGTATCTTTTGTTCAAATGAGATATATTTGTTCTATTTGGTTGTATGATTATTGTGCAATTGTGATGTTGAACTATTCAATATTGTATTTTTGTTGTGTTGGCATTGTTGAACTTTTCTACACTCTCTTGTGTTGCAGGCACGTTTCTTGTGTATCACCTTGTTGCTTACACATTTGATTAAATGGTATGTCAAATAATTTTCTATGCTAATATGTATGTCGTAAGGCCAATTTTGGTTTTTTAATTGTTTATCCTATCGACCACCTAAAAGGTAAGACATATGTGGTATTTGTTGGTCGTGTGCTTGGTGTGTATGATACATGGGAAGAAGCCCGTGTCCAAGTCCATCAATTTTCTAGAGCAAGTCATAGGGCATTCAAGAATAAAAGGGATGTGGAGGTTGCTTTTATGAAATTTTGGTAGATTGATGGTGCGAATGTGCAAGAAGGTTCTTCATCTAGTACATATCCTACTCATTCTAACTCAAGTTACAGTACGCCTTCAATTGAAGAGATCCCTTGTTGCACAGAAGATGTTAAATATGAATTATTGAAATATCAATTAGATATCACAATTGAGCAGCGGAACCATGTAATGAAGATTGCAAAGTTGAATGCCAAAATGCTAAATGCAGTGGTATCTCAAGTCCTACACAACAATGAACTCAATGAAATGGCATATCTAAATTTGGTAGAATGACCATGAAGGCTGTGGTAGTAGATTTTATTTTGTGTTTTGTTGGGATTTTTGTATGTGGATACATGTGTAATTGTTATGTACGCAAAACTTGGATGTGTATATGTTAATATTTTGAGAATTGGAATTTATGGATGTGCATATATGATGTGTATAGGTAGTTTGAGAAATCCAATTGCATTATAGGTATATATATTGACATTTTTTCTTGAAAATGTTTTACATTGGGGAGCCAAATATAGGAAAATATTTGCTGGAAATATACTTTTACATGCAAGACCCAACACTAGAAATACTTTTATGGTGTATTTTCTAGAACACAATCAAATAGTTGAAAATATTTTCCTTTCCATAAAATATTTTACACTCAAAAATTATTTTATGTGTTGCCAAATACAACCTTAGTAACAATGAACTACTTTCATATAATAAAAATAATGTCAATAATAGCCCATTTGAAATTAATAAATATTATTTAAATAAAAACTTATTATCGTAACAAGATGTAAAAAACTTTGTCCCTATAATTTATTTAAAAAAAAAAAAAAAAACATAAGAGTTGTAAAAAACTTTATGTCCCTATAATTTATTTTTTAAAAATATAAGAATTGCTTAATAATTTGAGAAGTGTTAATGTAAAAAGTACTAGAGAGAGAGAGAGAGAGAGAGAGAGAGAGAGAGAGAGAGAGAGAAAGGTGATGTTTTATAAGAGCACGAATAATTCTTAGGCGTGCAGAAATTGTTGGGCTAGTTCTGGTTTATACCAAATATGGAATTTGACCTAGTCCATTTTAGTTCTATTTTTTTTTTTTTAATAAATGTAAAATGCTGATGTACATGGTCATTAAAAAGGTGACTTGAGGGTTAATTCAAATGGTGTATATACTTTAAAACTAATTGGTATTTTTTTTTCTATGAAAAAAAAAACTAATTGGTATATATCTTGGCTTAATGGGGAAAAAAAATCATTATAGAACGTACTGTTATTGCTTCAAATTATATCATAACTAAAAATAAAAAGGATGTATTGATGATTGATAGGCTCAGTTGTTGCACCAATCTTTGTTGAATCACGGATGCCTTTGCCTATAGTAGAAACTCTTGTATCTTCCCTAAGGTTACCACATAGACTTGGTTATGGAAGGGCCACACTAACATAAAATCCTATGGATATAAACCCTTCTTTCTCATCTTGCATGCTAGCATGTTCTCTACTCCCGTTCACAGCTGGATTTTGAGCTATTTCTTCCCCCGAACATTTCTTTAGAAGCGGGGCTCCGCAAAGATTTAGATTCCCCTCATATGAGGATGCAGTAAAGGTATCAAATTGAGGGCTTGTCGGAATTTTTCCGGACAAATTGTTGTTTGACAAGTCCAAGACACTTAGCTGATCAATATGAGAAAGGCTTGAAGGAATTCCACCAGAAAGCTGGTTCTTCGATAGATCCAAGAAATCTAATGACTGTAACATATCAATCTCTGAAGTGATTTGTCCAGTTAAACGGTTTCTTGAGAGATTTAAGGAAACCAACCCAACAAGTTCCACAATTTCTCTAGGAATCTGCCCAATTAAATTATTGCTCAAGAGATCTATGCTTTTTATCCGTCCAAGAATATTTTTATACTCATGCTCTTTTCCTTTCCACATAAAAAACATACAATCAATATAAGAAATTTTGTATCCCATATTGCTGAACATTTCTATAGTAGAATGGGCGATGGTTGCATTTGGACTATCTTTTTGAGTCAAAGTGTGAAGGTTGTTGAGGCATTTTGGTATACTTCCCAAGATTTGGTTTAAAGCGAGGTCTAAAACTTGAAGATGTGCTAGATGGAAAAGATGTATATGTATGCTTCCATTGAAGTGATTGGATCGAAGGACAAGGATAATTAAATTTGGATAACCAGTCCTTAACCACATCAGTATCTGTCCTGTCAGAGCATTGTCTCCAAGATTAAGGAAGATCAACTCCTTGCAATTATTCAAGGAAGAATCCCCACTAAAATTATTGTTGCCTAAATCCAATGTTACAATCCCATGTAGAAATCCCACCGAGCTTGGGATTGTCCCATGAAAATGATTGTTTGCCAAATTTAGAATTTCTAATCCTTTAAAATACATCCAACATGAGTCAGGAAACTGTCCTGGTAACCTGTTATTGGAGAGATCTAGAACATTCAAATTCCCATTTTGAACTTCACATAAGGAAAAAATTGTGCCTGAAAGCAAATTATTGGAAAGATCCAAATATGCGATTCAAATAAAAATTTTGGTATTCTACCGCTAAGTTTATTTGAACTCAAGTCTACAATTGGGGAAAAAGTAAACTCCAATGACAAATTTGGAACTTGGCCACTTATATGGTTATAAGACAAATTCATATATTCTAATTGAGGAGAAAAGACCAAATTGAAATTGTAAAGGCTATACAAAATTCCAGAATTGGAAATATCAAGCAAATAGTAATTTTTTTGAGTTTGAAGCCATTTTGGGAATCGAGGGCCTAGTTGGCAAGATTGTAAATCTATCTCATTTAATTGGAAAGGTGGGACCCAATCAGAGCTAAAGTTGAAAATCAATGAGGTATTAGATAAGTCCAAAGACTTCAATTTTGTGAGCTTTGAGAAGTGGGCTTCAGAAATAACACCTTCCAATGAATTACAACCAAGTTCCAGAAACTCTAGGTTGGATTGTTTTCCCAAACTTTCAGGTATTGTCCCATTCAAATGATTTTGAGAAAGCCATAATTCTCTCAATGATGGAAGTGTTGTGAGATCAGGTAATGACCCCATGATTTGATTTTGATGTAAATACAAAAACTCTAATGAGTGATTTGCACGCCCAGTCAAGTTATGAATAAAATCAAGAAGCTATTCACTGAGATAGTTCCATGACAGAGACAACGTTTTCAAATTACACATACCACCAAAGGCTTTTGATATCTCGCCTTCAAGCTCATTAAATTGAAGATAGAGATGTGCAAGAGAGTTTATTCTGCTAAAAGCATCTGGAATTAAACCTTGGAATTGATTACTAAAGAGATAAAGTTCTACAACACTAGTGTTGGAGTTAAACAATCACTCTAGGACTGAAGAAGAAGAAGTGAGATCATTACCAAAGAGATTGAGGGTATCAAGAGAAGTAGAAGAATTAACAAGGGTAACAGAGAAAATATTAAGAAGATTACAAGAATACAAGAACAAGGATGTCAAGTATGGCAGTTTATTCACAACATGGAGCCAATTATTGACTTTGCTTAGGTTAACGGTACTCATGTCAAGGGATTTTAAAGAAGAAAGTCAAGGGAGCCACTCTAAGTTTTCAGGTTTATTAAAGTGGTTCCAACCAAGATCAAGGTACTGCAAGTTGGAAAGGTTCCCAAGCTAAAAAGGTATATTTCTTCCAAAATTAGCAGACCTAAGGTCAAGATGTCTTAAGTTGGAGAGAGAAGCAATGAATTTTGGGATTTGGCTCTGATTAAAATCATTGAATCTCAAATCCAAATAAGTCAAATATTTCAACTTACTCAAGGAAGCATTAAGTTTACCTCTCAGTGGTGGTGAGCAAGGGGACGAGGCATTGAGATTGAGCATGATGATGTGGCCTGTTTGGTTGCTACACCTGACCCCACTCCATTTGCAACAATCTTGATTGGAGCTCCAAGAAGAAAGAAGGCCATAGTCATCAATAAGGTCTTGTTTAATCTTGAGAAGAGCTTGTCTCTCATGCTCTTTGCAGCCAAGGTGAGTATCTGCTAACCCCAAATTATTTCTAGTATTTGGTTTCATGCACAATAGAAGGAGAATAAAAGTGAGGAGAAATTGGAGGGAACTTCCACCCATAATTATATACGATAAGAGCAATAGGATTTCAAATATGATTTTATTTGCTTGGAACCCTATCTTTATATACATGCTTTGATTGAGTTCAGTAGGAAGTATTAGCACAACGAATGAAGATGAAAGTCACTGGAAATTTCTTTTAATAGATTAGAACACATGAAGGTCCCTTGATGCAACAAAACACAACACACGAAGTCTCGCTCCCCTTAAAGCCTGACAATAGACCTACCTAATGTAGCAGAATTCCATACCGTTGTTATCTATTCTATATATTGCAATTACAATCTTTTTCATGAAAAATATGCTTTGCTTTATATTTTGTTCACGTTTGATAAAAGTCAAGCTAGATAAGAAATATCCTGTTTATCCCCTACACCTAAAAAAAGACCAAATTACCCCATAAACCTAAAAAATGACTGAAATACCCCCTAAACCCAAAAATGAAGGCGAAAGTCACTGGAAATTTCTTTTAATAGATTAGACAACATTGTGACATAGACAATGAAGGTTATTATTATCCCATAGACAATGAAGGTCCCTCAAAGCAGCAAAACACAACACATGAAGTCTCTCTCTCCATAAAGCTAGATGAGGAATATCTCACATCGGTTGTGTGTATTAGAATTTCAATCCTTATAACCCTAGGCTACTACTACAAAAGTTAGGCCATTTTGTAATGATACTTTGGTTATGTAATGTATTATAAGACTATTTAATAAACTCTATATAGTACTTTCGTGTGTGTATGTTCTATAGCACCTTATTTTTACTATTATATAAAATATAGGTTGCTCTTGACAATTAGATCAAATTTTATTCTGTACAAAATGTATTAACTTTTAAAAATAGACAAAACCTTATGAAAAGTCCAAGTCTAGTTATTATCTTACATATAATGACCCAAGTCTAACCTTTACCACGTGTAAACCAAAGCCAAAACTCTTTCACACTTACAAACTCTCTTCCTCCCCCATGTATAGATGACACTTCTAGAAAATCTCATTCTCATAAAATTATGTCTTCCTTTTTTCTCAATTTCAGTTCAATACATTTTTGTCTATTAATAGTGTTTTATGCTATTTATGCTGGCGAATTCTCTTTGTCATCGACCAGTGCAACAAAAATTTATATAAATCTTGGGATTCCTGAGGTTGCTGAAATAATTGACAAGTGCATATTTCTAAAATTTATAATAACAAAAAAGGTCTAATAAATAACATGCACTATCTCACAAAATGCCATTTACATAATATTTCCTTTTAAAAAAATTAAATTGTAGGAATGGTAAAAAACATGATCCTATACGAGAAATACCAAAAATATATAAAAAACAATTTCCATTGGAGGATTTATCTTTAAAGAATATGAAGACAATAGTAGAGATAAAATGCATTGAATGGGATCTTACGAAACAGGTTTATTAATCATTTCAAATCATAATCATCAATTACACGAAAGAATAATAATACATCATATTATTTACGTTAAAAAAATAATACATATTAACTTCAAAGTTCATTATAGGATGTGAACTGCTAGGGTGTTGCAACAATAAGCAACATTGATACAACGATGCGTTGGTATTACACTTTTTTTTTAGGAAACATTTATTATTCATGACTGAAGTGGTATGATGTGGTTAAAGTAATATCATTTCTATATGATTTCACCACTAACACTATTTTGATTAATATTAATTATAATATATCTTCTTCAAAATTGCGATGCAAACTTACTAAAAAAAAGTGATGTAAACTAAACATTTCCATCGTTAAAAATATTACTGGAAAACAACCAAATACTCAGAGTCAGAATTCCAGCATCATTGATTACGCCACATGACATCAAGGGCCATAATACCACCAAATATCTCGCCATAAGTATTTATATATCACCCTTTTGTGGGTGGTTTTTAGTTTTCAATTAAAGTGATTATGCCGTCTATTAATGGTGTATATATGTGTATACAAACGATGTGTGTGGATTCACACATCCCTTTCTTGAAAACTAATTTTGCATCCACATAATTAACATAGTTTGCATCCACATATATCCAGGGATATCTTGAAAACTAAGTTCAACGATGTGGTGAACTTAGTTTGCATCCACATATATCTAGGGATATCCCACCTTGAACTCCTTATTTTTTAGATATTTGTAAGCCTTCAAATAATTTAAGGATCACAACCTCCAATAGGAAATCTTTGTTTTATTATTACTTTTATATGTGTGTCACACCACTCTTTTATAAGCTGCTTTTATAATTTTGAATTCAATACCATGTCATACTTAGGGGTGTTCGCGTTGTGGTTTTAGGCAATTTTTAGCACTGCACTTTGTGGTGTGGTTTAGCCAAAATTATAACTGCACTGCACCTCATTTTTGCAGTCACATGTGTGGTGCGGTGCGGTGCGGTGTAGTGTATAGTTTAGCCAAAACCATAACCGCACTGCATTTCATTTTGCGGTCACATGTGCAGTGCGGTGTATAAAAATTCACCTACTATATAAAAATTCAACATATATATCACCATACAATTCAAAATGTATCAGTAATATGACTATCTCAAATTCTCAGGTATACATCAAACATGTAATGAAATCAAGTACTTTGAATAAGGTAGAGTGGCAAGCAACTTAAATGTTTTAACTATCAAAATCTAATGCTCTTTAGTCCTCACTTTAGATCAATAATATGAAGTAAAGAATTTATGTGAAACACTAGGTGTAAATCAAAAAGGATTTACCCATATTCAAAGCAATTCTAGTCATGCCTACTAATTTCAAGTTTCAATTATCAAAACCATAATGTAAACCAAGTCTAAAGCAAAGCATGAAATGAATTACAAATCAAAAACAAGTATTAATTGTAAACCCAACAAGAAATTGTTTAAATGAACATTAACGCAACAAAAAAAAATAGGTCTATCCATCAAATGCTATACTTCTCCCCCTCCCAATTCTATTTTGTAGCTCACACTCCAAGTCTTCACTTAATCTTCTTTCTTTGTTGCCAATTTCATCAATTCTATAAAAATAAATATAGAAAATGTTAGTAAACTAATAAACAAAGAACAATAAACTAATATACAATTTAAATATATAGTTTTAGAAAATTACCCACTTCAACATCTTGCTCAAGACTTTCCACTTCATTCATTGCTCCTCGAAGATTGATTGGTTTAGATCAGTTTTAGGAGCTAATGAACTCCTAAAAGGATCCAAAACATGACCCCCGATGCTAAAGGTTGACTCAGAAGCAACAGTGGACACAGGAATAACCATAACATCTCGTGCTTCCTCGGAAAGGATTACATATCTAGTAGAATTCTCCTTCCACCAAGCCAAAATATCAAAACCCTCCCTATTTTTTTCACTAGCTTCATTAAGATATTTGTCCACATCAGTATTGCATTCATTATCATCTTTTGTAGCTACGTGTTCATCACACTTATGTGAAGCAATCTTCCATGGATCATATGGAAAACTAGCACTTGATTGTATTGAAGAACCAACATTAGTGGCCTGCCCATTGCCACTAGCACTTGATAATTCAGTACCCTTTGCATAGTGGGCATACAACTCATCTAAAGCATCCCTTACCAATTTTAAAGCAAACTCTGCCTTCTCTTTTGAATACCACTTATTAAACCAATATTTCAAATATTTCATCTTATATCTAGGGTCAAGAACCACAACAATAAACATCATCAAATTCATATTTTCAATGTCTCCCCAATACTTCTCATATTTTTCCTTCATAGATTGTGCCATTTCTTTTAAGAGAGGATCACCATCAATGCCACACAATCTATGCAATTCATTTTGAATGCCCACTAGCTCACAAAAATAAGTATTTGAAGTGACAAATAAAGAACCAGAAAAACATAGAGTTACCTCATAAAAAAGTCGGAGAAAATTATAAAACATTCTGACATTCACCCAATCCTCACCCTTGGGAGGACCTATGTGCTTTTGTTTCCCATTTCCATCTACCTCCATAAAGTAAGAACTAAATTCCACATCCTCTTCATGCATCCTATCAAAGGCTGTTTCAAACTTCTCGGCTGCCTCTAACATAAAATATGTGGAATTCCATCTAGTAGGGACATCAAGAGATAACAAACTCTTAGATTGGATTTTTTCATCCTCTATAGCTTCCTTGAACCTATCCATCCTTTTTGGAGATAATTTAACATACCGCACTGCATTCCTCACCTTAACAATTGAGTTATGAATGCCTTTCAATCCCTCTTGCACAATGAGATTCAATATATGAGCAGCACATCTCATGTGCAAGAACCGACCTCTCAACATACAACCGTCCTTCATCTCCAACTTCTTCTTCGAATAATCAAGAGCCACATCATTGGGTTTAGCATTATCAATTGTGATAGTTATCACCATTTTGATACCCCAATCATTCAAGCACCTTTCAATAGTTTTCCCATTTGTCTCCCCTTTATGATTTGGAACTATACAAAAATTCAAAATCGTTTTTTGATAGGTCCAATCACCATCAATATAGTGGCAAGTGAGACACATGTAGTTGAGGTTTTGAATGGAAGTCCATGTGTTAGTAGTCAAAGACACCCTTTGGCCCAATTTCAAATTGCTTATCAACTTCTCCCTTTCCCCAAACCAAAGTTTAATACAATCCCTTGCCACCGTGAGATGAGAAGGCACAAGAAACATAGGCTCAACCACCCCCATAAAGTATATAAAACCATCATGCTTAACAAATCTAAAAGGTAGCTCATCCACTATAGTCATTCTCGCAAGTGCAATCCGAATTCTCTCAATAGAAAATTTAGCAACAACAAGCTCATTACTAAACTCTCCCTCAACACCACCAGTTTTTTTTGCTTGGAAACTCAAAGTGGTTTGACTCGTGTCAATGACACCCGGAATCTTCTTACATTTTACCAAATGAGCCCGCATGGATGAGGTCCCATTCCTCCTTGCAACATTGTATTCTTACAATATTTGCATTTCAAGATTTTGTAACCTAACAAAATGCTCCCAAACATCAGATGGCTCTCTGGTGGATCGATTCTCATTAACTCTAGTTTTTTTTGGTAGGGGTTCATCATCCACAATCAAAGGGTCATTAGGGCCGTTTGGTGTTGGTGGATTTGGATTTGAGGGAGCATCCATCTAGGGCCATTGAAAAAACAAACACACACACACACACACACACATATATATATATATATATATATCTAGGTTAGAAAAGGAGTTTTGCAAGAGGTCAAGGCAATATATATATATATATATATATAGGTTAAAAAAAAAATCAACATGTCAGAGATAAGATGAGCTCCAATCTTTGAGTTTCCTGAGATGAGCTCAGATCGATTTTGAGAGAATTTTTTGATTGTGGAGCGTGAACAAAAATGAGCTTTCCCTTTTGTATTTTAATTTTGGACTTCATTTCAAGGGTTGGAAATTTTGAGATATCTTCTATCAAAGGTTGTGATAGGATGCGTTGAAAAATGTTTAAACTTGGAGCTAAAATTAGCGCTGGAGTGTAAAAACTAGCCCGCCTAATTTTAATAGATTATTTTGAGGGTTGTATAGGTTTATTTCAAGGATTTTAATGACCCTCGGAATAAAGCTAATCAAACTTAACACCACACCCCAATTTTTAGTGATGGTTTCACACTTTTTAGTCAACCCTTGAGAAAAGTGGGTTGAAATAAGTCAAGTTTGTTGCAGTGGGTTTAACTCCAAAGTCCAAACCCATTTTACACAGCCAAAAATTAAACTAGTAAATGGGCCGAAATCCATGGAAATCAAACCCAAAAACCCCAAAACCGATTAAAAGCCCTAGTAAGCTCCCAAAGCTCAATATAAAAACCCAAAACTCAAACCCACTTAAAATTACAAATCCTAGACTGAAGTCCAAAGGAACAGATACACCCATTGCCAGTTAGATTACAAGTGCAATTCGATGGGTTTTTTTTTTTTTTTTTGTATTGATTTTGAAAGTAAAATATTTGTTGCACACCATGTATAAAACATTTCGTGTGTAATAAACACAGCCTTAACATCATGAAGAAAATATGACCTCTCTCAACCCGGCCAAAAATATTTAGTTGAGGGTATGAATGTTATATAATTTGACTGGACAATCTTCTAGTCTTTAAATTATTTCTCAAAACTATCAACGGGCGTAAATATAGATTAAAAATGAAATTGCCAACTATTTAAATATGCCATTTGTTGGCACTTTAAAGCAAATAATTTTACCAATTATCATAACACGTGCGACAATACAAATTTTAGGGTAAACAAGTCTAAAGTCACTATGTTGAGACTGAAATTAAGGTACATATCAAATTATTATTAATCTTCAACAAGTCTTTTTTTTGAAGCACACGCCTGCTCTAACACATATACCAAACACAAAGTGCACAAAAAGCACAGAGTTCACAAAGTTTACATATCTCCCAAAGAAAAGTATTCTAAAGTCGGATAGCAACACCTGTTAAAACACAAAACAACAGATATTACTTATTAGTACCCAAGATGGCGATATAAAAATGCATAGAAATTAAAGAAAACAAAAAAGATATGAAGAAAATAATTTGTTTGTTTGTTGAAGAATAATACTTTTGTGAGATATATATTGGAATGAATTGAAAGATAATTATAGTTTACTTATTTCGAACTAATAAAACGGAGAACATGATAAATCTAGTACTCGTTCATGAATTATTGTGTGCTTGGTAATTGCCTAATTGGTGGTTCACTAATCGGTACAGAGAAGGTTACTATTTGTACACTCAACAATATTCATGGCTGTAAAATAAAATCATCAACTAAATGGAAAAGAATGACAATATTTGTTCACCAGCATTATCTTTTATGAAAAGTAAAATCAAATTACCATCCTGTGTTCAAAATATAATAATCAAGGTCTAGATTCCAGAACAGTGGAGATAAAAGAGCTAGACAGTTGTTGAAAGCCTGAAATACAAGTTTATAGATGTATTCAATGATTTTTGTTTTTGTTTTTTTTTGTTTTAATTAATTAATTAATAATAAAAGTAGTAGTAGTAATAGTAATAATAAATTAATAATTAGAAAAATTGATTGTACTTTCCAAACAACGAAAGGCTTTTGCAAAGACAAACAAATAACGTAGAAGTGATAGATTTATTTGCATAAAAGAGAAAAGTTTGGGGAATAGAGAATTATTACCGATTAGCTTTTGAAGCTGCCTTTGAAATCTGGTCATATTCACTGATATCGCCACATATAACCAGTCTTTAAAATCGTTCAAACACTTGAAAAAGGCTAATTGCAATGACCTGTTCAGTACTAATGTGCCAAAAACTCCCCAGAAACCAGCAAAAAAGCCAAGAGCCACACTAACATAAAACCCCAGGGTTATAAACCCATCTTCATCATCTTGCTTGCCATCATGCGCATTCCTCTTGTTTGAGTTTTGAGTAGTTACTTCTCCTGAACAGTTCTTTGGAAGTGGAGCTCCACAGAGACCTGGGTTTCCCTCATATGCAGTGGCAGTAAAGGTATTGAGTTGAGGGCCTGTTGGAATTTGGCCTGACAAGTTATTGTTTGACAAATCCAAGAAATTTAGACCAAGAATTTGAGAAAGGCTCGAAGGAATTCCACCGAAAAGATGGTTTTTAGATAGATCCATGACCTCTAACGAAAGTAAAGCACCAATATTTGAACTGATTTGTCCAGACAAAAGGTTCTTAGAGAGATTCAAAGATATCAATCCAGCAAGTTCCATAATTTCTACAGGAATTGTCCCAGTTAATTTGTTGCTCGAGAGATCAATGCTTTTTACCAGTCCAAGAATACCTTTGTACTCATACTCTCTTCCTTTCCACATCCAAAACACATGATCATCATATGCACGGTCCTTGGAAGTCCTGCTATAGTCTTCTTCATACAAATGGGTGATGGTGGCATTTGAACTCAATTTTTGAGTCAAAAGGGTAAGATTATTGAGGCATTTTGGTATACTCCCTGAGATTTGGTTTAAAGCGAGGTCTAAAAGTTGAAGATGAGCTAGATGGCATAGATGTGAAGGCATGCTTCCATATAAGTGATTGGATCTAAGGTTGAGCACAACTAAATTTGGATTGCTAGTCCCTAACCACATTGGTAATTGTCCTGACAGGTTATTGTGTCCAAGATTAATAAATGTCAACTCTGTGCAGTTTTTCAAGGATGAAGGAAGTTCCCCACTGAAACTATTGTTGCTTAAATCCAATGTTTCAATCCCAAGAAGGGAGCCCATCGTACTTGGGATTTTCCCATGAAAATGATTGTTTGCCATATTAAGAATTTTCAGTTCTTCATGATGCATCCAACAGTCAGGAAGTTCTCCTGATAATTGGTTATTGGAGAGATCTAGACAACTTAAATTTCTAATACTAACTGCACATAGGGATTGGATTGGCCCAGAAAACATATTATTGGAAAGATCCAAATGTATTGCTTTAAACATAAATCTTGGTATTTTGCCTTCCAATTTATTTGAACCCAAGTCTATCGCGGGGGGATAGTAGAACTCCAATGACAAATTTGCTATTTGGCCAGTGATTTGATTGTAAGACAAATCCATATATTCTAGTTGAGGACTAAAGACCCAATAGAAATTGGAAATTGTATCAGAAATTCCAGAATTAGAAATATCAAGCCAATATAAATTTTTTTGAGTTTGAAGCCATTTTGGGAATTGAGAGCCTAGATGACAAGATGTTAAATATATCTTATCTAATTGGAAAGGGGGAACCCAATCAGAGCTGAGGTTGAAAACCAATGAGGTATTAGATAAGTACAACTTCTTCAATTTTATGAGTTTTGAGAAGTGGTGTTCAGAAATAACACCTCTTAGTGAATTATCACCAAGATACAGACTCTCTAGGTTGGATAGTTTTCCAAAACTTTCAGGTATTGTCCCATTTAAATGATTGTTAGAAAGTCGTAATTCTCTTAGCAATGGAAATATTGTGAGATCAGGTAATGATCCCACGATATGATTCCAATCTAAATACAAAGCCTCTGTTGAATGGTTTGCACACTCAGTCAAGTTTTGAATGAATTCCAGAAGTTGACCGCTAAGATTGTTCCTAGATAAAGATAAGGTTTTTAAATTACACACACCACCAAAGGTTTTTGGTATCCCACCTTCAAACTCATTATCTCCAAGATAGAGATGTGCAAGAGAGTTCATTTTGCTAAAAGCATCTGGAATTAAGCCATGAAATTGGTTTTCATTGAGATAAAGTTTAAAAACACTGGTGTTGGACTTGAACAACCACTCTAGTACTGAAGAAGAAGAAGTGAGCTGATTATGAGATAGATCGAGGACATCAAGAGAAGTAGAAGAATTAACAAGTGGAATAGAGAAAATATTTGGAAGATCACAAGAGTGTAAGTATAAGGATGTCAAGTGAGGTAATTTATTCACAACTTGGAGCCAATTATTAACTTTACTCAAATTAACAAAACTCATGGCAAGGTATCTTAAAGAAGAAAGTTGAGGGAGCCACTCTAAGTTTTCAGGATTATTAAAATGATTCTCACCAAGATCAAGATACTGCAAGCTCGAAAGATTCCCAAGCTGAAAAGGAATGTTTCTACCGAAAGTAGCAGAGCTAAGGTTAAGGTATCTTAAGTTGGAGAGAGAACCAATGAATTTTGGGATTTGAGTGTGATTGAAATCATTGAAACTCAGATCTAAATAAGTCAAGTATTGCAACTCAATCAAAAAAGGATTAAGTTTACCTCTCAAAGGCTTTGGAGGAAAGGTCAAGGCATTGAGCTTAAGCATGATTACATTTCCCGTTTGGTTGCTACAATAGACTCCTTTCCATTTACAACAATCATTTTTCTTCTCCTCAGCACTCCAAGAAGAAAGATGGCCATAGTCATCAATAAGGTCTTCCTTAATCTTGAGAAGTGCTTGTCTCTCCTGCTCTATGCAGCCTTGGATAGCATCTCGCACTCCCCAATGGTTTTCAACGGTTGGTTTCAAGCACAACAAAAGGAGAACAAAAATGAGGAGAAGTTGGAGGGAACTTCCTCTCATGATAAAGGTGAGTAGATCAAGGTGAATAAAGTTATTTAAAGTATGCTTATCATGAACCTCGGCTTTAAATATTAATAATTGCATCAACTAGAAGATATTAGAAGTAAATAATGTCGGTTTTTATTTTTTTTTATTTTTTTTATTTTTTTAATTATGGGGCTAATGAGAAATGACAGATTATAGGTCTCAATTCCGTGGGAAAATCTAAACCCATAGTCAAACACAAGGAACAATAAAAGTAAAATTATCGGGATAAAAAAAAGTACATTGTTAAAATTTCTATTTGGAAAAGGGATCTTAACACCATATATAAAGCCAAACTACACCCATCAACCTAGATTAGGGTGTCAGACAATTTAGCAAATCTTTTTATTTGAAATTTAACTTCAGATATTTTATAGGAGGAAAATCATGTTTTTCATACAAATGCAACGTATAAAAGGGGACACGGAAAATTTAACTCCAGAAATTGTCTTCAATTTAAGTTGACTATAAAAATGCAACGTATAAAAGGGGACACGGAAAATTTTAACAAATCCAGCTAGCCATATATACATGGCTAAACTGAAAGTCCATTTCTCCATCTGACAATTTATAATGTCTTCAATTAAAGTCATTATATGCAAACGTATATTGGAGTCCATCTGACACTACGATGTGTACTCTAGTACCCTTCTTCTTCTTCTTCTTCTTCTTCTTTTCAATTATTATTTTATAATTATTTATATATTTATTTATAAAACGATGCGTTCACTATTTAGTATGAGCAGAAGGTACTTGAAATAAGAGAAGCAAATGTGATAAAATTTCCCTCTGTGTATTCATGTCACAGTACTATCTTAATAAAATTTCTTTATTCAGAAAAGAGAAGAAAATTTGATAAATGCATGGAAGTATATATTACTATTACATATACAAGTACAATAAAGGAAAGTCTTATGCATGGCATCTCAATAAATATCTATATCTATACTCTATATAAAAAAAGACAATTGAGCAGCTTGTGTTTGACATATCGAGATTGTAAAGATTAAAACGCAGAATTGGAGATTTCCTTTTACGTTTGTTTGTCGTGTACAAGTATATTTACGTTTCTATCCTTAGCAACTTTAAATCAGAAGAGAGAAAAAGTGTGGGTAGTGTCATCATTTTGACTCTACCTTTCTTGTCTTATCTCTTTGTTTGAGGTGTTTGACAGCCAACTACTTTACTAATAGACACAAAGTGAAGCAACATGGTAATGGAGAGAAATAGTGAGAGATAAGAACAAAGAAAAAAAAGGGAGTCAGTCATTACCCATGAGTCAATTGCTTCCATCACAAGAGAGAGAAAGAGAAGAATAAAGAAAAAGAAGAAGGTTGGAGAGAAAGAAAGATGGAGATTTTGTTTTGGTTTAGCTCATTCTTTTTTCTTTTTTTTTTCTTTTTTTTCTTTTTTTTGATGAAAGTATATTTATCTCATTTAGATGTAACTTCTACACATAGGTTCATCTTGCATGTGGATCATTACTTGGACAAAATTTAACTATAAAATTGGTTATAACTTAAGGTTAAAAACTCACTTAATAAAATCAATATTACAACATATTTTGAAAATCTAACCGTTAAATTGCATATTCTTTACGCTCTTAATACACATGTTAAATTTTGTGTCAATTAAATATTATTTACTATATGATCTATAAGCTTATATTTTGTGCATAATTTTAAATTACAAAAACTTTTAATTTAAAAAATTTAGTGATGACATAGCTATTGATCTTTAATTTTATTGAAAATTTGCAAGCATGAAAGATATAAGAAGAAAATGAAATCCAATGGTGAATTTGTCAAAATTCACCTCCAATAAAAAAATATTGAGTAAAGTTATAGCCTATGTTTACAACTAATTTTGTAACTAAACTTTGTCCTTATTACTTTCTTTCTTGCTGGTTTTTTTCTTTTTTTTTAACAAAGTCTTGGTGGTTTGTTTTAACAAAGATGGAGATTTTGTTTTGGTTTAGCTCATTCATTTTTATTTTTATTTTTATTTTTTTGATGAAAGTATATTTATTTCATTTAGATGTAACTTCTCTAGATGGGTTCATCTTGCATGTGGATTATTATTTTCTTTCTTCTTGGTTTTTTTTTTTTTTTTTTTTTTTTGAGAAATTCTTGCTGGTTTGTTTTAATTTGTTATATGTAGTCATGTTTGTTTTTTTGGGTAAAGTCATATTTAGTCATGTTGAAATTACTATGTTGCTGCTAAAAAGAAGTGGACACCTTTTTGGTATTTTCGTCATCAGTTCTAGAGGTTTCTCGTTTTCTACTTTTTTTCTTTTTTTCTTTTTTTGAGAAAGTCCCATTTCCTACTTTATAAT
Organism: Quercus agrifolia; assembly: GCA_029955455.1. NCBI lineage: Eukaryota > Viridiplantae > Streptophyta > Magnoliopsida > Fagales > Fagaceae > Quercus > Quercus agrifolia. The sequence continues at coordinate 27,576,658 of JARQAD010000003.1, forward strand.
CTACTGCTGAATCATAGATTTGATAATAGATATGAATATTTTGAAACATTTAATGGTATAATTTCTAAGCAATTTAATAATTAAATAATTATAAATAAATTTTATTTTTAACCTTAATTGTAATCTTTCTACTGGCTAGCACGTGCACAAAATTATGACAAGTTTACTTGTTTTGTCACCAATAAAATTAGCACACTCCGCTGTAAGATTGTTTGTACATTTCTTACTTTCACGCTTTAGGAAAGCTATGTACATCGCATCATACAAAAGAATTTTTTTTTTTTTTTTACTTCATATAAAAGAACACTAATATAGAAAATTATAACACTCTAATATGATTTCTAGACACTAAAAAATCAACACCCTCACTACAAAAGAATCTTAACGTGGATTAGCACATTTAAATAGGGATATGGACACTAGCGTTATATTGCAATCTTCTATGAGTATGATTGGTACTTTTTCGATAGCTTATTTGCTAAATATGAAAAAAAAGATATAGTTTTTGACAATGCTCATAGGGAATCTGTAAACTTTCCCCTTAAAAGATAAGCTAGCTTGAGTCTTTACATGGGAAAAGTGTTTAATTAATGGCAACCTTCTTTGTTGCAACCAATAAATGAATTATCACAGGATTTAGGTTACATAAAACCTTTTCCTTAGTCAATTATCACAAGGTTCACAACAATATGTATCTATTTCAATTAAAGTCTTCAAATATTGAGTGGCTACAATGAATTCCCCATTCCTTCATCCAAGTCTAACTTTTTGAATGCCTTCAGCGAAAATAAGGAGGGTAGACTTCCAAGTTCCAAGTCATCCGAGAGGTTAACCCGTCACTATCAATTTTGGTGAAGTAAATTAGATATCCATGACAAATTCCTAGCTTAAGAAACCAGTGAGTATAGATGTATACGTCAATTTTATGAAAACTATTTAGTAGCAAAAGGGAAGAGGTGAAAATTACGATATTTGTCTTACTCTTAGGTTCAAAAATTCAAAGAATCATTTCAGTAAATTTGATCTGTAAAACTACTCAAATGGGTTGAAATCCTTTTACCATCACAGCAATAGACCACTCCAACTCCAAATTCATTTTACACAGCCGAAAAGAAAACCCACAATCCATTAAAATCAAACCCAATAAGCCCAAAGCCAATTAAACGCCACAAGCAAGCTCCTCCAAACCCAAGAAATTAAACTCATACCGTATAATACTAGAAAGAAAAAAAGAAAGTGTTTATTTTAAGAAAAATACTACATCAACATTTTTACAATAAATTTTAAGAGAAAAAAAAAATAATTTTAATTGTAAGTTTAGATTAACAACCAACTATTTAAAATTTGTTGTAAAAGTATCGTGGACATAACATTTCTCTTATTTTAATTCGGTAATAAGGAAAATTAACTTGGGGTTGATATCTATAATCTATAATAATATAATTAAAATCAAAGTGACTTTTGATTGATCTCATAATATTGTGACACATAAACTTTTAAGATCTCAAAATTTCACACATCACTATTCTAATATATATATATATATATATATATATATATATATATATATATATATATATTAGATGAATTTAAATTATATTGTATTTTAAACTCCTTATTAAAATCTCGGTATATCATATTTTCTTTAAATAATAGATATATAATTCCTTATACAAAAACAATCACAATAAATGACTAATCCTATAATATATAGTTTTATATACACACATAATCATAATAAGTTTCATATTAATAATTATCATAATTATTAACTTTTATATTTTGAAAATATTAAAAATAAAAGGGAGAAAAAACCATATTCTTCCATTCATTGGAATCTAATTCGGGCCACACCAATTTTTTCATGGTTAAAAGTTGAATCAATAAAAAGTATTATAAAGTAAATGTTGATGATAACATCATTTTTTCACATGCATTCTAACGAGCAGATTTAGCTTAAAGTTTTCATATAAATTTTCATAGTTTTATTTATTGGTCTTTGCCGAAATTCATTGCGCAAACACCAAAATCAATTTTCAAAAGAATTTAAAACTCAATATTTGAATTGAATGTGAATTTGTTACTACAAAACCATTAACTAAAAAATGATGTTGGTATGTGGCTGCCGATGGTTCAATTTCCTGAATTAGGGGTAGTATTTGATTTGGGTGTGTTTGGCTTTCATAGCTGACCTGAAGTTAAACAAATAATCAGGATTAAAGATATAGCGTGGGTACCATACCCACTAAAATAACTGGGGGCGCACCGTTGGATGACCCTTAATTCTTAATTTCCAACAAATGAATTTTTAGCTTATATTACAATGAATGAAAACTTATATGGAAAAATTGATATAATAAAAATATCAAGTAACACTTTATTATTTGTTAATCTTTATTAAATCTAAAACATAATATTTAAAATAAACATATAGTTAAACATAACAATGTGTGATCAACATATGAAAGTAATTAATGACTCTGATGTTCAATACATATGAACACATATTTTTATGTTCAACTTATGACATCCATTCTTGATAATTACTCTTTATTATCAGCTTAACACACTAATTATTTTTTATGTATGTGAGGATCGAATCCCAAATTTCTTTTTTAACGGATATAAAATTTACCCATTCAACTAACTAGAACCCTGTATACTATACTATGCACATTACATTGAAAATACTAGAAACTTTTATCCTACACCAAAATTCACACAATGAGTTTTTTATTTGAAAAATCATCAAACAAATGCCAAAGTTCTTTGAAAAAAAAATGTACAAATGAAGTGTATATTGACTATTATAATTGAAAATAAGAAATTATGGAGGTAATAAAAACAATTGCTTTTAATAATATGTTCAAATATTTTTCACGGGCTTATAGCTGCTGTGATTGACAATGAGATAATTTGATTTTATACAATTAGTGGAAACTCTAACTATTGATTGTTTTGAAATCCTGACAAAGGTAAAATACATAAACTATAATCAAATTTAAATAAGAAAATATTTCAATTAATGTTGGTACATTTTAAATTTCAAAATTGAGATCAAAAGAAAAGGAGTAGCATTTTCTTATTGAAATTATTACCAATATCCTCCATTTTTCCAAATTTGGAATTTCGAGAAAAGGGGAAAAACTTAAATTTGATAATTCCAACATATAAAATTTCTTTTACTTAAGTTCCAATGAATGAAAACTTGTAAGTATAAATTTATATAATAAATTTTCAAGCCGAACTTTATTATTTTTTATTTATTGAATTTAGAACATAATAATTAACATAAACGTATATCTAAACATAACAATCCGTTATGGACATATGAAAGTAATCATGACTCAATTGAATACATATTCTTTTTAACATGCTATGCACATAACATATAAGATACTAGAAATTTTATGCATGAATTGCATTTTTATTTTGGAAAACTATAGTATCAATGAAAAGCTCAAAGAAAAATTTGAAGGAAAAGTCAAATGAGGTAGATGCTGATAAGTGATAACTACTATATTCAAAAATGAAAATTATGTTGGCAACAAGAGGAATCACATCTGTTAATACGATGTGTTGCCTTCTTCCAAATTTATAATTTGTCCAAACGTCTATTCCAGCCCCTTAAATTGACTGCTTTCAAAGTCCTAATGTAGGTAAAATATACCTGCTGATTTTAAGCCAAAACATAAAAAAATAAAAAATAAAAATCACGATTAATCTTTATACATTAGAAATTCTAAATTGAGATGGAAAGAAAAATAGTAACTTTTTCTTGCATCATATGATATAAGTAGACCTATTAGTGTAATTTTCATGACTAAAGGAGTTTTCCATGCTATACGAAAAAAAATCATTGAGATGATTGAAAATCTCTTCCATTTTGTTCAAATTTGAACTTTCGAGGCAATGAGAAAAGGCTTGGTTATTTAAATAGCAGAATTGTGTAACATATGCTAAAAAATGGTGAATTGATTTTGTTGAGAGTATGGTCACTTTCTTTGAAACATTTGTTACTAGGCAAGATTTTTCTTTTCTCGTTTCTCAAAAAAAAAAAAAAAAAGTTTTGCTTTTCTCATTTTGAAATTGGAATTTGGCTATAACAAGACAGCTTTTCACTTTGTGGCTCATATCATTGTAGCATATCATATATGCAGCAAAATTATGTTGCTATATTCGGGTAAATTATGGTGCTATATCATATATGCAGCAAAATTATGGCTTTAACATATTCCCATGTCTTATTAGTACAACAAGAGGTTCGTGGGTTCAATGACACCTCATTTTTACAATTTAGAGAAGAGCTTTACACTAATCCATATTTTTAATACTATGAATGTTCGGGTAACATATTCTCTTTATTTTCTTTGAGCATGTTATATATATATATATATGAATGTTCTGCAAATTTTTAATACTGTTGTATATCATTTTCATGATCTTGAAAATTTTGATGACGTACAATAATATGTGATTATGTATAATTGTTCTTGTTGTAGGGAAATCTCTACTCTCCAAGTTCTTGGATAGAAGATTGGCTTTGGGATGGTCTTTACATACTTATTGAGCCTCTCTTTTTACCGGTTGGCCTTTCAACAAGTTGAGAAATAAGGTTCTTCAAGTAGAAATAAAACACTTCCATTTTGAAGATGAGAATAGTAGGTACATTACCATTGGAGGGCTTGAAAGGTACCTTTTTTTTTTAATTTTTTGTTTTTTTTATTAAGGAAGATATGACGCAATTATGAAAGTATACATGATCAAATTACATAACATGCCCACTCTTTTTGAGACTCTTATGCCACTTCAATACAGCCATTGTTTATGCTTGCTTGTTGGATTAATTGAAGATATTGGGGTTTTGAATACGGGGAAATGAATGAACCAGGTGAGACTATACTAGACTTTGTAAGATTGTATATATGATTTGATATTAATGAACATCTAGTTGAAAAAGAGAGAATCACACTTAGTTACCTTCAAAAGTAAGATGACTGTATTAACCATATAGATATTTCATACTTACTAGAAAAGTGAATGGAGCCCATCAAAAAAAGAAAAGAAAAGTGGAAGGAGGATCTTATAAAGTTGGTTTGGAAACACAAGGAGTGAGCGTAGATGTAAAGACAACGTTACTTACGAAGATTATAAAGTGGCGAGGAGGGAGGAAAAAAAAGATTGTCCAATAAGCTAAATGTAAGGTTTTTGAAAGAGGAAAAAAAAATTTAAAAACTTGCTAAGACAATAGATATGAAACAAGAGACTTGAATGGTCTCTGGTGCATTAAAGATGAACATTGAAGACTGTAAGTAAAAGCATAGAAGATTAAAGAGAAACAGAAAAGTTGTTTTATTTAAATTTTTAAATGGAAATTGTAAGAACTTTATTTACGGCCCAAGCCCAAAATATGTGGGATGTTGACCCAATAAGCTCAAGACAATAAATTTGTAGAGAGTGGGTTGAAGAACTAGGCCCTAATGAATTTGATAACGGCCAGTGTGAATTTAAAAGATGATTTGAATAAAACAGCAGACACAAATATGAATAAATTTACAGTCCAAGGAGGTTAACGTTTATATAAGTCAGTTGAAACTGAGTACAAATACAACTTAGATTGCTACAGTATTCTTTCTTGAGTTTTTCTGATCTCCTCCTCAAGAGGGTCTTTTCTATTATACAGTCCCTCTTGGACTCTCTTCATTCTACACTTATCGATCATTTGAGTTGCTATTTGAGTACTTGTCCCATCAGACACCTCCTCTAGCCTTCTGTGAGTTGTGGTTGCCAAGGTAGCGCTGTTCAGGGGTTTTCTCCACATAAATGCGGCAAAAAAAGTAGCTGTAATGCATTTAATGCGGTAGTAGTAGCTTTCCCTTAGATATTTTTCTTAGGGTTTCCTTCTTTCTTATACGTTTCTGGGGCACGTCCTTGTCACTGAAGCTTCCTGGAAGGTTGCCTTGATCATTTAGGATTTATACTTGACCTACTCTTAGCCTGTCCGAAGAGACACTCCTCCTCGAACAACCTTCCCATTCATGCTCTATTCATGAAGTCTTTAACCCAAACCATTTTGTGCTACTCGCTCGTCTTCGGATTACTTGCCTCCTCGGCCAGGGCCCAAGACCCAATATGTGATTTAGCCCTTAACCCCACAAAAATAATACAAAAGATTTTAGTCATTTGGGTACCCAAACATCCTCAGCAATCACAGCAACTATAGTAATTTTTTCACTATCATTCTTTTTATCTTTGCCTTGATCAGTTTATTCTTTATTCCAATGCAAACAATCTCTTCTTATGTGACCCTTCTTCCCACAATAGAAGCATTCTCTAGTTTCCTTAAATTGAGATCCATCACTTGGTTGTGACCTACCATTAAATTTTCAATCATTGGGTATTCTGCTTCCACCTCTGCTTCTACCTCTGCTCTTGTTCTCCGTGACAAAAGCTTGATCTTGTGGATTGTCTATATTCACATCTTTCTTGCGAATCTCTTCACTTAAAATCAAATCTTGAATATCATTATATTTGAGTTTGCTTTTCCCTGCAGAATTATTCACTGCCATTCTCATGACTTTCCAACTATTTGGTAAAAAAGCCAAAAGAATCAATGCAAGAAGCTAAGAACCTCATCATCAAATTCAATTTTCACCCAAGATAATTGATTTGTGATCATATTGAACTCATGCAGATACTACGCTACAGGAGTGCCTTCTGCCTTCTTTAGATTGAACAATCTCTTCAGCAGATGCAGCTTATAGTCCGATGGCTTTTCATACATGCCAGACAAAGTCTTCATCAAATCCACAGTGGTCTTCTCCTTCACAACATTATGTGCAACTAATCTTGACAGAGTTAATTGAATAACTCCCAATACCTGTCTATCAAGAAGGTTCAATTCTTCATCCTTCATAGTTTCCAGTTTCTTCCCAAAAAGAGGTAGATGCAACTTCTTCCATAGAGATAATCTTCAATTTGTATCTTCCAATACCCAAAATCTGTTCCATTAAACTTCTCAATTCCTGAAACCTTTCCTGCATCTTTGGCCATTGCTTCAGTTGAAACCTTAGCTCTTTGATACCACTTGTTGGATCCCAAATAATATTATCAATCTCAAATAGCAATCACACACAAGAACACAATTTACAGGAAAAATCATTTCTCTTTGAAGGGAAAAACCATGAGACAAAATCCGAATAATTTCACTATTATCAAATCAATTACAACAATTCTTGTGTATGGCTAAAGAAAAATCTCTCTTGTTTTTCTTTACTCTCACACGTACTAATTATCTCTCTCAAAGGTGGCAAAATTTTGGTCTATCTGCTGTCTTCTTTTCTCTAAGCAGCTCCCTCTTGGCTCCTCTCTTTTTTCTCTTTGTGCGGCTTCCTCCTTTTCTTTCTCTTCAATATGTGGCACACCCTTTATTTTTCTTCACTATGCGTCACTCTCTTTCTTTTTCATATGTAGGACACACAAAACCACATATAGACCTTATTTAAATAATGTTACCCAATAAAAAATTTAAAAAATCAAAACATATAGAAAAAATAAATAAATAAGCACTCAAACAATCCTTCAAGTGGAGCTAAGTATCACAATATCAATCAAAACTTGAAGTTTAAAACTTTTAACTTCAAATTTCAATTATCAAATAAGCAAAATATCCCACCAAACACATGTAGGTCAAGTGATCATTATTTTTTTAAAGATTTTTTGTGCCAAATTTAAATTTGGAAGAATTAATTTTAAATTTAATTTGGAGGGTCATATATCATATACTATATAATAAAAGTTGAGTTTAGAAATTGTAGTTGCGCCAGGTAGGTACTCTCACTAATTAATAAATTGATTTTATAAATAAAATAAAATAAACAACCCATATTTTGACTAAGAGATAAGATTTAACAATAATTTATAAAAAAAATTAAATTATATTCAAACTAAAAGTCTATCATTAAAAATTTCTAAACTTAAATCCACACAACACACTTTTTTGTTTTGTTTTTTTTTTTTTTTTTTGAAAAACAATAAAATTTGGGCTTAAAAGTCGTGATTGGGCCAAGTAGCTACTCTTACTAATTAGTAAATTAATTTTATTAAAAAAAAACCATGTTTTAACTAAATGATAAGATTTAACAATAATTTAAAATAAGATTTAACAGTAATTTAAAAAAATTAAAATTCTATTCAAACTGAAAGTCTATTAGTAAAAATTTTCTAAACTTAAATCCTACACAATCCATGTTTTTGTTTTTGCTTTTGTTCCCCCCCCCCCCCCCCTCAAGTATAATATAAGTTGGGTTTAGAAATCATGGTTGAAGTGAATACTCTCACTAATTAGTCAATTAATTATATAAAAATAAAAAACAGCCCACATTTTGACTAAGGAATAAGATTTGACAATAATTTAAAACAAATTTAAATTCTATTCAAAATTAAAGTCTACTATAAAAAATTTCTAAAGTTAAATCGTGCACTACCCATGTTTTTGTTTTCCTTTCCTCAAGTTGCATGATTTAATAATAATTTTAAAAAAATTTAAATTCTATTCAAACTAAAGTTCTATTATAAAAAAAAAAAAAAAAAAAAAAAAATCTAAACTTAAATCCCACACAACCCACACTTTTTTTTCCCTTAAGTTGCACTTATTAAATTAATTTCTTATTAGTATATTAAGCAACAAAGCTCTTGACTAAGGATACGATTTAACAATAATTTAATTTAGATAAATTTTTATCATTTAAGTTTTAGAAATTTAAATTCTACTCTAACTAAAAGTCTACCATCAAAATTTTCAGAACTTATACATATTTAGCCAGAGTAATGCTACAGCCACAACCTATTTTATAACATTTTTACAAAATGTTGATTTGACCAACATTTTATTGGTTTTCATCTAAACTCACTATTAATATTACTTTTTCATTTACCATTAATCACTTATCACATCAGCAGTTTGTAAAATAGTTTGTAAAATAGTTTGTATCTCTAACATTATTCATTCAGCTATGGTTTTTCATGGTTACGCCAAGTGGCTACTAACACTAATTAGTAATTAGTTATATATTTTTTGATATGGTATATGTAGGGTCACAAATCGTAGCCCAAACCCAGGTAGAAAAAGGGGATGGGCCCAATAAGCCCAGTACAATAAATTTATAAGAGAGTGGGCGAAAGAATTGGGCTGATAAAGGGTCTTACAACAATTAATGGAGGTTAGGAGTTTATCCGAGGAGAATAAAACACACAAGCAAGTGATGATCTCAGGTCCGAGGAGCAAGTTTTGGATGAATTGGTTATTTTAAATAGTGTCCGAGGGGTAGGTTCTTAGATAAAATGGTTGTTTCAGATGGTGTTCTTCCTGATGCTACAGTAACTCTTTCCTAATGTTCTTTCTTTCTATCTTCTGATCCCCTTCTTCTGGAGGTTTTACTTCATTATATAGTCCCTCTTTATTCAATCTTACCGTCCACTTGTCTACCATCTAGCTTCGTACTTGAGTTTCTGTCTCCCCTCCCACAGCTTTTTTATTTTCTGGGGGTAAAGGTGGTCGAAAACACTGTTCAGAGGCCTTCTCCACATTAATGCGGCCAGGAAAGCTGCTGTAACGCATTTAATGCGGTGGTAGCAGCTTTTTCCCTAGATATTTCTGTATCCTTATCCCTTCCGTGTACATTTGTAGTCTATCTTCACCGCTGGAACTTCCTGGAAGGTGGACTAGAGTAAGACGAGGCCCACCTCACTGACATATGCCAGATCCGAGGAGGATAATCCTCTCGGACCAACATCTCTGGACATTTACATGCTCTACCATTAGTTACGAGGTTCCCCCATGATTTCTTCTCCTCGGACGTATGGTTGATAAAATGTGGGACTTAAACCCAATGCAAGGGCCCAAGTTTTTGCTCCCCCACAGTATATTTTCTCAATTAAGGGATAATATTTAATAACTATTTAAATTAGGTAAAATTTTATCATTTAAATTCTATTCAAACTAAAAATCATTTATAAAAAATTTATAAAGTTAAATCCCACACAAAAATCTGTGTTTTCTTTCTAATAAAAAAAATCACGTTTTGAATAAGGATTATATTTAATAATAATCACTTTTTTTTTAACACAAGTTGCATGATTTAAAAATAATTTAAAACAAATTTAAATTCTATTCAAATTAAAAGTCTATTATAATAAATTTCTAAACTTAAATTCCACACAACCCACGTTTTTATTTTTGCTTTTTTCCTCAAGTTGCATCTTATTAACTTAATATTTTATAAAGTTAAATCCCACAAAAAAAAATCCATGTTTTCTTCCTAATAAAAATAAAAAATCATGTTTTGAATAAGGATTAGATTTAATAATAATCACTTTTTTTTTTTTTACACAAGTTGCATGATTTAACAATAATTTAAAACAAATTTAAATTCTATTCAAATTAAAAGTCTATTATAATAAATTTCTAAACTTAAATTCCACACAACCCACACTTTTATTTTTGCTTTTTTCCTCAAGTTGCATCTTATTAACTTAATATTTTATTAAAACTTACACATTTTTTACACCGTAAATTTCTAAGAAATCTAACGGTTAAAAAAATATCATTAAATGCTATTGTTTTTCACCTTATTACCTAATTAATACTAGCATTCTCCCTCTCTTTTTCTCTCTCCTTATTTATTGCTTTCCACCATAAATTATTTTCTTCTACACAATCTAACAAAAAAAAATTGAAAAATAATCCCATAATTATTGATCTCACAAAACTACCCATAACAAGAGTCAAATGACTGAGACAATTCGTCCTTTCTAGTGCATCATTTCTTCGATACCAGACAGCCTATGCCACTTCGCATTATTGTTTTTTGGTAGAAACTTCACATTATTGTTGATATATTAAGAATACACCTATTTAAGTGGCATATTGGCATTATATATGTTTTGGTGCATATCCATGTGAAGCAGGTTTACGTGTTGTTTGGTAAGGATAAAAAGAGTTGGAAACAGTAATGGCTGAGACTAGTTAAGTTTCCAATTTGACTGGTTAATTTTCCTTCTTTTTTTTTTTTCCTTTTTTCCTCAGGCAAATCTAAAGCAAGTGGAGACTTTGGCTTAGATAAACCTACGAACTACTCCAAAGGGTCATAGCCTATCACACACTAAACAATCAAATCGGAGGTTTATCCAATGACCCTTTGGTTAAGGTGAAACTGTAGAGATGATGGAGGATAGAAAGTCTAGTGTAAAAAGAAAAACAAGAGGAAGATGATGATGATATGGACAAAGAAATTTTTTTTTTTTTTCCTTTTAATAAGAAGAGTTAATGTCTAAATCACTAATTTCTAGAGAATAATAATGATACTGCTATGAGTGTTTTTTGACCCTTAAATCTAATAGTAATCAATAGTTCACAAAAATGTGTAATTGTTGTGAAGTTACACCAGGTGTAATTTGAACTCATCTCTTTATTAGGATATTTCCTCAAATTAAGGGATAATGTTTAAAAATTATTTAATTTAGGTAAAATCATGGTTGTCTAAATCACAACCTAGATCGTAAGATCGCACGTTTTTACGATCTTATCTCACTAAAACGTTTAGAATTGCACTAAGATCATAAAAATGGTATCCATATGGGATCGAAAAAATTTGCTGAATAGTACCATTTTAGAAAAAAATCGATGAATAACATGCAGCTGAAGTTAATTAGTTAAGTAGACTATTTTTGGAACTCGAGTTTGGACTGGAACTTAAGTTTGACAAACTCGAGTTCTAAAAACAATCTAATTAATTAATTAACTTTGTCTGCGCTTTACTTTCCTAAATTTTTTCTAAAATCATGCTATTTGGCAAATTTTGCCTATGGAATCCTACTAATTCTACCGATCCTACCAAAATATCAGTTTTTGGTTTTTATTTTATTTTATTTTATTTTTTTTATATGGGATAAATTTTTGGTTTTGATGAAGCTTTAAGGGTTTTTATTTTTCTATGTTGTGATGGTATAACTTTTTATTTATTTATTTTTATACAAATATGTTAACCTAAGCAAATGTTTTCTAGTTTCTAGATCACTTGTAATCAAAATGAAGGAATTCTTCATCATTTCTAAGTGAAGAATTTATATTGGCTTTGCTACCTTTTAAGCTAAAATGTTGTTAAATTTGTTTGTTCAATATACTAATTTGTGTTATAATAACACTAAAATGTTTTTCTTATATATAATTTTATTAGTATGCTTGTATTTGTATATTGATTGATTGATTTTTTTGAGCATGCTCAACAAGGTTGTCAAAATCGGAATCCTACATAGGATCGTGGGAAATAGGTGAGATTGTGAATCGTAGGATTGGATCGTGGATCGTAAAATCCTACATTATTTAAGAAAAATACAAAAAAAAAAAAAAAACACATTGGTATGTTAAATAATCACATAAATTATACATTCATTCATAAAAAACCAAAAATTATTTGCATCAATTTGATATAATTACCATATATCACTGAATCCATTTGTAGGAAAGGTTTCTAGTTGCTACACTAATATTGTAAACATAGAAGCAGAAATTGGGTGGAATTATATATCTCATGTCAGCTTTGCAAATGAAAAGTAAAGCGGCAAAATAATATGTTTTTGTGTGCTAAGTGACCAAATTAATCATTACTTATATTATATAGCTATGAAAATGATTGCATAGGAAACCAAAATGATAATTGCTTTAATTATAGATGTAAAAATATGTTTATTATAGTACATTTTTTATTTCTTTCATTATTATATTCAATTAAATCCAAGTGAAAGATGACAACTTCTTTTGTTCTTTTTGATAAAGAAGTAGAAAAAATAATTCAGAAAATTGCTCTGAAACTTTCTTCAAAAATATCTAATCTAAATTCTTAACCATTTCCAATTTTAGTTTAACTATTCAAATTTTCAATATCTTTCATTTAATGGTCGTATATGTTTAAGCGAAGTGCAAGAAATTGACAAAACAATAAGCTCTTACCATGAAACAAAGGCCAAAACCAAAATATCAAATTATGGTAAATAATCAATTATAGAAACATTATGACAAACATATAGAGAGCAACTCCAACAATCACCATTAATATGAACTGTGCAACAATCTAATTGAATTAAAAAAAAAAAGCAAAATATGTATGAGTAGTTTTAAAATGATAAAATCTTGAATATATCCATGTCATAATTAAATTACATTAACTAATGTTCTATATGTTTAATAACTCATACCACCACTACAATTGACAAGTCACTTGTGTAAGCAAGGGGTTATATATATACTAGTATTATTATAAAAGAAAATCAAATTTCATTGATGTTTTTGTATGATAATAAAGAACCATCATATATATGGAAAGGATGCCATACTTTAAAATTCTATTATATTTATATATTTAAAAAAATTACTTATTTTAGTTGAAAAAATCATGTGCATTATAAAAGTCCTCATTCATATTTTCATAAAACAGTTGGTCTATTTGAAACACAGACTTCTTTGTTGGGAACTTCAAAAGCTGTTAGGCATGCTACAAGACTTTTAGGCTGCGTTTGAACTTAACAATTACACATTTTCGTTGAACCTATAGAAGGAATAATTAGTTAAATTCATTGGAATCAAAATGTACATCGTCAAAGTTTCTTTTAGAAAAAGACATCTTAGCACCATATATAAAGCCAAACTAGACCCATCAACGTAGAATAGGGGGTAAGAAAATTTAGAAAGTCTAGTATGCCATAAATGACAATTTATGCTGAAATTTCAGTTTTCGATCAATCAATTTACATTTTCTTCAATTAAAGTAGACTATAAAAACGTATGTAAGGGGACATGACAAAGTTTTACAAATTCATCTAGACATATATAGCGAAACTGAAAACTCATGTGGGGTCCGACAATTTATAATGTCTTCAATTAAAGTCATGCATGCAAACGTCTATTAGGATCCAAAACATTAATGGCCTGTTTGGAAGTTAAAAAAATAAGGGCGAGTAGAGTAGAGTAAAGGGAGAGAGAGTAATTTAATTATCTTGTTTTGAAGTTTTTTAAGGAATGAGGGGGAGGAATTTGGAGGGGTTTCAACCACCTCTAACCCCTCATTTTTAATTCCCCAAAATTAGAGAGATTTGGAGGGAGAGTAGAGTAGATAAATTATTGACTAGATAAATTTTTCAATTTACCCTTTCTAAATTAATAATAGACCAATATTGCAAGTCTATTTTCAAATAGGGGTAAATTTGTCTATTTTAATAATTTTCTCTCCTCTCCATTCTAATTTTAAAACATCCAAACAAGGGGAAGGGTTAATTATCTCATTTCCCCTTACTAATTTTAAAAACATCCAAACAAGGTGAAGGGGAACCATTCCCTTCTACTCTCTCCCCACTACTCTCTTCCCTCTCTAAACTTCCAAACAGGCCATAAGTCATTGTAAAATGTTAAAAATGTCTTTATCAACTTTATTAAGTTGGAATCAAGGAGAGCCTTAGCACTATGATGTGTATTCTGATTTAATATGAGCAGAAAGTAAATGAAATACGGATTTTTTTTCACACTTCTTGTACATATATATTTTCAAGCACAAGTACACATTTTTTTCCCCAGTAATCACAGTTAAAACGTGTTGTAGTATCCCTAATGTCATTCTTGTATTAATACCAACAATTTGCATAGAAAACACTTTCGAAAATAACAATTACACACTTTCATTGAAGCTATCCAACGAATAATTAGTAAAAATCATTGCGATAAAAAGTACATTGTTTGAAACTTTGAGTTTCTCTTTGGAAAAGACATCTTAACAACTTATAACTAAACCCATTAACGTAGATTAGGGGGTAAGACAATTTAGCAGGTCTAGTAATAAGCCATATATGATCATGCTGAAATTTAATTTTTTTCAGGATTCCATCAATCAATTTACATTGTCTTAAATCAAAGCAAACTATACAAATCCAACGTAAATAAGGGGACACGGAAAATTTTAAAATTATCTTTGAATCAATACATATTAGCCCATTAATCACCACGATTAAAAGGAATAAAAGAGTTTTTGTTATTTTTAATGTAAAATAAAACATTTTTACTAACTCCTTATCTTCCATATTAATTCTTATATATTTACATTTATATGGGGTAAATTGCAAATTACACTTCTAAAGTTTGGGGGTGATTAGATTTTATACTCTGAAATTTCAAAATTTGAATTTTACCCCCGAAGTTTGAGGTGTTTGGATTTTACACCTCCGTTTGGATACCAATGAAAAATGAAATTATCTCACCATTTAGCTTATTTTTACTACTATTCATAGGCCCCACTGTACCTTTTGGTACTATTCATGAGTCTTATTGTACTATTCAGCTAACTTTTACTTTTATTTACAGTACTTTTAGCAATAAGTTTTCAGTTTTAGCAAAATAAGCGGTATTCAAACATATTAATGACATTTCAGAACTTGGGCTTTAGCCCGTAAAATTTAGAGTCATTTGGATTTTATACCCCAAAATTCTGAAACTTTAAGGTGTAAAATCTAAACACTCCAAAATGTTAGGGAGTATAATACAAAAATTTCTAAAATATAGGGGGTAAAATCCAAATTTTGAAAAATAGTGTAAAATCAAACTACCTCCAAACTTTAGAAGTGTAATTTACAATTTTTCCTTTATATTGTCGTCTTTATTCATCTTAATTAAATAATATTAAAATGTTCCAACAAGTTGGAATCAAGACCTGACATTATAATATGTATTCTGCAGAAAGTAAATGAAATATGGATTTTTTTTTTTTCACACATGCTGTACATTTTCTACACTCAATATCCATATTTTCATGCACAAAGTACACTTTTTTTTTTTCCCAATAATCACAGTTAAAAGGTATTGTAGTATCCCTAAAGTAATTTTTGTATTAATACCAACAAATTTGGGTAGAAAACACTTTCGAAATTAACAATTACACACTTAATTTTATTGAACCTATCCAACGAATAATTAGTAAAAATCATTGGGATAAAAAGTACATTGTTTAAGTTTCTCTTAGGAAAAGACATTTTAACACCATATATTAAAAGCCGAACTATACCCATCCACGTAGTAAGACAATTTAGCAAGGCTAGAAGTAAGCCATATTTGACTATACTGGCATTTCATTCTTTCATGATTCCATCAATCAATTTACATCGTCTTAAAATCAAAGTAGACCATAAAAACCCAACGTAAATAAGGGGACACGGAAATTTTTTTTAAATCCAGCTAGACATATGTAGCTAAACTGAAAGTCCATTTCTTCATCTGACAATTTATAATGTTTTACAGTCATTGCCGAGAGTAAAGAATCTAGGCACTAATATTTTCGTCATGAAACTCATTATAAGTGAATTAAAATTATTAACATAGTTTATTTCGAGTTAAACTTATTTGAAAGAATTATATAAAAACACTATTTTGATTAAAAATCAGAAATCATAAGCTTCAAATTAGTAGAATTTAAGGAAGTTTTAATATTTTTAATCTACTATAATTCTTATTTATAATAAAATTTGAGTTTTATATGATTTGCTTTCATCATGTAACTTGGAATTTATTTTACTGTTTGAGAGAGGTGACTTGGAATTAGTTTGAAATAAAAGCCACTCAATGCTATTTAATTGTTCATCCTTAAAAATAAGTGCTCATCCCTTTCATTATCAGTGTTTTCTGACCCTTTGAAGCTTCCCTCACGGCCTAAGTCCTAACCACTAAATAAGTATTTTAACTTAAAGCTAGCAAAAAGATTAATGCAAATAATTGGAATAGATTATGAAAGAATTGTGCACTACCAAGTTTTGTAAGACCTTATTTCTCAACCAAAAAAAAAAAAAGTTGTGTAAGACCATACTCTTTTTGTTCTCTAATGTTTAAGGTGGCCATATTATTGTTTTTACTATGATTATTATTGACTTGTGGCTAATATTATTATAGAATAATATCAAATTCCATAATCTAATATTGATATGGCCATATGGGTATAATTAGCTTAGGTTCTGTTTGGTTGAGGATTTTTGTTTTTGATTTCAAAACAGCATAAATATAATTTTCAAAAAATTAAATGTGAGACTACTTTTCAAAGAATAATTTTTACATTATATATGTGTTTGGCTCCACTTTTGAGACTAATTTTCAAAATACTAAAACCAAAAAAGTGATATTTGAAAGATCATTATTACTTTGATTTTTTTATTTTTTGTATTCTTTAGAAAGTAACCAGTAGATTACTTTTTTCTTTTTCGATAATGATAAGTTTCAAAATTAAATTTTGGGGTCTATTGCTTTCAATTTATTAACACTTATGTCATTAAAAATATTTTTTTGTATATTGGAAACATCATCTCTGTGGTTTTCAAAATCCTATTTTAAATAGAAAAAATGGGAAATAATTTTCTAAAAATTGAATTTAGAAAACATCAACCAAAATAATAGATTCAAATGTGAGTCCCACCATTTTTTAATGATTTACAAAAAAAAAAAATGTATTAAATCTTATAGCCACACAAGCCTAATTAAGGTAGTTAAAAATTAAAATTAAAATTAAAATTGAGAAGAATAGATAAAACATTTGGTAGATGTTCTTGATTTAAAAATACTAAATTTACAATCAATTTTATTATAAAATATTTACAAACTGACATGATAATAAATGTAATTGGTATGCATTAATAATATTGCAGGGTCACAATTTGCAGCCCAAGCCCAAATTATATGGGGTTTTGGTCCTATGAGCCCAATGTAATGAATTTGTAGAGAGTGAATCAAAGAACTGGGCCCTAATGAATTGGACAACGGCTAATATGGATGTGGAAGATGATTAAGCAGGAACAAGGAGCATGGAACTGAGCGAATTCACTATCCGAGGACATAAGCGTTCATGTTCGAGGAGGCAATCGTTCATATAAATTGCCTAAACAGAATACAAGTGCAATTTAGATTGCTACAGAGTTCTTTTCTTTGTTTTTCCACCCCCCACAATAGCTCCTCGAGATCCTTTTTTCCTACTTCTTGGGGGAAAGGAGGATCGCGATGTGATAGTTGCCCCTTCGCGCCCCTTTTTTTTGAACTATCCAAGCCGCGTCCTTAACGTTTCGGTATATGAGGTACGCCTCCATTAAGTTCTTATGGATCCATGTTTCTCGTTTAAATGATGGGATGCAGATCCAACAGTTTAAGGGCTTCATTGGAATTTGAGTGGGATTCATCCCGCCCGTAACTCTTCGTCTCCTTTTTTGAATTTCGTAAGGTCTAGTTCCCACTAGACTTCGCCTTCTATATAAGGCGCCCAGGGGAATCGTTCTTTCTCATTTTGTAGATTCATGAATTCTCGAGAAATCCCAAGTTCTCCATTTCTACAGGCCTTCTCAATGACCTCGCTAGAATGATAGTCAAAGCCTTAGGAGTGAGATGACCAAGGATAAGGACAAGGGCAAGGAAATCAAGCCCTCCCTAGAAACCAAGGATGCTGCCAAGATCTAGGATGATGCAGTTAAGGCGAAGGAGGCAGAGACCAAAGATGCTCTTGCCTTTCAACCGAGTGAGGAAGATTACGTCAGATTTTTGGTGCGACAAAGTTTGGGGCTCACCTTGATAGCAGAACATCTCGTAGTCAGGAGAAAAAGGGGCCTATCAAGCAATTCTACCTCTTCTTCTTTCTCATCGCCGATGCCATCCATACTTGCTCGATTGCTGTTAGAATAAGATTGTGGATCTACCATTCCGATGAACTTTCTCTTTTGTAGTTAGCTGTAAAACGAGCCTGCCAAGGCCGCTTTGTATTTGATGTATCTTTCCTTTATTTAATAAAAAGGACAGCACTTTTTAATTCATGAGTCTTTCTTTTCTCTACAATAATTATTTTATGAATGGGGATGTTGTTATTTTTCCCTCTGATGGGATTTAAAGTGTTGACGCCAATGAAAAGTTGTCACCCTAATTTTATCAAAGCCGACAGTAGCATACGGCTACTAACTTAAACAAACTAGCTACGTAGAAATGATCAGGAAAATGACCATGTGCTTATGCTGCAAACTGTGCAGTCATCGAGGAATGTTATATCTAAAACAAGTGATCCGAGGGGACCATCATGTACTTAGGTTACGTCCAACATTCATAAAGATGTCGTAGTGTTAATCTCTCCTAAGCGTTTGGTTCGAGGATCCAGGCATGCCTTAGGTTCTATTTAAGCACTTAGAAAGATGTCGTAGTGTTAATTTCCTCTAGTCATCTGGTCTGAAGACTCAGGCATGCCTTATGATGCGAACCCCAATAGACACGTTTTGAGACCCAACAAAAATATTGGAATAATTGTCCAAGAAAACTAAAATTCAGATTTTGATAGAAAACCCTGACCCAACGTTTACAAGCAAAACGCGAACCAAAGGTATAAGTAACAGACCTTGACCCAATGATTATAATGGAATCATGAACCAAAGGTATAAAATTTGAACGCCACAAGAAAGAATCTCTGATAAGTTCACAGTTCTTGAAGAACCAAAAGAAGAGCAAAGCCTCACCTTTTCTGATTTTTATTTAGTAGCCCTCCCTATTACAATGAGTGCATGCTACTTATAAGGCATGACTAAAAATTAAAAATATGAAAAACGTACTAAATAATAAAACCCTAAATAAAAGTTGATTTGGTCTGAAATTAGCATATCCAAAATAGGAAAATAGCTAAAAAACGTTCTAAATAATAAAAGCCTAAAATTAAGGTGGATTTGATCTAAAATAATAAGTTTCAGAATAGGAAAAATGGCTATTAACTAATATGGGGTTGGAAAGTCAATCAGTCATTAATCCACGCCATAAATCACTTCCAATCAAAGCCGATCAGCCCTCAATAGCTTGGATTAAATTTATTACACCTTCATCTTCCTTTGGGTCAAGCTTGGAATGTCCTGTGCTAGAATTAGCCCAAATCTCTTGAATCAGCCCATTAAGTGCTTCTTTGATCTTCTTGGATCTTGCTTTAGTAATAGGCCCAACTGGAACATGCAATGGATCCTTGAATGCTTTGTGATTCTCATCACCTTAGGTTCTGTTTAAGCACTTAGAAAGATGTTAGTTTATGTTAATTCCCCCAAAGCAGGAGGTCTGAGGGACTCGACGTAGCTAAGGTTCTGTTTAACCACTTAAAAAGATGTCGTAGTGTTAATTTCCCCTAAGCGTCTAGTCCGAGGACTCAGGCATGCCTTAGGTTCTGTTTAAGCACTTAGAAAGATATCAATGTGTGTTAATTTCCCCAAAGCTGAAGGTCTGAGGGACTCGACGTAGCTAAGGTTCTGTTTAACCACTTAGAAAGATGTCGTAGTGTTAATTTCTCCTAGGCGTCTGGTCCGAGGATTCAGGCATGCCTTAGGTTTCGTTTAAGCACTTAGAAAGATGTCGTAATGTTAATTTCCCCTAAGCGTCTAGTCTGAGGACTCAGACATGCCTTAGGTTCTGTTTAAGCACTTAGAAAGATGTCAGTGTGTGTTAATTTCCCCAAAGCTGGAGGTCTGAGGGACCTGACGTAGCTAAGGTTCTATTTAACTCAGTGTGTGTTAATTTCCCCAAAGCAAGAAGTCTGAGGGACCCAACATAGCTAAGGTCCTGTTTAACCACTTAGAAAGATGTTGTAGTGTTAATTTCCCCTAGGTGTCTAGTCCGAGGACTCAGACATGCCTTAAGTTCTGTTTAAGTACTTAGAAAGATGTTAGTGTGTGTTAATTTCCCCAAAGCAGGAGGTCTGAGGGACCCAACGTAGCTAAGGTTCCGTTTAACCACTTAGAAAGATGTCGTAGTGTTAATTTTCCCTAGGTGTCTAGTCCGAGAACTCAGGCATGCCTTAGATTCTGTTTAAGCACTTAGAAAGATGTCGTAGTATTAATTTCCCCTAGATGTCTGGTCCGAGGATTCAGGCATGCCTTAATTTCTGTTTAAGCACTTAGAAAGATGTCAATGTGTGTTAATTTCCCCAAAGCAGGAGGTCTGAGGGAACCGAGGGACCCGACATAGCTAAGATTCTGTTTAACCACTTAGAAAGATATCATAGTGTTAATTTCCCCTAGGTGTCTGGTCCGAGGACTCAGGCATGCCTTAGGTTCTTTTTAAGCACTTAAAAAGATGTCAGTGTGTGTTAATTTCCCCAAAGCAGGAGGTCTGAGGGACCCGACGTAGCTAAGGTTCTGTTTAACCACTTAGAAAGATGTCGTAGTGTTAATTTCCCCCAGCTGTCTGGTCCGAGGACTCAAGCATGCCTTAGGTTCTGTTTAAGCACTTAGAAAGATGTCAATGTGTGTTAATTTCTCCAAAGCAGGAGGTCTGAAGAACCCGACGTAGCTAAGGTTCTGTTTAACCACTTAGAAAGATGTCGTAGTGTTAATTTCCCCTAGGTGTCTAGTCCGAGGACTCAGACATGCCTTAAGTTCTGTTTAAGTACTTAGAAAGATGTTAGTGTGTGTTAATTTCCCCAAAGCAGGAGGTCTGAGGGACCCAACGTAGCTAAGGTTCTATTTAACCACTTAAAAAGATGTCATAATATTAATTTCCCCTAGGTATCTGGTCCGAGGACTCAAACATGCCTTAGGTTCTGTTTAAGCACTTAGAAAGATGTCTTCCCCAAAGTAGAAGGTCTGAGGGAACCGACGTAGCTAAGATTCTGTTTAACCACTTAGAAAGATATTGTAGTGTTAATTTCCCCTAGGTGTCTGGTTCGAGGACTCAAGCATGCCTCAGGTTCTGTTTAAGTGCTTAGAAAGATATCGTAGTGTTAATTTCCCCTAAGTGTCTGGTCCGAGAACTCAGGCATGCCTTAGGTTCTGTTTAAGTACTTAGAAAGATGTCAGTGTGTGTTAATTTCCCCAAAGCAGGAGGTCTGAGGGACCCGACGTAACTAAGGTTCTATTTAACCACTTAGAAAGATGTTGTAGTGTTAATTTCCCCTTAGGTGTCTGGTCCGAGGACTTAGACATGCCTTAGGTTCTGTTTAAGCACTTAGAAAGATGTCAGTGTGTGTTAATTTCTCCAAAGCAGGAGGTCTGAGGGACCTGACGTAGCTAAGGTTCTGTTTAACCACTTAGAAAGATGTCGTAGTGTTAATTTCCCCCAGCTGTCTGGTCCGAGGACTCAAGCATGCCTTAGGTTCTGTTTAAGCACTTAGAAAGATGTCAATGTGTGTTAATTTCTCCAAAGCAGGAGGTCTGAGGAACCCGACGTAGCTAAGGTTCTGTTTAACCACTTAGAAAGATGTCGTAGTGTTAATTTCCCCTAAGTGTCTGGTCCGAGGACTCAGACATGCCTTAGGTTCTGTTTAAGCACTTAGAAAGATGTCAATGTGTGTTAATTTCCCCAAAACATGAGGTCTGAGGGACTTGACATAGCTAAGGTTCTATTTAACCACTTAGAAAGATGTCGTAGTGTTAATTTCCCCTAAGTGTCTGGTCCGAAGACTCAGGCATGCCTTAGGTTCTGTTTAAACACTTAGAAAGATGTCGTAATGTTAATTTCCCCTAGGCGTCTGGTCCGACAACTCAGGCATGCCTTATGTTCTGTTTAAGCACTTAAAAAGATATCGTAGTGTTAATTTTCCCTAGGTGTCTAGTCTGAGAACTCAAGCATGCCTTAGGTTCTGTTTAAGCACTTACGGGAAGATTATAAGGTATCAATATATACCTTCCAGAATTAGCCCACAGTGGGCGCGATTAGAAGCTATCAATATATACCTTCTAGAATTAGCCCATGATGGAGCCCCTCTGATTTGCTACACCATCAACATATACCTTTAGAATAAAGGTTCTTTCAGGGAGATTGTGCCAACCGATTCTTCATCCATGCTGTGTGTTGCTACCACTTCTTCTCATGGAGATTCAGTGAACTTGGCCACCAAATTTGCGAGGACCTGGTCCATGGCAGAGGTGTGAGGCATGTACTTGATGTCAAAAGCTCCTAGAACCGTGATCCTACCATCCTTAAACATTGCACTCACTAATGCACAAGTACTTTCCCACAGACGACGCCAATTGTAAGGTCACAATTTGCGGCCCAAGTCCAAATTATATGGAGTCTTAGTCCTATGAGCCCAATGCAATAAATTTGTAGAGAGTGGGTCAAAGAACTGGGTCCTAATGAATTGGACAACAGCTAATATGGATGTGAGATGATTAAGCAAGAACAAGGAGCATAGAGCTGAGCGAATTCACTATCTGAGGACATAAGCATTCATGTTCGAGGAGGCAATTGTTCATATAAATTGCCTAAACTAAATACAAATGCAATTTAGATTGCTACAGAGTTATTTTCTTTGTTTTTCCACCCTCCACAAATATTATTTAAAAACTATTATTTACTTTAATTTCTTTGTTTTATATTTAAAAGTTGACATATAATTTTATAAGGTTTAATATACTAAAATTTGTTATGTTCAGTAGTTATTCTTATACTAATACCAACAATATTAGGGTATAGAACACATCTGAAATTGAAAGCTTAGATTTGTGTAAAAACACAAGAGCTTGTTTAGACAAAAAAAAAAAATACGACTAGATTACTTTTACCCTAACTTATCTAAGTGCGAAATAAGAGTAAATGAAGTGCAATCACTGAAACTACTTTAGTGCATAAACATGAACAATAAGCAATAAATGAAAAGCACAAGAGTAAGGGAAGAGAGATGCAACCACAAGATAACACTAAGACGTGTTATCGAAAAGGAAACTGAAAAACTCAACAAAAAACCTCTCCGTGACCCTCTAAGTCAAAATCAATCAACTAGAAAATAAAGTTGGAGTACACGAAAACAAAAGACCTTCTAACCCTAGTCTATCCAATGTACTTGAGCCATCCAAGCTCTTGCTACCAATGGACTTCTCAGAGTCATGTCTTCTCTAACTTTCCGGATCCTACAATATGCCCGATTGCATCCACCAAGCCTCACCGGCTTCTTTTGGCAAATCCCCAAAGTTTCCCAAGCTCCAAAACACTCTCTACACTCTGATCTGGTGTGGGTTGTATTTGGGTACAAATCTCCTCTCAAGGTATGACAATAGTTGCGACAGAGCCACATTATAGGTTGGGGAGCCATGGCCCCCGCAAAATTTTGAAATATTTTAATATCCTATATATATCACTACAACAAACTTGAGTTTTTTTAACATATTTTTATCCACGGTCACTAAAAAATGTTAATAAAAACTTTAAATTTCTATGGTTATACACAACTATTGAGTAAAGTAAAGAAATTCACATATTTATTTCCACAGTTGGTATAACTATTGAAACTTGTATTTAAAAAAATCCACACATAACTGTTGAAATAGGTGTTTAAAAAAAACAAAAAACAAAAAAAAAAAACAAAAAGGAAATAGGTGTTAAAAAATAAATAAATAGGGAAAAGTTATATCAACAGTAGGATAAACGTGGAAAAAAATAAATTAAATATTTTATCAACAATTATAAAAACACAGGACTTATATAGATTCTACAGTGTTTTTTACGATTAATTTTTTTTTTTATCATTCTAGCTCTCTCTCACTCTCTCTCTCTCATAGCTGTTTGCGGTCATGGCTATTAATCAATTTCAAAACCTTTCTATTTTTCTATTATTTTCTAAGCAACCAAATAGAGTTCTTAACAAGGTTTTTTTTTTTTTTTTTTTTAATTTATTTATTTATTTATTTTTTACGATTTTCGTTTTGATTTCCTCATCAAGATCATCGCTATCGAATTGATTTCACCAAATCCCTTCGATTAGGTACTACTACATTCAGATATTCACACTTTTCCCTATCCAAACCCTTCGATTAGGTATTTTTTCTATTTCTCTCGATTTCGTAGTTTTAAAAGCTTATTTCTTATCAGTTTGTTTTTGCTTGGACTCGAATTTTGTCCATACTTTGTTATTCGCTTTGTGTATTTTGAACTTTTGTGGTTTTTGTTCTTGAATTTGAAATGCTATGTCAAAATTGAATTTGTGGTTTTGTGTATTGCGTGCTTTCAATGTGATTGCAGGTGCATTTGCATTGGTATTTCAGCTCAATGAATGGTCAAAGAGAGTTCAAAATTCACTATCTGTGGGATTGAAAGCAAGAACGTCAATTGTTGAGTAAGTGAGTGAGATGCAGGTTCTAGATAAATTTCATTACTACTGTTTACATTTGGGTATTTTGAAAATCTTGGTATTTTGTTTTTAAAAGTGTTATTTATTCATTATGGTAGTTGTAAATAGTTAGTTTTGTATCGGTTCAGTAGTTTTTTTTTTTTTTTTTTGGGGGGGGGGGGATTATGAATATGGGACTGATACTATTTTTTATTGTGATTATTATTCGAACTTTAATAAGGTTTTATTGAAGGATTTGGTTTGAATTGAGGTTAGGATTTGGGGATATGGTTTGCTTTTGGGAATATTTGCTGTGGACCCGTCGTGTTGACTTTTGTATATATTCAATATGGTTAATGTGCAAGAGGTGTTGGGTTTTGAATTTTTTTTTTTTGGATAGGTAAGAGAAATTATATTCAAAAAACTGCTAGATGCAAAAGAGCACTAGCAATATGAAAGTACAAAAACGAAAGGAAACAAAGGAAAAAACAAAAAAACATTAATTACAGAGAAGAAGAGAGCTAAGGAAAAAAAGGAATAGAGTCACTAGAAGTGAGTCCCCAAGCCCTAGCCCAATCAAAAAGGGAACCAGCGAAGAGAGCAAGCAGCTGGTCTTCAGATCTATCCAGATCCTCAAACGTTCGCCGATTGCGTTCCTTCCAAATGCACCACATCAAACACAGCGGAACTAGATTCCAAATGTTAGAAGAATGCTTCCCCAACCAATTCCACCAATTAAACAGACAGTCTTGCATCGAACGCGAGGGAACCCAAGAAATCCCAAAAGTCCTAAAGACAAAACACCATAGCCGATAAGCCTTTCCGCAATGTAACAACAAATGATCCACTGTCTCACTGCAGCAACGACACATAATACACCAGTCAACGAAATCAAAGCCCTTAAGACTCAAGTTATCTCCCGTGAGGATCCTATTCCAAGTGGTTGTCCAAACAAAGAAAGAGACACGCCGAGGTGCCTTAACTTTCCAAATACCTTTCCAAGGAAAAGCAATGGAAGAAGAGCCATGTAACTTATGATAAAATGAGCGGATAGTGAAGTCTCCATTTTTTGTCAAGATCCATCTCAAACGATCATCATCTGTCATAGAAGGTAAATGGGAAGCCAAGAATCGAAAGAAATCATCCACCACATCTCCCTCCCAATCATTAGGACCCCGAATGAAACGAACATCCCAAGATCTCCTATCCCCTGCTCCTTGACATATCAGAAATGATTCTACGGATGCCTCTTTGTTTGCAGCAAAATTGTACAGGGTTGGAAAAGCCAAAAGGAGAGGAAGATCTCCGCACCACCTGTCTGACCAAAATTTCACTCTATCCCCCACCCCAACCTTATACTGGACATATTTGTTAATAACTTCCCAACCCATCCGAATACTTCTCCATAAACCACACCCAAGAACACCCCTTCCCAACTTAGAGGTCCACCCCGCCTAATCTTCCCCAAATTTCAAAGCTACCACCCTCCTCCAAAGCCTATTCTCCTCGATCCCAAAACGCCAAAGCCACTTTCCCAATAAGGCTTTATTGAATGTGGTCAGCTTCCTAATACCCAAACCACCGTTAGCTATAGGCAAACATACCTTATCCCAACTCAATAAATGTGACTTAGAATCACCCCACAGGAAGTCCCTTTGAAGCTTCTCAATTTTGTTGGCCACATGCGAAGGAATGGTGAACAAAGATAAGAAATAGGTGGGAAGACTAGATAGCGTACTTTTAAGTAGTGTCAACCTACCACCTTTAGATAAGTACAACTTCTTCCACCCTGCCAACTTCCGTTCAATTTTCTCCAAAATAGGGTTCCAAATAGAAGGGGATTTATGGGACGTTCCTAGTGGCATACCAAGATACATCATTGGCAAGGCCCCAATCCTACAACCCAAAAACTCTGCCAAAGCCTGCATATTATTTACCTCCCCAATAGGAACAATCTTACTTTTAGCTACGTTAACCTTCAAACCAATCACAGCCTGAAAACCAAGAAGCAACAGTCAAACATGAAGGATTTGCTCCACCTCTGCATCACAAAACAAAATAGTATCATCCGTGAATAGCAGGTGGGAATGCATTCCCCTCTACCCCTCCTACCATTCGCCTTAAAGCCACTAATTAAACCTGCCCCCTCCATTCTCTTCACCATTCTACTAAACACCTCCATCATAACTAAAAATAATAGGAGAGACAACGGATCACCTTGTCTCAAACCTCTAGAACTACCAAAGAAGTCAGCTGGAGACGCATTAACCAAAACAGAGAACTGCACTGTAGAGATATAGGTACGAATCCAGCTACACCATTTCTCCCCAAAGCCCATTTTCTTTAACAACTTCAGAAGCACCTCCCAATTCACATTATCATAAGCTTTCTCAATATCTAACTTACAAATCACCCCCGGAACCTTACTCTTCAATTTGCTATCAACACACTCATTGGCAATGAGAACTGAATCGAGGATTTGCCTACCTCCCACAAAGCTATTTTGAGATTCAGATATCAATTGATCTAGCATCATTTTCAATCTATTAGCCAAAACCTTTGCCAAAATTTTATATAAACTCCCCACCAAACTAATAGGTTTGAAATCACGAATGTTGGAGGCACCATTCTTCTTAGGAATCAAAGCTATAAAGGTAGCATTAAGAGATTTCTCAAACTTACAATGCTCATGGAACTCTTCAAAGACTACCAAAACATCTCTTTCTACTACCTTCCAGCAATGATGGAAAAAAGCCATAGAAAAACCATCTGGACCTGGGGCTTTATCCCCTTCCATATCTCTAACCACTGAAAGAATCTCATCTTTCTCAAACCTTCTCTCCAACCAACCTCTCTCCGACTCCCCTATTTAGTCAAACTCCAAACCTTCCACAAAAGGTCTCCACTCCTCAGACTCTTGATAAAGGGTTTTATAGTATTGAACTACCTGAGCAGCAACTTCTGCTCCATCCTCATAGATCACCCCGTCCACTTCTAAGAAACTTAGGTGGTTGAACCTTCTATGAGAATTAGCCATCATATGAAAGAACTTAGTATTGTTATCTCCCTCCTTAATGCACAACATCCTCGATTTTTGCCTCCACGAAATCTCCTCTAGAGAAAGAAGCTGCTCAACTTGCGACCTTGCTTCATTTCTCTCAACCCTCTCCGTCTCAGTGAGACCAAGAACCCCTTCCTTAGCGTCTAAAACCTCTAAAGCCCCCAATAATTCTTTCTTCCTGCGCCAAACATTGCCAAATTCTTGACGATTCCACTAAATAATGTCTTCTTTCAATGCTTTCAATTTTTTAGCAAACACAAAACTAGGGGTGCCCGAAAAAGAATGGCGATTCCACCAAGAGTCAACCCTATCAACAAACCCATCCGTCTTCAACCACATATTCTCAAAACGGAAAGGACTTTTCCTCCTCGCCATACCCCCTAGTGGAAAGGACGATTCCACCAATGCTTTGAATTGCCTTGCCATGCTTATGATTGGTTGCTCTCTTATGACAATGATTAGGACTATGTGAAAGGACAAGAGAAAAGTTTGTTTTTGACACTGCAAAGTTTTCAAATAATGAAGCGGCTTGTTTTATTGAAATGGATTTGTATACTTATTCTTGATGTTTACGCTTTCTTGGATTAGCACTTCCGATGCAATGTTTACTCTTCTTGGATTACAGGATTAGCACTCTGTATAATGTCCATAATTAGAATTGTTTATCAGGAACTTGGTATTTCGTTATATAATATTCATTGTGAGGCTGGTGGTCTTCCTGGACTGAAGGCTGCTTGTAGAATGAACTCCAAACAGAGTAGAAATTATCTTGTAGTGGATGGAAATTGGAATTGGTTATGGGATAAACCTGCCCATTTATTGTGGTTGTCTGATTTTGCTAGAAATAGATTCTGAGTTGAATAGTCTTCAACATCAACCATGTCTCAAGTGTCTTATACCTTAGATACTAATTTTGTTGTCATACTTTTTACTCTAGTTTGGAATTTATGTTGTCTTTTATTCATCTTGAATGTACATGTTAAGGAGGTTGGATTTAGTTTTTACAGAATGAGACCAAAGAAAGACAAATACAACCAAACATGGATGACATCATGACTCATAGTTCCTATTAAAAGCTGTATGATACTAGATCTCCCATTTGTTGCATCTTACATGTTTGTGGAAATGTGTGTTAGAATTATGTGATTTATTTTTGCATTTTTATAGAGTTTGTGGGGCTTCTCTAGGTGTTTATGTTCCATTTCCTAGACAATGCCCAATGCACACCGCGAAGGGACATGAACTGTTGCTATTGTTGTGAGCTTAGGTAAGAATTGAAATCCATCATCCTTTTTTATTTATTTCCCTTTCAGTTTTGTTTCCTTAATACTTATTCGTTATTTGTACTCATGATTTCTGACACTAACCATTGATAAATTTATCAATGATATGGAAAAAGAGAAGATTTAGCTCTAATTTAGCTTTTGATGGCTATTAGTGTTATTTCGTTATTTTGTAATTGTTGTATGCAAATACATCTTTTTTTGTTTTCCTTTATTTGATTATTTTAGATATGAGTTTTTGCATATGTATAGACTGTGGATTGAAGGAATAAAGTTGGAAGAGAGAGATGGCTACGTTTTCTGGTGATTTTCTAGAATTTCATTATTATATAATTTAGAATTTCATGGGTGTTTGCATAGGCCTAATACCAATGAGCTCTATCTTAAATGGCACCTCCTCCCCCTTATCTTGTGGTTTCAAATTTCTAAACCTGTTGGCTGCATGGTTTACCAATAAAAGAAGTATTTGTGTTAAAATATGATGTTATTTCTTTCATCAAAAGAAAGTTAGTCAATATCCCATTTAATGGGACATATGCATTGGTTTGAGTTTCAAATTCTTCACGGGCATGTCTTGATTGGTAGCAAGTAACAATCATCATTATTGCTTACAATTTCCAATTCCTCTTCTATCGTCTAGAAATTATAGCCCCACAAGAAAGATATGATGGATTTTTGTTTGTTGATGTATTTTGGTTGGGTGGGAGTGTTTCGAGTGCTTGAATTTGAATTGGAATTGGGATTTATTCAGCTGCAGAAATTTGATTTCCAGGTTCATGAATAGTGAATTTTTCCCTTTTGACTCAAAATTTTGAGGAATCTTCCGTAGAGTTCAAAGGTCTGAAATTTGAGAGCCTAGGCCATATTATTGGTGTCTTTAGAGTCTAGGCCATATCATTGGTGTCAAAAGGAACCAATCAAAAGAAACCAATGTGACCATTTTTTAGAAGCATTGTCTAGGCATATATATATATATATATATATATATATATATTAATTTTGCATTGTTTGTCTAATGAGAAATTGTTTGATAATTAATTCATCGCGACGTTGCACCTGAGGTTTACTATTTAGATCTCAACCAATTTTTGCTAGGATGTTACCCCATTCTTGTGATAGATCGTAAGCTTTTCCAAGAAATTCTTGGACCTAGCCTAGTTTGATGTCTCCACGATTTGGGTTGAAGAGTATGTATATATTTTCAACAAGTAATCTTTGACTTTGGGTGGGTGCAGACCCTTTGGGTATATATTTGGACGCTGATTGATTTTGGATCATAGTTTGTCTTCCCAGATAAGATATGATAGTAGATGGGATAAGTGTTTTTCATTTCTCAGTTTTCAGTGATGGATATTAAAATTTATTTGTATATATATTGACAAAGAAACAAGATTCAATTATATAACGAGGCAACATCACATTCAGTAGCATCCTTCCTGATCACATGCAGAAACTGATCAGGTAAAGACAGTAGTCACAGTACATGGTTTTATTCTAGTTATTAACCAAACCATGGTTTGCTAAAACATGGGCAGCTTCATTAGCCTCTCTTCTTGCCCATTTGAATTTTACTTGGTCCATCTCTTTTGCCATTTCCGGAACATCCTCTAGCACAATTCTCAGTTCCCATGGTTCTATATGATCATATTCCCTGGTTGTGGCTTTGCAGAGTGCATCAAAGCATATCTTTGAGTCTCTCTCCCCTTTTAGCTTTCTTAACTTCAGCAATTGAGCCATTGACATTGCCCATCTTGTGGTCTTTGCCTCAGCTAAATTTACTGAGGTTTTGACTTCCAGTTTAGTGCCAGCAGCAACTACATATCCCCCACAATCTCTTCTTACTACAGCATCACAATTAATTATGAAAAAGTCAAGGGAGGTGCTTGCTACTGAGTTATTTACCCGTCTTCTGTTGATCTGAAATTGCAATTTGCTCCTGGAATTTCTTGTCTATCACGGCTAG
Organism: Quercus agrifolia; assembly: GCA_029955455.1. Lineage (NCBI taxonomy): Eukaryota > Viridiplantae > Streptophyta > Magnoliopsida > Fagales > Fagaceae > Quercus > Quercus agrifolia. The sequence goes on from JARQAD010000003.1 coordinate 27,608,089, forward strand.
CATGACATTGATATTGACTTCAGCCTGCTGAAACATTACTTTGTTACTGATGCTCCAAATTTGTTCCCAAATAATTGCTTTCATGGTCTGGAACTGAACAGCAGGGATCTCATTAGGAATCAGAGCAGTAGATGGCTCGACAACCCCATGCACTAGTTGCAAGATTGACACAGTAGGCCAGTAGCCGATTTATAAGCTCCATCTTCCCCCAAACCACAAAGCTTTCACCACTACGCATTCTTATGCAAACTAGATTCCTCCCCACATTTGCATAAAGGGCATTTGGCATCAAGTTCTTGTCCCAACTCTTGTCACCTACATTTAGTAGGCAGAATGTTTTGAGCTGTTCTCTATAGTAGCGTTTTGTTACCTTTCATATATTTTCAAACTCCATAGCTTTCTCCACACTGATCTTTCTGTACTGCACAACACACCTTGTTGCAAAAAAAATGCTGGAACTCTTTATGAACTTCCTTTGTGCATTTGCTATCCACAGCAATTTATCTGGTTTGTTTTTCATTGAGAGGGGAACCTTCCTAATGGCACAGATTGATGCATCATTAAATAGTTTCTTGTAACTTCACTGAGTCCCACTCTCCTTTCATGGAATCAATTAGTTGACTCTGATCGACTACTAAGGGCTGTTGAGCCACTGAGTTGTGTCTCTAGGAGTGGGTTTGAAATTATCCAACCATGGCACCTAGGTCAAGGTGTCTTCCCAAATTCTGACCTTTTGCCCATTGCCAATCACATAGCCCGCTTCTTTATTTAGAACTTACCTAGACTTTTCAATTCCCCGAAAGATAGTGGGATTTCTGTCTATGTAATATTCAATTCATATAATGAAATTAATATTTGATGGGACTTTAAATGATGGGATCCCATTATTTATAATTTCTATGTAAAAATCAAACTTCCCATCGAAACAGAACATTTTTTTTTTAGAATCCAATCCATGGGAAACTTTATTAATCAAGAAAAGGCTTATCTACCAATACAAGACTACTAATATTTAGAAAAATAGACTCCATCCAAATTGTTAAAGACGAGCAATATTTTACTTTTTTTGCTAAGGCATCCGCAGAGCATGATAGCATTGAACAAAGTGGAAATATTTAATATTTTCTAACTATCTTATGCATGTGCATTCCACTAGTAGTAGTTGTTGTTGTTGTTGTTGTTTTTTTTTTTTTTTTAACTCATCCCACTGGTTAACAACTAGTTAATATACATGACTTATGGATCACATAATATTAAATTAACTTCAACAGAGAAAGGCCCATCACAATAGCTTGCAATTGGGGCCTCTACATGTCATTGATGCATTGCAACCCATCCAAGTCAATTAGGCTTTTTTTTTTTTTTTTTTTTTTTTAATTTCCTTTTTCTGTTTGCAAAGTTAATTCGGCTTTGGAATTTTAAAGTGCCTACATAATATTAATTTTAAAGGAGAAAGGCCCATCACTATAGTTTGCAATTGGGGCCTCTACATGTCATTGATACGTTGCAACCCATCCAAGACAATTGGGGTTTTTTTTTTTTTCTTTTTAATTTCCTTTTTTATTTGCAAAGTCAATTTGGCTTTGGAATTTTAAAGTGCCTACTTTGCTACTTCTAAGGTAGGATTTAAATACATATTCCAACTTCATGGGTAGTAGGTACAATTTAAATAAATTTTAGCATAAATTACATTCTATATCCTATATTTTAAGGTGGTTTCAAATTAAATATTACTATATAATTAACAATTTCAAATTATTCTGTAAAGTTTCACTAATTTCAAATTAAACAATATAGTTTCACTAATTTCAAATGGTTCACAAATTTCAAAACAAATTATCTACCTTAAAATCATATAAAATTAAACTCTAAATTCTAAAATTTTAGGGTTAGATTCAAAGGCTAAATTTTTCAGTTTGATTTAGGGATTTAATTTGATACAATTTTGAAAATACGAAGTTCAATTTGAAACTTACTGAACTATAGAATTTAATTTATAACAATCTTAAAATTTATCTTCTAATTTTAAATTTTGAAAACTTTATATTTTTTTACTTTAAAACTCTCTAATAAATTATAGAGTTTAAACTTTAAAATATAATTTAGCTTCAATTTTTAAGCAGCCTTCATATTTGCATCAATTTTTTTAATTGTGTATATATATATATATATATATATATATATTTATTTATTTATTTTTAAAAATATCGAAAGTTTGTGCCAATCGTGGGCCACTACACTTAGATTATTGATTATTCAAACCTACAAAAAGTGTGGCACCTGCCAGCTAATTATCTGTGACTGGAATGATATGCAAACTAGAAGTCTAAAATGACTATACCACAGGTCCACAAGCTATTTCATTACATTTCAATCCATTACAGTATAAACAAAGTTTAGCTATAAACCAATTTGGAACCACCTCTTCTAACCTACTACATGATGAATTATTATAAGATTATTCAAATGTATTATTTAAAAAATTCACATTACTCATTAACGAAGTCATGTAACTAAATTACATATGGTGGATTGGAGGAAAATTACTCCAATTCGTTTAAAGCTTAACTTTTTTCTAACCATATTGTTCAAGCAGTTTGCAATATTGAATTGAATCAAAATAAATCATGATGGATTTGAACAACACGTAAAATCCACTAATTGGGCAAAAAAAGACACTAGTTATCAGAAACCATACATATGCTTTGACCATCAAAAGCCACCCAAACAAACAGGTTGTAATTACCAGAACATGTAGTCCTAAATTCAGCAAGATTATTGCACCAGTCAATTGGTCCTTGGTCTCCCACCTGAACCCAAAAATACAGGTCCATGACTTCCAGTTGCCGCTTGTGAAACAGTTGAAGTTCTTCAGGCTTAAAAACATAGCTCCATCTGCAGCACAAGGGATAGCATAAGAAATTTTATCAAACGAATTACAATTATGAAACAGGAAATAAAATATCAGCAAGTGCCCTAGCACCCACCCCCCTCCCCCCCCCCCCCCCCCCCCTAAAAAATAATAAATATTCAATCTTGGTCTAGTACCATTGTCATAGCATCATCACATCGGGAGGCAGGCACGCACGTGAGGAGGGTGGGATTAGAAAGAACACATAGGCTAAAGCAGATGCATAACAGACACAGATCATATGTGTATTAAGCAACAAAAGTAGCAATCTAGCATCTCCTTTGGTGCTTCTCAAAGATTTTACTTACCCTTACGAGTCCAAAAGATTTAACACAATCACAATCGAAAAACTGAAAAGTACTTAAATAAATAAAAAAAATAAAGAGAGAGAGAGAGAGAGAGAGAAGATCAATTTGTTTCAAGCAAAACAGTAAGTTTTATCGTACAATTTCAAAGAAAACTAGCATGATCCCTAGTTTCAATAGTTTCTGCTAAATTCAACTAAGCTTAATACCTAGTTTCAATGCTTTAGTAATTAAAATCTATAAATATTAGCACTGTCCTATCCCTCTTTAGCTTGATAACAACTCAAATTGCAAGCCAATGCACAGTGGAGAAGCAAGTGATCAACCAATTTCCCATCCCAATGGCACATGTAACAACACATTACAGAGAAAACTACGCTTTATTTACTTTCTTAAAATCTAAATTGACCATAACAAGTTCTAGTCAAAAAGCAATTATCGCAAAACAATACCAAAACGACTAGAACTATCACCCCCCCCCCCCCCCCCCAACCACACACAAAAAATTGAAAAAAAGAAAAGAAAAGAGAAGAAGTTAAATTCATTTCAGAGACAGTATAATCTGTTAGCTTTCCAAAGCACAACTAGGTTTTAAAAATATTTAAACTATAGCTTCACTTGGTTTCTAAGATAATAATATAGGAAGAAAGAAAACAGCTACAAATGTACAAAATCCAATGCTCAATTTTGTGCAATACAACAATTTATTAGTTTAATTTAACTATTCTTCCAATTTTACGCTCATTCTGTTCCCTCAGCTCCCCGCCCCTCCCCATCCCCCCACCCCCACCCCCACCCTCTCCTGCCCAAAAAAAAAAAAAAAAAAAAAGAAAGAAAGAAAGAAAAAAGAAAAATACATATGCTATAAAAATTTTTCAAAACTTTGGCCCCAGCCAAGCACCAGCGTGGCTATGCCATTAATTACAAATCAAAGCCCATTTCACAACATCGTGGGCAGCAAAGTTACCTTCCCTAGCAGCCTAGCTACATTAAAGGCTGACCAAAAACAGTCCATGTGGCCTTTGGACAATCAAAGTAGTCCATCTACCCCCCCACACCCCCCCCCGAAAAAAAAAAAAAAAAAACAAACAAATGTAGTAGCAATCGCATTTCACCAAAACATATTGCCTTCCTCTGCAAACCTCCATAAACACTTAACCAATATGGCTTGGTTAAAAGTGCTTAGTTTCCTCCAACCCTCCATATTTTATCAGGGAGAAAACCCCTATTCCAATCCACCAAATGTTATTTAAATTCGCCATCCCTCCACCCCTTTGCATGTACCCTCATATATATATATATATATATATATATTTTTGGTTGTGTAGAAAGGAGGGGGGGGGGGGGGGGGGGGGTATGTGGTGTGTGGTGTGTGGTGTGTAAAAAGTAAATTTATCAAGCAACATGTTATGCCCAAGAAGCAATTTCACATGAATTTTCATTATGTTAAGAGATAAGTATCCAATACCCATACATACAATAGAATCACAATTACATGGGATTAGACAACTGACCAAAGGACCATCTCAGTTTAAAAGCCTTACTAAACGTATTAGAGAACTAAGCCGAGAGAGAGAGAGAGAAGAACCAAAAGCCTTCATCTCACAGCATGTCAGGCAATTCCATTCCCCCAACCCCTCCTTCCCTTCCAAAAAAAAAAAAAAAAAAAAACTACGCATTATGTTTCTGTCCTTAGTGAAAATGATCCCCAGCTGGCTAATTCATTTGGATATTTACATAAAATATATTGCATTATAGTCAGATAACAACTGACATGCTTCATTGTTGTTGTAGACTATGGTTCTACATGGAAGCGTTCTTTTGAAATATAAGTTAAGGTAAAAAAGAACTTCAACAAGCAGCCAAGAAGCAATTCCAGGTGAATTTTCATTCTATTAGGTAGTATTACAGTGTTTTAGCAATTTGGTAGCAACTAACTTGATTCATCATTGTAGAACTACAGTTCCAGTTGTGAGCTTCTCTTTGAATATAGATTAACTCAAGGCAGTGCTAATTTTCTCTTTTCTTTTTTTCTTTGTGGGGGGGACTTCAACAAGCAAGATAGCATGCCCAAGAAGCAATTTCACATGAATTTTCCTTTTTTAAAGAGCTCAAGTATCAAATAATTATACAGACAATAGAATCACAATTTAATGAATCTTTTGGGTTCTCAACTGACCAAAGCACCATCTCAGTTGAACAGCCTCACTGAACAAATTCAACAAATAGCTGACAAGAATTGTTTACAAACACACACACACACAATGAGTCTTGAAAAAAACGAACCAAAAGCTTTTATCTCACAGCATGTCACAAGAAACAAAGGCGATTCTATTTAAAAAAAAGCCATGATTCTGTCCTCAATTTAAATGATCCCAAGCTTATTACCTTTTTGTTTTACACATATCATATAAAAAATCTGTGGTACAATACAGTCAAATAACAACTGACATGCTCCGTTGTTGTGTAACTACGGCTCTAATTGTGAGCTTCTCTTTGAATATGGATTAACTCAAGGCAGTGTCAAATTTTATTTATCTGTAGTTAAAACTTAAAATAACTTTAACAAGAAACATATCATGCCCAAGAAGCAATTTGACATGAAATTCATTCTGTTGAGTGCCTGGGTACACACAATTAAAGGATATTCTTAGTTGGACAATTACATGAAGCTTTTTGGTTCTCAAATAATTAAAGAAAAATTCTTAGTTGAACAGCCTCACTGAAAATACTGGACAACTAATCCAAAAGAATTGTTTACAAGGATAAAATCTTTTATTTCACATATTATAGGAAAATACTGGACATATTATAGGAAAATACTGGACAACAAACCCAAAAGAATTGTGTACAAGGATACACACACACACACAGGCCACCCGCGGGGGGGAGGAGGGGCTGACAAATAAAATCTTTTATTTCACATGTTATAAGAAACAAGGGAAATTCTATTCAGAAATAATTATAACAAGAACCACTGTACTAATCACATCATGATTCTGTCCTCGGTGAAAATTATTTCAAGCTGATCACTGATTTATTTGGATAATATATAATATATTGCAGTATAGTCATATAACAATTCACATGCTCTATTTATGCATATCTACAGTTCGACTTTTCAGCTTCTCTTTGGAAATAATAGATTAACTCAAGGCAATGTTAATTTTCTTTTCCTTTCTTTCTTTTCTTTGTTTGGGGGGTGGGGTGGGATGAAAGCTAAACTCTTGGGCTTGGAATTACCAAACTTTCCAGTCTATATGAATGCTAAACCAACCTGGTGTTTCCCATAACTTATGTCCTAATTCCACCCCTAAGTTGGGTAAACAAAGGGTCTAAGCAAAGTATCAAAAACATGTTTCCATTGGAGGCAGCAATGGAGAGAAGCTTTGATACTTAGATGGGTAAACAAGGGGTCCTAATCAGAGTATCAAATCCTGTCTCCATTGGAGGCTGCAATGTATGTACTGTAACTTTTCTATTCTATTTGGTTGCAAAATCCTTAGATTTATGTACAAATTCCTGCTCCTATAATAATGGGATGGAGAGTGAGATTGTGGGTTCAAGAATCCTGCAGACCTAACCACTTGGTCACATTGTTAACACTCAAACAACTTTGAAATTGTACCAAATTTAACAGGGTGATTATTTTATGAGTGGACTACAATATACAACCCTAAAATTTCAGCTCAAACATTCCCAGCAAGACTTTCTTGAATTTTGGTTATTTCATTTGTCTATCAATCAAACCTTAAAATTCCCAGTAAAATTCACACATACATACCCTTGAAAAACCCACCAATGCCATAAAACTTAAATAAATATTAAACATTAAAAAACAAAAATAAATAAAACCTGGGAATTGAGATCATCTCATCTCATCTCATCTCATCTTCTCCTTGCCACTGCTCTTCTTGGCGGCTTCCATGACCTTATCAATGTACCCTTCAATCGGTGGAGTCAATGTGGCCATGAACCGATTGGCGGGGAACGGAGTAAGGTCCGGTACCAATGCAGCAGCTCTAAGCTTCTCCGGCAGCGCCTCAATGGCCTCTTTCTTCAACCTAAGAAGGGTAGACTCGGCAGCCTGCCTCGCGCGATGCCTCCTCATCAAAACCCGACTATACTCCTTGGCCAACCGCTTGCCATCCTCAGCAGTGAGCTCATATTTGGGAACCAAATCAGCATCCACAATCCCAAGCGAAATGAGATCCAAGCCGGGTGTCCCCATGATCTCCTGAAACACTTCCTTATCCTTCTTGGAAGCCTTCTTGCTGTTCTGCTTCTTCAAGATATCGAGCTCGCGCTGGCGCTCTTTGCTGATGAGTCCCAATTTCTCTCTCTGAGCTTCGCGTGCTCTTTCTCTGGGGTTTAAGAAGCGAATAGGAGTGGGAGCGTTGAGACATAGTTGCTCCAATCGGTCTTGTCTCTCGAAACCTTTTCCGGGTTTGGGTGATTCAGTAGCGATGGTGCCTTTTTTGGTGTTGGTTCTTGTTCGCTTCAAGAGTTGGCCTGATTTCATTTTGTCCTTTCCCTTTGCGGTTTTGCTGACGCCGCATTTTTGGAGGAATTGGTGGCTCACTGATGATGATATTAGGGAGTTAGGTTTTAGGATTCGAAACATGATCATGAGAGGAGAGAGCAAGGAATTGCTTTTGGTTTTGGTGGTACTGAGTTTCTCTCATGAGTCTTGAGACTTTAGTAGGAAGAAGGAAAAGGGTTTTGGGCTTTAGGCCTGCCCCAACGAAATTCCCAATTTAACCCCGTGTCAGTTTAAATAAGTCCAATTCACACACAACACATCACAAAGTTAAGAGTGTGTTTGTTTGGGAGTGAATTAGGTGGATGGAAAATTTTGGGGAGAAAAAAGAAAAAGTATTTTTAGAGTATATTTGGTTGGGTAGAGAAGAAAGAAAATAAATAGTGGGATCTAGGTATTTTTATCTCGGGCCCACCAAAATATTTTCTCCCCAAAATGGAAAGAAAACTGAGTGAAGATGAATTTTTTCTTGATTGACAAAAATGCCCATATGCAAATTCTTCAAGTTGCCTTTATTTTCTATATATATATATATATATATATATTATTGGGCAATACCGTTGCCCTTTTTTGTTTTTGTTTTTGTTTTTTTTTTTTGTCTTTTGTTTTTGTTTTTTTGTTTTTTGTTTTCTAGGGCCTGGCTGCCTCTAAATTAGGGTGATTTCTTTTTCTTTTTTTTTGTGGTTATTTGTCACTTTTTTGTTTTAATTGAGCATCATTCTTTAACACGCGTATATAAGTTAATTTATTCAAACTCATTTTTTCCATCCTTCCACTTTTTCACTCCCAACCAAACAAAAAGAAGAGAATTTTTTTTTTTTTTTATATATTCTATCCTCCCACTTTTTCACTCATTCAACCAAATGGATCCTAAAAGTTAAAAACTACAAGAAGCTCGGATAAAAGTAGAGTATGATGTGATTTTAAGCATTGGGTTTGATGCTTTAAGCTCGCCAGCAATGAGTTTGTGCCGACGGCAAGCTAGGTAAACAACCAAGAGTTGGGTTTTTTTGGTGCGGGATTTGGGTATAACATGATGTTTGGACTAAAGTTTTGGTGGGTTGAAACTTTGAAATGAAGGTTGTGTGGAGTTATCCTAGTTGAGTGAAGTTCCGTTGGGAGCCTTCATTCTGTTCCCACACTGAAAGTTAAGGACTTTGGGTGAATTTCCTTTGCTTGAGGATTCTTCTTAGGATTTTGATCTCATTTATCTTAATGGCATTTCAATGGACTAAATGTTCAAAGCAAGATACGAAGAAAAGCCAACAGATAACCAGGGATGAGAGATCACCAACGGAAGGAAGTAGAGAACCATGAAACATTGGCACTTGAGAGGGGGGCATCGAATACATATAGTGAGTTACAACAATGGTTAAAGATCCTAACATGTTTTGTTGAGAAAGTGGTCGTAAGAGTATTCATAGTGATGGCTGTAAAAAAATTTTAAAAACATTGGATAATTTGAATTTACAAAATTGTTTAAATTTGATAAAAAATTATGTACATTAGATGTATAGATAGTATGAATTGGTAGAAAAATTTAATTACGTTTGATACATTGTGATGATGCACATAAAATAAGTAGACTGAATGCTTTGGGCTTCAATGGGCTAGAGGTTGTTTGGAAGGCCTGAAAAGAAAGAAACATAAGATCAAAGGTGACCAGGGTGAACTAGCCAAGAACCCTCTGATACTTAAGTTAGTTTTTCTCTCTAGAACTCAAGAATTCCAACTTTAGGAGTGGTGGAAACTTACCTTCATTTGATGTGGATGAGTCATTATATAGTGAACTTTGGAGTGATTACTTGTTTAGTAACTTTCTCAACGTGGATGAAAGTTAGAAGGTTCAGACTTAACTTCCACAACTACTATGGAAGTTAGAAGAGTCAAACTTATCTTCCACAACTACTATAGAAGTTAAGAACTTAGTGGGAAGTTATAGTGATGAACAAGAATTTTGCTCATACTTCGGAATAGTAGAACGTGGTCTGAATTATAAGTTCTTGAACATAAATTTATTCTAAAAATTTCTAAGTGTTGGGAGGTTGTCCAGGTGCTTCCATGCTAGACGACCTTCTTATGCTGGACGACCTTCTTATATTGGGATAGCCTTCCTGGACTTGGACGACGCTATGGACGAATTAGAGATAGTTCAATATTTAGTTCACCATCACATTGAATGTACAAAATTGTTGAAATTCAACAGAAAATTATGCACATAAGATGTACAGATTGTCTGAATTTGACAGAAAATTATGTACATTAGATGTACAGATAGTCTGAATTGGTAGAAAATTTTAATTACGTTTGATACATTGAATGTACAGAATTGTGTAAATTCAACAGAAAATTATGTACGTAAGATGTATAGATTGTCTTAATTTGTAAAAATATTTGAATACGTTAAATGTACAGAATTATGTAAATTCAACAGAAAATTATGTACATTAGATGTATACATTGTGTAGATTTGTACAAAAATTTATATACATTGGATACTTTGAATTTATAGAATTGTGTAAATTCGACTGAAAATTGTATACATTAGATGTCCATTTTATATAGATTTGTAGAAAAATTAAAATAAGTTGGACACATTCAATTTATAGAATTGTGTGAATTGAACGGAAAATTGTGTACATGAGATGTACAGATTGTCTGAATTTGTAGAAAATTTGAATACATTCAATACATTGAAAGTACAGACTTGTGTAAATTCAACGGAAAATTGTGTACATTTGATATACAGATAGTCTGGATTTGTAGAAAATTTTGAATTCGTTGGATACACTAAAATGTAAAGAATTGTGTAAATTCAAAGAAAAATTGTGCACATTAGGTTTACACATTGTCTAGATTTGTTGAAAATTTTGAAAACCTTGAATGTATAGAATTGTGTAAATTGAATGGAAAATTGTGTACATTAGATATACAGATAGTCTGGATTTGTAGAAAAATTTAAATACAATAGATACATTGAATGTACAGAATTGTGTAAATTCAACGGAAAATTGTATACATAAGATGTACAAATTGTTTGGATTTATAGAAAAATTGAATACCTTGAATATGTTGAATATACAAATTGTGTAAATTCAACTAAAAATTGTATATATTGACTATACAGATAGTTTGGATTTGTAGAAAAATCTAAATATGTTGTATGCATTGAATAAAAAAATTGTTTAAATTCAACTGAAAATTGTGTACATTACATGTATAGATTGACTAGATATGTAGAAAAACTTAAATACGTTGGATACATTGAATGTACAGAATTGTGTAAATTCAAAGGAAAATTGTGTACATCAGATGTACAAATTGTCTGGATTTATGGAAAAATTTTAAATACATTGGATACACTGAATTTAACTCTTACGCACGCAACCACAAGCCTATGTACGCAGGTAGAGTTCTGGACTCTCTATAAAGCAAGTTTTTATAAAAATCTCAGCAAAGGCAATCTCTCATTGCTTGGAATTGCCTCCACCTCTTCTCTTTGAACACTATAAAAAAGCCCCACGGCCCTTTTTCCAAAAAAAAGAGAGAATCTACTCCAAAAAAAGTGATTCAAGAGAAGCATTTTACTTTGAAGAGCATCCTAAACTAAAATTTCTTAGCTAGGACTTATTTTAGTCCAAAGCCTTCTAGTTAAACTTACTAACCCTCTGGTGTTTTTTTTTTTTTTTTTTTTTTTGGGTAGATTGATCAAGGGAAATGGTCAAAATCAAACTCTAAAAGCTTTTTGTATAAGGTGCTTGTTCTTACTCTTATCCTTTGTTTATTTGTTTTTATCTCTCTTTTCTTGCTTTAAGATCTTCCTGTGTAGTTTAGGTTTGTTATTTGATTGTTTAGAAAGCATACTAGGTTGTTTAGACTAGGTTTTGATTGGTGTGTGCTTACTGCATTTCTGGGTAGGGTTGCATACGCAGGCTCGTGCCTACGTACGTAGCTTTATGTCCTTGTGTACACGAGCTTCTACATGCGTACGCAAGCTCAGGCCAGAAACTTAGATTTGTTTGTTCTTTTTGTTATTTCTTTTAAATGCATGTTTTAACTTTTGTTTAGTTTATTTTTTTCACATGTTTAGGTTCTAGGTGAGTATTATAACATGTTTTCAAGTCTTTTACTTAGATTATATGATTAGGGTTTCATGCTTGATGAACATGCACATGAACATGCATTGATACATAGGTGTTGTGATGCAGTGAGGTAAGTCATGCATAATCACATGTACACGCATTTGACTTGGTCGTTTAAAGTGAGTTAATCGATATGATGAACATGCTTGTTTAGTGCCATGATGCCATGCTTTGAATTGTTTAATACCATGTGAGGATGTTCTTGCCTTGATATACTTGTTGCCTTTGGATAACATGATTGAATGCCATGATAGATGAATGCTAGGGTTTGGGATGATATGCCATGTTGTTTTCGTAGATGCATGTGTGTATGTGTGTGAGTCTAGAGTAACCTATTAGAAAACCCTTTGATGAGATTAGGATTTGGAACACAATGAGTGGAGACCGACCTACGAGTCAGGTAGGGTTGGATGTCTAACACCTTCCCATCCCCATACCTAAACTTTGGACACGTGCTTTAGTAAAGATTAATCCTTCCACAAGAGTGTTGTGTGTGTGTGTGTGTGTATAGTTCCTAGACCTAATCTAGATGGCGACTCCATTTTCACCCTCCGCCTGACCCACCCTAGGCCGAGACGTACTTCCCACGAGAAGACCCAACTCGTCGCGAGTGCAAGCACCCATAGTCCCTAACTGATGAACCTTCATACTTAGCTCCACACCGATTGCGTGTTCTCCACTTAAATATCCTCATATGGAAAGAACTTTCACACCATGCGTAAAGATCCTTTTACATATTTGTATCCTCCAAATATTGGAAGTTAGGCCAAAGGATCTTGAAGCATTAACTCCATACTCTTCCTACAAGGAAAGAACCTACATTCATGGGATCTTGGTCAGCTCTATACCACTATATTAGCACCAAGCCTTCTCTTCTCCAAGGTACGTGAATTTCCTAACTCTAATACTTTTAGAGTTATTGGAGGTCCTTTAGTCAGTCACTGACTTAACCTTCAGAGGGTCTTTGGCCGGCATCCCACCGATGCTCTCTGTAAATTCTTCACTTTTTGTTCTTCAAATACCTCCATTCATTGCGTGTGTGGACGATTGACTCACTAAAATTTTTTTCATCATCACAATCCATCTCCATACCTTTATACAATTCATGAACATAACTAACTAACTAACTAACACTTGATGATACCAAAAATCATTAGTAAGTCACACAGTCCTTACGTGCTCAAGACAACACCTGCACAACACAAAAAAAGAAGACCTTAAGAGAGTATCGGTGTGATACTGGCCAAAGACCATTCGAAGGTTAAGTTAGAGAGCTTTCTTCACAACTCTAGAGTGCCAGAGTTGGGGTAAATTATGCGTATCTTGGTTTGTGACGATTTCGGGATTTTTATAGTAGCATTGGGTTGACATTCGTTTCTTGGCATAGAGAGCCTTTTTTTGTAGGGAAGATCCTCATTAATATGCGTATCTTACGAGATCCTTTCCTTATAAGAATCCCCTTGATTAGGTTTAACCATGGGGCACAAAATGGTTCCTAATATACTCATGTGTGAAGGCCAAGCAAGGCCATGTCAGACTTATCAAATTTTTACTTATCCCCTTCAGCTTCCTTCCGTCAGCTTCTTATCCTGTCTATGCATTCTAGTCATCTCATTCAGGTGTTGTTGACCTCAAGGCGTAGCCGTCGGCCTTGAGATGGAATCGTTGGCTTTATGATATCGTCGTTTATGTTTATGAATGCACAGGTAAGGCTGACGAGTTCATTAGGACCGTCGGCTTTGTCTTATGTGAGCAAGTTTATCATCCTTCTAGAATTACCCTTATCAGCTGCCCCTTACTACATAGCTCCGTCGGCTTTAGTTGACTGTTTATGGAGTTTGATTTGTAGCTTTTTTATCATTTTCATTTATTCAGGAAAAAAAGAAAGGGGTATTCATTAATGGTTCCTCAAGCAGCCATTATTAAATGCTTGAACACGTGGCACAAGCTGGTTGGCCTCATTTTTGAACAAGACCGTCACTTCATCTCCCGTGCATTTTTCATCCTATATATATCTCACCACTTCCCCTCATTTCTCTTATTTCATCATTGCTGATCTTAAGAGAGAGCTTTTTGTTATTTCGTCAACTTTGCTACCGTCAACTTGCTGATCTCGTCGCCTTTACTGTCATCATCTTGCTGATCCCGTCACCTTTCAAAGAGCCGTCTACTTATCTTGTAAGTCCTTTTCTTTTTTCATCCTTTCTTTTATTTCCGTTTTTCTAATTGGTTGTTACTTCTATATAGAGACCCGTCAGCTTAGGTTCTTAAAATACCTCTATCACTTGTAGGTGAATAAATGTTGGGAGATAGTTAGTCGTCGTCAATCAGTGAAGGGGCGGGCTATGACGAAGTCTTCCCATCAAGTCATGGGCCCGAGAAGGGCTTATCCTAGTCGTCAGAGAGGGAAACATTTGCCCATTCTCCTATCAACGAAGAGGAAAACTGTGATGGAAAGGAAGTAGTGGGAGATAAGGATGAGTGCAATGAGGGTGAAGGAGAGAACTAGGGAGAGTTATAGGGAGAAGATGACAAAAATGATGATAAGAGCAACGGGAGCTTCTGTGGAGGGAAGTTCAGGAAGTCTAGGGGATGGTCATACTCATCCCTTCATTTTTCCTAAGATGTGGACCGTTAATGACTTCAAGCAGACGATGACGACCAACATCTTTAAGAACTTAAGAGACCGTTATCAAATTCCTGACAATATCCCAATCCGTCTAATCGGGAAGTTTGAAAAGTGCTACTTGGGGAAAACCGTGGACATCGGCATGTATGATGCCATGTTTGTAGCAAGGTTGAGATTGCCACTTACGACACTATACCATCAGTTGGCCAATTTTCTAAGACTATTCGTCAGCCAAATTACTCCCAATGCCTAGAGGATATTCATTAGAGCTAAACTCCTATGGGGTCGTCTTAGTGGCGGGAACCGTCAGCTTTCACTGGACGAGTTCTTTTGGTGTTATAGACCCTAGTACATCGTCTCGTCTTAAGGGATATAACATTTTGCTACGCGGAAGAAAGAGCTTAGGCTGGTGTCAAACATGCCTGACTCCAATAGGAATTGGAAGGGTAGATAATTTTTTATTCAAGGGATGGAATGGGTGTGCCGTCGAGAAGAGTGGGTGATGATGCCTCATGGTTTTGACAATACTTGGGGCATTGTCAAAGATTCAGGTCTAATACCATCTACATTTTCACTTTTTTCTTTATTTATTTGTCTTAAGTGTTTAATGTCGTCCACTTTTCCTTATTTTCAACTAGCGTTCGTCCACACATAATAGACAAGCAAAAAGCCTTCATCTGTTAGGTTCTAAAGATCCCTTTTGACAAACGGAGGTGTAGGGACCTAATTACCCTTGATACTTTGCATGCTTATTGTGGTGATCTTGAGCCGATGCCTGCAGCTCGCAGACTAAATGCATACTCTCGTCGGCGTAAGTTATATTTTTTGTTTCCTTCTTCTCGATCTCTAACATCCGTCTCTTATCCTTTGTAGAAATGGAGGCAGTGAGGCAAAAAGCTCTGGTAAGGGCAGCTGTAGCGAGCAAGAAGAAGAAGGAAAAGGAAGGGGCCTCCTTATCAGCTCCCAAGGATGTCACCAAGGGTACGTCCAAACGGAAGAGCGACGGGAAGGATGACTGTCCGCTAAAGAAAGGGCCGGGCATTCCTGCTGGTGACAAAAAGCCAAAGCAATCTTTGCTTTCCAAGCCCAGCCATGGAGTTGGTAAGGGTTTGATGATGGAGACTGGCCTCGACACCCAGGGAGTCCGTCGCCTTCTCACGCATAAGGAACATGCCGTTGAGATAGTTGAGTCAATCATCAAGGAGACGGACTTAGATCCTTGTGCTGAGCAGTTGACTGAAGACTTAAGGGTGTTGGGTCTCTTTGACCTAGCCAGGGTATGCTTTTCTTCACATTTCATTCTATTTCGTGTTTGCTTCTCTTGCTGACGGTTTGTTTTTGTTTCTAGGCATTGGTGCACATGAAGGCGTTTCAAGATAGGAGTGTCACTTAGGAAGGGGTGATTGGCTGGCTCCATAAGTGGAACGAGACCTGACCAATGAGCAAGATCAATATAAGGGGGCTCTCCATACGCTTAATAAAGAGGTGATGGCTTTGACCGAGTAGCTGAAGGAGGAAGCTCGCCTTAGAGAGGAGTAAGAGGCGAAGGTGAACCTAGAGAAGGAGCTGACGGCCTTTTGCGAGCAAGCTAAGACGGCTAGGGCTGACGTTGTAAAAGAGTTCAAGGCTTCCCAGCCTTTTATCAACGCCTGTGCAGTCTACTATGGTGACTGGTTTGAGGATTGCCTGAAGCAGGTCAGATTCATCTACCCAAACTTGGATTTATCCAAAGTCACCATGGACAACCCACTGCCAATGACTCCTGCTCGTGGTGACACCGTTAGTGAGGAGATCGACTACTCCACTAAGTCAGAGTGGGATTTAAAAGATAACGACGTCATTCTCGCTCAGCCCGCTATCAAAGGCCCCGTCGTTCCTCAGGCTCGGTTTGCTGATGATCCTTTTTCTCATTACGCGTCGAATAGCGTTGCCCAGGATGCCCCCAACTCCTTTACTCCAGATGCCCAACACCGAACTGCTCAGGACGCCATGAACATTTAACTTTAATTTTTTATGTATCCATTTTTATTTTCAAACAGTGGTAAATGCCCTTGTTTTTGGGCTTTGTTTGTAAACATTTTACTTTATTTATGGCATATTTTTATTATTTCACATCTGTTACTTTTAGTATATTTGCCTATGTGTTGATCTTTGTTTTGAGATATGCGTATGTCCGTCTAGTTCTGTAGGATGTATTTGTCTCCCAAAACGACTTGTGTGAACCCGTCTACTTTGACAGATTCATCCACCTTATGATAATGAACTTGTCTTGTTTGGGGGCCTAATAACAAATTTGTCCACTTGTGGACTTAATGTCTTCAAAGCATCCCCATGGGATGAACTCGTCCATTTTGTGGATTCAATAACTAAATCGTCCATTTGTGGACTTAATAATTAACTCGTCCACTTGTGGACTTAATAAGAAACTCGTTCATTTGCAAACTTATGATTTCAAAGTACCCCCATGGGATGAACTTGTCCACTTGTAGACTTAATAATAAACTTGTCCATTTGCAAACTTATGATTTCAAAATATCCCCATGGGATGAACTCGTCCACTTGTGGACTTGATAATAAGCTTGTCCACTTGTGGACTTCTAATAATAAACTTGTCCACTTGTGGACTTTAATAATTAACTCATCCACTTGTGGACTAACTTCAAGGCATCCCTATGGGGTGAACTTGTTCACTTGTGGACTTAGTAATGAAATCAGTCCATTTGTGGACTTAATGATTTCAAAGTATCCCTATGGGATGAACTTGTGGACTTAATAATAAACCCATCCAATTGTGGACTTAACAATAAACTCGTCCACTTGTAGACTTTATAATTTTAAGACATCCCCATGGGATGAACTTGTCCATTTGTGGACTTTATAATAAACTCGTCCATTTGTGGACTTAGTTACAAAAGTAGTTTTGTAGAGACAAATATATATACACAGGTCATATATGAATAACTCTTGTTATTATGGTAAATGCGTGCAGAAGTAAAAAAATTGTTCTTAAAAAAGATAAAAACCTGCCCTTTGGGCTTAGAAAGTACTATAGGTAAAAATTAACTAAAAGAAATAAACTGGAAATGAGGAGTGTCACTCTTCATGCTTGTCATTTACTGGTAGTATTTCCTGAGATACTCGGTGTTCCATAAATGGTGCAACTTCTATCTGTCTAGCGTCTCCAGGTGGTAGGTGTCTTTCCTTTGCCATGAAGTGATTCTATAGGGTCCCTCCCAGTTAAGATCGATCTTTCCCTGGGAGGGATCTCTAGTGGCACCCGTTACCTTCCTCAAGACAAGGTCTCCGACATTGAAGTCTTTGTGCCTGACTCTGGAGTTGTAGTGCTTAGCCATGAGGTCCTGGTATTGTGCTAGTCTTTGTTTAGCTGCTGCCCTGGCTTCATCTACTAGGTTAAGTTGTATACGCATGGCCTCGCCGTTCCTTCTTTCATCATAATTGTCTACCCTGTAACTTGTGAGTCCAACCTCAGTTGGGATAACTGCCTCGCTTTCGTATGCTAGTCAAAATGGCATCTCTCTTGTAGGTGTTTTGGCCGCTGTCCTATATGCTCATAGTACGCCTAACAACTCTTTTGGCCATATACCATTTGCCCTCTCGAGCTGAATCTTGATGATTTTAAGCAAGGATCAGTTCGTGACCTCAACTTGTCTGTTGGCTAGAAGGTGGAAGGGGGAGAAGTGATGGTTCTTAATTCCTAATTGTGAGCAAAAGTCCCTAAAATAGTCATTGTCGATCTGCTTCCCATTATCTAAGACCAAGAATCTAGGGATCCCGTATCTGTAGAGGATGTTCCACCAGATGAAGCTTCTCACGTTCTTCTCTGTGATGGTGGCTAGGGCTTCAGCTTCTACCCATTTGGTGAAGAAGTCAATGCCGACTATTAGGAACTTCAGTTGTCTCATTTCTACTGGGAATGGGCCTATGATGTCCAATCCCCATTAAGCAAAAGGCCATAGGGCCGTTATTGGGACGAGCTCTTTTGTTGGTTGTCTGATGACATTACTGAATTTTTGACATTTGTCGTAGGCTTTAACATAAGCCTGGGCATCCTTCTGCATAGCAGGCTAGTAGTATCTAGCTCAAATCAGTTTGTGTACCAACGACCGTGACCCTGAGTGGTTCCTACAGATCCTTTCATGGACTTCTCTCATGACATAGTCCGCTTCTTCGAGGCTTAAGCACTTAGGTATGGGCGAGAAAAGCCTCTTTTGTACAAGACATCCTTTATCAGAATGAATCTTGCTGTTTGGACCTTCAACTTCCTTACGGCTTCCTTGTCGTCTGGTAATGTGCCGTCTTTCAAATAGGAGACTAACAGTGTCCTGAGCCTACCTCCTACACATTAATGGTCTCTATTAATGGTGAAAACCGAACGAAGGAAAGCACCTTGTTAAGAATGATCATGTGTTCTACTAATGTGGCCTTGGCAAGACGGTTGGCTTACTCGTTTTCTCCTCTTGGGAATTGAACGATCTTGGCCTGTAAGTTGTCCACCCTTTTCTTTACTTGCTCTAGGTCCTTCTTCATCCTCTCGCCCTTACATTTGTAAACACCATTTACTTGGTTTGTGATGACCTGGGAGTCGCAACGAGTGCAAGATCTAATCCTACCACTAGCACTTTGTACTTCGCTTCATTGTTGGTGGTAGGGAAGTCAAGACGAACCATGCATTCAATCTCGTCCCCTTCTAGAGAACAGAATACAATACCCACTCTGCCAGCCTATTTGTTGGATGATCCGTATGTATACTCCACTGGGGATACTCTTTTGCCCCCTGCCCTTCCATGTTAGTGAACTCCGCAATGAAATCAACGACTACCTGTCCCTTTACAGCAGTACACAGGCGGTACTGTACGTCGAATTTGCTCAACTTTATTGCCCATAGTACTATTTGTCTAGCGGCTTCAAGATTGCTTATCGCTCACCGTAAGGGTTTGTCAATCAGGGCGACCATCATGTGGGCTTGGAAGTAAGGCTCGAACTCCGTAATGAAGTCAATGACCACCTGTCCCTTTACAGCAATACGCGGGCGGTACTGTACGTCGAATTTTCTTAACTCTATTGCCCATAGTGCTATTCATCCGACAGCTTCAAGATTGCTCATCACTCGCCGTAGGGGTTTGTCAGTCAGGATGACCACTATATGCGCTTGGAAGTAAGGCTTGAGCTTTCGAACAGCTGTAACCAAAGCGAAAGCGAGCTTCTCCATTGGCGGGTACCTTTCCTCTACACCACTGAGTGCTCGACTAGTGTAGTATATGGACTTCTACACCTTGTCTACTTTTCTAACCAAGGCCGCACTAACAACAGTCGAGGATACAGCCAAGTAAAGGAATAGTTCTTCTCCTGGTTTGGAGGGACTTAGCAACGGTGGGGAAGAGAGGTAGGCCTTCAAATCTTCGAATGCTTGTTGACACTCCACTCAAAAGATTTCTTTAACGTGTGGAAGAAAGGTAGGCATTTGTCCTTTCCCTTGACATAAACCTATTTAACGCGACTACCTTGTCATTGAGGCTTTGTACTTCTTTCACATTACTTGTTGGAGCCATCTCTATTATGGCCTGGATCTTATCAAGGTTGACTTTGATACTTCTTTGAGACACCATGAACCCCAGGAACTTTCCAGCCATTACCCCGAACGCACACTTACTCGGATTGAGTTTCATTTTGTAAAAATGGAAGGTGTCGAAGGTCTCCTTGAGATTGTCCAAATGGCCATCCTTCCTTTGGCTTTTCACTGGCATGTTGTCAATGTAGACTTGGACATTTCTTCCTATCTGATGTGTAAACATCTTGTTCATAAGCCTCTGATACGTTGCGCCTATGTTTTTAAGGCCGAACGACATTACTTTGTAGCAGAATAGGCATTGGCTGGTGACAAATGAAGTCTTCCCCTGATCAGTTTCATCCAATTTTATCTGGTTGTAGCTAGAGAAAGCATCCATGAAACTCAGCAATTGGTGTCGGGCTATAAAGTCTACTAGGACGTCAACCTGTGAGAGGGGGTAGCTATCTTTAGGGCATGCTTTATTTAGGTTTGTAAAGTTTACGCGCATCCTCCACTTCCTATTGGCTTTCTTGACCATCACCAATTCGCCAGCCAATCGGGGTAGTAAACTTCTCTGACAAAGTCCGCCTCTTGCAACTTGCAGGCTTTTTCCGCTATAGCTCGATCCCGTTCTTGGGCGAACACCTGCTTCTTTTGACGGATATATGGAAAAAGTTGGCGACACATTCAACCTGTGCACCATGACTAAAGGGTCGATCCCGAACATGTCTTCACAGCTCTAGGTGAAGACATCCTTGTTCTCTTTGAGAAAAGTAATGAGTGCATGGCGGACCGGCGAATTGGCAAGAGTGCTAATCCTAGTCGTTCAATCTGGTCTGGAGTTGTCAAGAAGAATTTCTTCAAGTCTTCAATGGGCTCTACCACCATCCGTTGTTCTTCTATGTTCCTGGTTTGTAAATGATCGTCCATCTCTAACATTGTTATATAGCACTTGTGTGCAGCCACTTGGTCTCCATGTACCTTTTTAACCCCGTACTCGATGGGGAATTTAATCATCAGGTGGTAGGTTGAAGTAACGACCTTCCATGAGTTGAGGGTAGGTCGTCCTAAGATGGCATTGTAGGCGACGAGTAATTGACAACAAGGAATGTAACATCCTTAGTGATTTGTTGAGGATAATCACCAACCGTTACGAGCAATGTGACTGCACCAAAGGGGTATACTCTTATCTATCCAAACCCAATGAGTGAGGTGTTGGTAGGAACTAGTCATTCTCTATCAATCCTCATCTACTATAACGCTGGGTAGTAAAGGATATCAGCAGAGCTTCTGTTGTCAACTAGGACCTGGTGTGTGTTGTAGTCTTCTACCCATATGCTAACGACGAATGCATTGTCATGCAGGTGGTGGAGACGTCAAGTATCTTCCTCTAAGAATTCAATGATGGGGTTGTCAATTTGTGCCATCTTTAGGATGAAGCCCATCAGTTGGACGATATTTTGAACCATCCTGAGGTAAGTCTTATGGGCCTTTTTGGACAAGGTAGAAGTCGCAGTGCCTCCCACAATCATTCTTATGTATCCTATGGGTGGCCTAGGACGCTCGTTCTCCCACCGGGCCACCTACTCTTGTGGTGGATCCGTTCTTTCCTTACTGATGAATCTGTGTAACTTTCTTTGTTTGATAAGAGTTTCTATTTGCTGCTTCAAGTTGTAGCAATCAGATGTGTCATGATCATGATCACGGTAAAAACAGCAGTACTTGTCTCTAGACCTCTTATTGGGATCTCCCTTCAGCTTGCCGGGAAATGTCAGGGTTCTTTTGTCTTTGATTTACATCAGGACTTGGTCGATCGGAGCAATCAGTGAGGTGAAACTTGTGAACCTCCTTATGGGGGGTTTAGAGCACCTATCCTCCCGTCGGTCTCCAGTCCTTATTGTCTTTTATTCCCTGTCCTAACGCCTCTTCCTGTCTTTACCTCTTCTTAGGCTCCTTTTCTAAAGCCAGTAGCGCGTCTTCTACATTCATGTACTTAATTTCCTTGTAGAGTATATCCGACATAGTCTTTGGGTAATTTTTGTATAAGTAAAATAGAAACTTACCATTCCGTAACCCATTCGTGAATGCAACCACGAGTATCTTGTCGTCAGCTTCATCGATCGAGAGGGCCTCTTTGTTAAAGCGAGTTATGTAAGACCTCAGCGTCTCGTCCTCCTGTTGCTTAATGTTCATCAGGCATGTAGTGGATCTCTTATACCTGTGTCCCCCGATAAAGTGCGAGGTAAACTAGGCGCTCAACTCTTTAAAGGTACTAATGGAGTTGGGCATCAACTTGCTAAACCAAACCCTTGCGAAGCCCTTCAGTGTAGTAGGAAAGGCCTTGCACATGATCTCATCAGCCATTCCTTGCAGGTGTATCAGGGTCTTGAAAGACTCCAAGTGATCTGGAGGATCCTTAGATCCATCGTAGGCCTTTACCTGTGGCATGAGGAACGTCGGTGGAAGGGGGAAAGAAGTGACGGATGTAGTGAATGGTGAATCGGTCCAATGGACCAACTCATCGAGGTCGCTAGACACCCATCCTCTGAGGGCGTTCATCATGAAGTCTATTTGTTCCTTCATCATCTACATCTCCGCGACCATGTGTGGTAGAGCCATATCTGCGGCGAATAGATAGCTCGTGTCCTATCGCTCTTGTTTGCTTGGGGCGTTGCTACCCTTCAGCCCTTCTTAGTCCCTTCTCTTAGCGCTTGTACCTTCTTGGTCCTCCTCCTAAGTGTTTTGCTTGGTGAGGCGTTCTATAGTCGTGGCGAGAGTTTGAATGTCACGACCCAAATCCATGGAACATGAATTTAGATGCATGATTAGCCTGCTAAACTTATATAATTCCATAAACATAATTAATCCAAAATAAATCAATAACTCCAAAGAAACAATACTCTTAAAAACCTCTTACAAAAATCTAAACTCCACAAATTGGAAATAATCTCCACCATAACAAAAACATGAAAGGTAACTAAAATTCTATAAGTCTTCAATTCATACTGAAGTCGCCTACAATTTCCATTCTCTACCTTGCACCTTACAAAGCGACCCAACGGTTCTATATTCGCAACTACACTTTAATCTGAAAAATAGTAATTGATGGGGTAAGCCACACATCTAGTAAGTAATTATACAAAATACACAACGGAATAGAGTCAAGCAAAGCACGAGTATTTTGATTTTTCACAAACTCATTCAATGATATCAAAATAATTATTTCAAAACATATAATGAATCACTTAATACATATGTAATCGCATCTTAAAGTCATTTGAAACCATATACATATAATTGATCAAAGCACAGTGTCACATATACACATCACATGTTCTCACATACAATCCCGTGAGTGGATACCAACATCTAGTCCCTGTTGGTGAGGGATCAACACATATTCTCACATAAAATCCTGTGAGTGGATTTACACATATATCTGATATATCTGATCAATTCTAAAAATACTTATTTTGAGTCACATATCACAAAGCAAAGTTTATACAAAATATAATAATTTACTTGATATTAACAATTTCTTTTCAAATATATAGGCATATCAAAGATCACAATATCGAATAGGACATAAATCAAAGAATGCTTGACTCTCTTGGGGAATGAATAGAGATTGGGGAGTTTATGTAAATATATTACACTTCTTGAGTAAATCTGAAAATTAAATTTGCTGAAAGAAACATTTTAAGTACCATTTGGAGAATAGGAATATGACCTTAAAATCACTTGGTTTTAACAAATTTAAAGAACAAGAACCTTTTTAGAAAACTTACATTGAAACTCAATTATTTATGGAAAATAGTTTAGTTTAGAAATCATATTTTAAATGAGATTTGGACATTCAAAACTTATTTAAAATTCGAAGTATCTCTTTAAAACATTATTTAATAGTAAAAATTTCTCTTTCAATGATACAAAAATACTTTTGACAAATTTTAGAAAATATAAGTTTGAAATACAAAACTTTTGAAAACTTTTAACTTCTAAGAACCTAATGGACAAAACTTGTGCATATTATGCATAATTACTTATAGCACTTGAATCACTCTGAAAGTCCAGCTGAAACACCCTCCAAATAGTCTCAAAATACTCTTAGATAGGACCTAGAATCAATCATGAAAATTACTTAATATCCTCCACAAAATATAAATTTTATTGACCTAAACAAATTGACTCACTAAAATTATACTTGCTGAACTAAATGATAACACTATTGCAAAACATCTCTACCCAAGAATATGTTTCCTTGAATTTATCAAAAATCAAAGCCAGTAGCCAATACTTTAGGATTTAGTATATGTCCTAAACAAAAGTAAAATCTGAAACATGAATTTAGGCTCTATAACTGAAACTTTGTTCTAAAATACACATTATGGGCAAACCTATGATTTAATATATAACTCCAATGAAAACCAAGGGCCAAAACTAATATGACTTGTTCATGGACTTAATATCATTGGCCCTAATGTATTAAATATCTAAGCATTATTTTGAGATAAAAATAGAATTTGGGTAAAAGAATAAAGGGCTGTTTGGTAGACTTGTTTAAACACAAGTTTTCAGTTTTTAAATAACATTACACGCATTTTCACACACTTTTTCACCTACATGTATTTCCACACATGTTTTCAAACAACAAAACATATGTTTTTAAACACATGTATCAAACACCCCTAAGTCTGCCATTAACCTTTGAAAAAATTGTAAACGTGTTGATCTCTAATGGTTCATTGAAGTCAAAGTCTAGGCAAAGACTACCAAGGCCATCACTTTATCCATCAAAGAAACTTGGACTTTGACAAAAGTGAGAGCTAACTAATGGCACATGGGTGGGGTTGGGTGCAGATTCCCCAGCAAGTTAGAATTAATGTTACAGTAAAATTAGCAGCCCCAAAAGTTCTATAGACCCACTAAAGTGACGCTAGCCTTATACATGGATTTAACAATTTTGGCTTTTGTTCAAGGGTCCAAACAGTGGCAACCTAGAATTCCAAAATTATTGAAACGGTGTAAAATCATAATCTAAGAAATTACCAATTCAACAATCTACACATCACTAAAGTTTTCTATAATAAAATTCTAGCTCCTTAATTCTTTGTTGCTAACAGTGAGAAATCATACCTTGAACAGTCTGATTGCCTCTTCACTTGTATGTGCTTTAAACTCCAAGAAAAACCTTTTAGCCTCTTTGATAAAACCCTTTCTAAGAAAATACTAACAGTCTCTTCCTCTACCCTGTAGTTTGAATTAGAGATGTAGGCTTAGTGGGGTAGCGAGCTACAATTACTAATAAAAAGAATACCTATGGCCCATCAATTATATTTAAAAGAAAATTTAATAATAACCTCAAATAAAAGTATGTGGGGTATTACACTGAACCTGTCTTTCAAGGGCGATGGTACGCGGTTCGTCTCCTTGATTATTATTGGTGGTCACCATCGAGCGAGTAAGTACCATGTAACTCTTTGTCCGGGAAGCGGTAGTATGGCTTACAAACATCCTTTCCCATAGAAGGTGCTAACTAATGATACCAAAAATCGTTAGTAAGTTACACAGTCCTCACGTGCTCAAGACAACACCTGCACAACATAGAAAAAGAAAACCTTAAGAGAGAACCAGTGTGGTACCGGCCAAAGACCCTCTGAAGGTTAAGTTAGAGAGCTTTCTTTACAACTCTAGAGTGTCAGAGTTGGGGTAAATTATGCGTACCTTGGTTTGTAAGGGTTTCGAGGTTTTTATAGTAGCATAGGGTTGACATCCATTTCTTGGCATAGAGGGTCTTTCCTTGTAGAGAAGATCCTCATTAATATGCGTATCTTATGAGATCCTTTCCTTGTAGGAATCCCCTTGATTAGGGTTAATTGTGGGGCACAAGATGTTTCCTAATATACTCATGCGTGGAGGCCAAGCAAGGCCATGTCAGACCCATCAAAGGTTTACTTGTCCCCTTCAGCTTCCTTCCGTCAAATTTTTATCCCATCTATGCATTCTAGTCATCTCATTCAAGTGTCGTTGATCTCAAGGCATAGCCGTCGGCCTTGAGATGGAACCATCGGCTCTATGATATCGTCGTTTATGTTTATGAATGCACAGGTAAGGCTGACGAGTTCATTAGGACTGTCGGCTTTGTCTTATGTGAGCAAGTTTATCATCCTTCTAGAATTACCCTTATCAACACTAATTGCTAGTTGGCTACATTGAGATAAAGACTATCTCTAGATTTGTGTATGTCTAAATAGAATGTAAAAAAGAAAGTGAACCAACAAAATATCTGTAAAATAAGTAGATTCTAGCAAACAATCTTGCTGGAACTACCAACTTTTTTCATCATCAACACCAACAAATTGGAAGGTTGGCAAATGATTTTGCCTTATTTGTGTTACAAATTTTTTTTTTGTTAAAAAAAAAAAAAAACATCTAAAAGAAAACTCTGTTGGCAAACAGACACTTCATCAATGAACACAATCCAAGAGAAAGCAATACAAAACAAGCATATAATTTAGAAAATTATATCATCAGAGAGAGAAAATACATGTCATGTGAGATGAAAGAAAACACCAAAGCCACAAACACCCTCCAACTTTTTATTTCCTTCAAGAAACCCCCCCTCCCCCCCAAAAAAAAAGATTCTCAATTAATTTTCAAGAATGGAATACAACATGCAAACCCCAAAAAAACCAAACATAGTAAACACTGAAACCAACACTTTGGAATCTCTTAGAAAGTTAATCTAAGAGACTATACTTTCAAATTTCAAAATAAAAAAATAAAAAATAAAAACACGCAAAACCCAGAAAAAAAAATCCAACATAAAAAAAAAAAAAAAAAAATCATTATACATTCAAATTTCAAAATCCCACAATATCAAGACAAATAACAAAACATGTAAGAGGGAAAACAAAACCCTAAATATTAGATTGAACACAGAAAGATTAGGGTTCTTCTCCGCACAATAACTCCCATTCCAAGAGTAACAACATATTTAATCATGCAATAAAGATGATTCTTACAAGTAATATATAGAGACATGAAGAAACTAAATCTAAATCACCAAAAAACAAAAGCCTAAATTGGAATAATGGATGAACCTGAATATCGAATGTTCCTTCTCCTATTTTCTCAAAAGCCTCCATTGCTGATACCTCTCTCTCTCCCTATCAAGCCTCCATTGCTCGCAGGGGTGTAGCCAGGATTTTTTACATGGGGGGGCCGATTTTTGACAACGATGATTATCACCGTTGTATGGATAGTCTATATATTTAGGTTGATATGGACCTTTTTTGAGAAAAACTTATCGAATTTCATCTTGTTTGTTGATAGAAAATTTACATATTTGTTTACGTGATCCTAGATCATGATCTATCTCTTTAGATTGAATTCTTGAACATTTGGAGGGGTGTTCATCAGGCATTGAAGTATCAACATTTATTTCTATAGTCACATTTGTTTCTACAGCCATAGATGTCCTAAATTTTGAATTGCTAACATCTTTTTTCTTTAAAAATGCATCAATTGTTTTTCGTTTGCTCATAATTCTTTTAGCTTTAAGAATATGACTCAAAAATTAACTTGAAAAGAACTTAAAAAATAAAATCTTAATTAGAAATTTTTACTTAATTATATGGATGTTGTTCATACTCAAGAAAAAAAATAAAATTTCCACTATAATTTAAACAGTCAACCCATCATCATTCCTATTATTCAAATTTTCCTGTATTTTAATTTTTTTTTAATTAAGAATAACCCCTCAAACAAAAGCAAAAATTAAACACTTAAGTACACAACATAAACCAAAAAATTTAACAATACCCATTGCCACATGATATCTAACTAATCAAAAATAAGTAATAAATCAAAAAAAAAAAAATTTACCTTAGAAACTTTATCTTCACAAAGTGAAAACTTTATCTTCCCTTCAAGACTCATCACAAACAACCTCCCTATGCCCATGCCTTCAACCATATATTTCTCTAAAAATGTATGAAAAATTAAAGAACATGTGAATATTTAAGTGTAGATAGTTGAGGGAAAAAAAAAAAAAAACACTAAAAAGAGATGAAGTGGAAACTGAAAACTCACCCTCTAGCTACGCCCCTACTCTAAATGATTTATTTTAAGAAAGTAAGAAGAAATAAAATAATGGTTAGTTTTTTTTTTGGGGGGGATCGTGAGGATTGAGTTTGAGAGGATGGCTGAGCTGAGTTGAGGGTTTTGTTTTGTTTGGGGGCTGCTGGAACCAGTGGAGTGGGCGGTGGCATGTACACAGTAAACAAGAAGAGAGTAAAAAGAGAAACAAAAGAAACGGTTCTAAATCTTCTGATTTTGAGTTGGAGAATGGGTGATAAAGTGTTGTTTTGTTGGGTAGTGCTTTGGATATTTAAATATAAGTGGGCTATGGGTCATGTTTTGTTTTATTAGAGGATAAAAAGGCCTACACTTGAAACTAGAGTTTGTGAGTGAATTGAAGTATTGAACAGAAATTGGAGAGGGGGCCAGATGTACATCATTGGGGGGGGGCCCAATTAAAATTTGTCTATATGTTGGTGGACTTTTTTTTTTTTTTTTTTTTTGCAGGGGCCACGGCCTCCCCCCCCCCCCCCCCCCAAGGGGCAACGTGGCTCCGCCCCTAAATTTGCTCGGGGATTCCAATAGCCTCCATTGCTCAACGGTAACATTTATTTTAATTCAAAAGAATTTTGTCAAACTCTAAACTTATGGGGATTGGTTGATCCTTACTTTACAGCCCATTTTGTCAAACTCCATTGTTCGGCTTTATGTGGGGATTGGTTTGTTCGAATTAAGTTTATGGGTTTTAATTGATTGATCTATAGTTTCTTCCATTAGTTGGATCAAACTCTATGGCCCATTCTATAAAATAATATATATATATATATATATATATAAAAACTCTATGACCCATTATTAAAATTGAAATAAATCACACATGGGAACTATTTTCTAGCCAAAAAAGAAAAGAAAAAAGGATTACCTAATTTTATTAGTATATATAAATAAATAAAAATCAATACAGTATATGAAGTGAAATCAAAATTGATTTTTGTAATTTTTTTTTTTTTAAGTTTATCTAGTCTGTTTTCATCTCCATATTTTAATGATATTTAGTGATTCACTCTGTAAACAACTAAATTTCAAGTTTGACAAAATCAAACAAGTAAAAGGGAAAGAAAGAGAGATTGTTTTTGTTGTGTTAAAATGGTTTCATAACCTAGTTCTCTCTATTTCACCACCATACCAGAGATCTTGAAGTAAGTCTAAACACAGTAAAGTTGAAGATTGGTCATCATGAACAAAGCCACAAAATCCTCCATAGTCAATTTTTGTGAAGACATCTTCAAGGTGGATCTTGAAATCACGAATAAAGAACATGTGGAGAATTTCATGATAGAAGAGTCTTCTACGGTAACTAGTTTTAGAAGTAAGGGCTTATTTCAATTGTAAACTTCTATTTTAATTTTTAAATAGTAAAAATTTCCTTGGGGCTGGTGATAACCCTCCATATGTGTGTGTGTGTTTTTTTTTTCCCTTTGAATGAGATAATTTGTTTTTTCACTTCATTACCAAATCACGTGTCAATTAACTACTGACTTATTGCTTATTTTGTAAAAGAGTCTTTGAACATGTGAAGTACATTTAAAGATTATTATTGTCATTATTATTAATATGAGTTGTAAGATTATGTACACTTTTTTTCACAGGTTGCACACGAATTCAAAGTGGGTTATGAATCCATAAATCACCTTCATGTTATTCTTTGTGGGGGAAAGAAAATGTGATTTTAGAATTAATTTCGGGCATATTTGGTTAGAAGATTTAAATACAATATTTTGTTTTGTAGACCATAAATGGTGGGTCCCACACTTAAATGTATTATTTTACTAATGTTTTCTAAATACATTATTCAGAAAATTATTTCTTATTTTCCCAGTTGAAAATGGGATTTTGAAAACAACTGAAAATAATATTTGCAAAATACAAAAAATGTTTTAATGGCATAATTGTAAATAAATTAAAAACAATGGACTTCACAAATTTGCAAAAAATCTTTTATTTCTTAAATTAACGAGCTTATTTTTATCCAAAAAAAAAAAATATAGCGTTTCAAATTCTCACTTATCATTATCCAAAAATAAAAAACAAAAAGAAAGAAAGAAAGAAAGAAGGGTACATTAGTTCTATTCCTACACTTCAATTTTGAAACTTATCATTATCCAAATAAATAATACTAATAATCTACACATTACTTTTGTGAATTTTTTTTTTTTTTTTTAAATCTTAAAGTTGAAATGGTCTTCCAAATTTTTTTTTTTTTTTAATATTTCAAACGTTGTTCTTAAAATTGGGAGCCAAACAGGTATAATGTAAAAATTATATAAGTGATTTGATATAATTTTTAGAAAAAAAAAGTGTATATATATATATATATATATAGACACGCACTTTTTCCACACCTAGGTGGAGTGGGATATCATAAGGCCAAATTGTGTAATGAAGAGGACTTGTGCAAATGAATAATCAAGTTTCTGCCCCATCATAAGCTCATTCATGTCACTTTCTTCCTTTTTTATATGGTTTTGGTCGCTTTTTCTGAGTCAAGGTGGATTCCAAATTACTTGCCTAGAAACAAGCATGGCTTTTTTGGAGATGCACAGCTTCCGTTCTCTCCTGTGGGACTATGCATGCCACCTGAAGTCCTCGTTGTCGTTGGCATGGTATGTCCTAACCAAAACTCTCTCTCTCTCTCTCTCTCTTTCTGACTAACTAACCCAACTTACTAGGAAGAAGAAAAAGTATACTAAGAATATAAAATAGACAACAAAATAGGAAGATTCTAAAGAAACAAATCAAGCCTTGTTTTTTGGGTGCCAGTTTAAAATGGTTTCCCATACTCATAGAATACAACTACTACCGAACCCCTCCCACGACCCACATTTTCCATCTCAGGCTTATCTAACCCAACCCATTATCCTCTATTCCTAGGCAATTCCAAGAAGATCGCGACAAAACAATAAAGATTTGAAGATTTCAAATTTGGAGCACATTTATTTGTTGAGGTGATTCTGGTTCACCTTCTCAAACAGAGCCTCATAGCATTATATTACTATTTGTTGGAGTTCAAGATCTATTTCTTAAAGAGGTTGTTATGTAATAGCTACAAGTTTTAATGGGATTGCCTTTTCAATGGCTATCCCCGTCTGCGATTCAAGAATTCCACATGAAAGACGGGAAAAGGCTTTCCGGGTTATGTGGATGGCCAACTTCTGCAAGAGATTGTATATCATATGGATGGTATTTTCGTTATCATTATCATCATTTGCTCAAGGATCAAATCACTATGACCTCAGGGCTCTAAATGCTTTTATTCATCGTCTTGCAAATAACATTCTAGTACAGCCTCATACAGGCATTCTTTACAATATTCCTCTCCCTGCTAACTTCTCGGGCATGGAGGTTTCAGTTATTAGACTCAGAAGAGGGCAATTTTGGGCTAAAGGAGCTAATATTAGTTTCTTTCATATCCCGTCAGGAACTCGGCCAATGCCTTACGTTGAAAGGCTAGCCATACTATATCAGAACTTTGGCAATTGGTCTTCTTATTACTATAATGTGCCTGGTTATAGGTTGGTTGCGCCTGTTTTCGGATTCCTGGCTTATGATTCGATGCATTCAGGAATGATAGGCATACACAAGCTCAAGTTCTACGGCCTGAAGGACCCCATTGCAGTTCAGTTTTCTCATCATGTACTAGAAGGAAAAAATGTGACACCAAAATGTGTCATATTCAGTGGTGATGGGTCATTTAAATTGCAGAACATGAGTAAGTCTTATGTTTGTCATTCACTAGGTCCAGGTCATTTTTCTGTTGTTGTACCAAATGAAGAAGAGAATAGATTCAAATTTTGGGTGCTGGGATTAGGGCTAGGATGTGTTGGATTGGTTTTATTAGGTGTGGTTGTGGTGGTCATTTTCAGAGTGGTTAAAAAGAAGAAGATCAGGAAAATGGAGAAGCAATCTGAGAAAGGGGTGGCTATGGATACATTCTGGATAGGAGGAACAAAAATGCCTTCTGCATCAATGATTAGAACTCAGCCAGCCCTTGAGAATGAATATGTTCCCTGATTCTCAATATAATTTCCTTGTACCTTTTTTGTTTCCCCATTTTTACAAGTGAAGGTACCTTAATTTGTACGTCCTTTAAATTTTAGACAGACAAAGAAACAAAGTATGCTTGTGATATATTCTCATTATTTTTGCATCTCTGATTGCACCCTTATACATTTTTTTTACTCTTCTTCTGTTTGCATTTTTTTTTTTTTTTTTTTTTTTGTAGTGCTAGGATGGAGAAAATTGGTTGTTAAATTTGATTACAGATTACTGCCTCCTACAAATTGTCTATGTCTCCTCTGCCATGATCTCTGTTTCAAGCTCAGCAAGCTCATATGTGCTAATAATTATCCCAGGTATCAAATATATGCATTTTTATATTAACACAATAACACTGTGTGAGCCTCGTAGTTATACCAGACTTAACACACTTTGGGAGGGATGATACATATATTTGATGATGAATGCTATACCTTTCCACATGTGCATGTTTGGTAGTTAGGGCATATATTATTCACGTTAGGTGGAGCTTAATGTACTGCAAAGCAAAGGCGGCAACTTAACCCATCTGCCTGAAACATTCATCCGATAATGAATGTAAAAGACAAATTTAAGGTCGTTAGAACAGAATATTAATCGTAGCTTAATTTTAGTAATTTAACAAAGCAGAAGCATAGATCCCACGAACAATTTCTAAGGATACCATAATTTAACTTATTATAGTCTGCATATAGGCCAACAAAGAAGACCATCCCAAGCTTGGCAAATGATTTCTCTTTACACGCAAGCAAGATTCAGATTCTACCTTCATAACTGAATAATCAATATTGGCTTACAATTTTTAATAGTTCTCAAGATTCCATTTACACCACTCAAGTATGAACTCTTTGAGGTATTGGCAAATGGCAACCCATAAGATCTTTCTATATTTATATACTTTCCAGTTCCTATTAATATGTTTGGCTCAACCTTTAAATTGAACCTTACAATCCACAATGGCTGGTGTATTTTATATAACACAACTGCTGCAATAATGGCCTTACTGATGCATGAAAAATTCATCATGACACTGAGCATAGCAGTATCCAATTGGCTGTGCCTTAGTTGATTAAGAGATTAATTGAGTTCTTAATTTCAACTCGCAGTAAATTTATTCATAACAATCATAGTAGATGACATTAATCTGGGTTGAATGTTGTTTAACAAAAACGTAGTGGCCAAAGGCCATGTAGCTGAATTGGCACCTCCCCATGTACAAAATGTTTGGGGGTCTAGGGAAGAAAGGGTTCAAGCTGTGGAGTTAGCAGCATGTTGTAATTATTTCTCAAAAAAAAAAAAAAAAAGTAGTGTAGTGGATCAGCCTATAGAGTGGATGTCACAGAGTTGGTGCAATGGAAAAGGAGGATCAAAATAAGAGCCATTTAGAATTGCCTGTGCAATAATCTTGTTCGCTGATTCTGTGGTATGTATTCCATCCCAGCTAACATAGTTCTTTGGGTCACTACAAGCTGTTGCGGTCACAGTGCTCCCATTAATCACCTTGGTGTTCCCACAGTATAAATTAGGGTCAAAATTGTAGGTGCCACCTCCATGTCCACAACATGCTTTAGTACCATATCGAAGCCCTGCTCCAAAACAAATGAAAATTAATGCAAATCATTTTACAAAGCAAAATTAGCAATCTGATTGCCACCTTATGTATGACGGAATTAAAGTCTAATACCAAACAAAAAAGAAGTAATTTATCAAACACCTATTGCAATCGTGCTTATTTTACTATATAAAGTATAAACACCATCCAATGGTGCATTTATAACTCCATCTATTGCAATGGACACATGTTCCTTGTGCATGTGATCAAGATCAGAAAATAATTTTTATTCTATTAGAATAAGATGAGATGAGCTAGACTATAACAAGAAGTTATTCTATAATACAAAAACAACTGCTTTTTTTAAATTATTTTCAAAAGGTTACGAATTATTCTAAAAATTCATATTATTCAGAAAATGTGACAATTTAAATGAAGTGTCAAAACTCTTCAGTGTATATAAATTAAGAGCATGAATCATAGTCATATACATAATTTCATTAAAAAAAAAAAACTCTTAAAAGGAAATTTCATATTTGTTGTTTGCTATTAATGACTTTGTTGTATTCTAAAGGTGAATTGTTCTTAATCTGATAGCAAGCTCTTTCGAGGGGGCAATTATCACCACAAAAAAAAAAAAAAAAAAGTTGTTTCAACTCCTCTCAAATTAGTCGCATTGTGTCCTAATCATTTTCGATTTCCTCATTATTGAATTCCAAAAATTTTAGTAGATAGATCTAATTTTTCTCTAATACTATGCTAGAATTGTTGTTGCCGGATTGAGAGAACAAAGAAAGAAGAGAGAGAGGGAAAAAAAAAACATAAGAAATATGTAACATAGTTTAGCCTGGCTTATATCCACAACAGAATATCTTAAACAACAACATCTTTAATATAAGAATTATGTGTTATCATGGACCCCAGAGTAGAATATTTATAAGAGTTAACCCTAGACACACCATAAGGTTGTAGAATTTTCAATATTAGTAGGACTAGGGTTTCTTTGCTTGATTTTCCTGATCATGATTTTCCTACCCCCAAAGGTAATGAACCTATTACGAGTTTAAGTATCTTAGGCCATAATATCTCTCAAAAACTTTGTATCATTTGGTTGAGTGATGATGATGCCGTAAACCTCACCAGTGAGAAGCACGATTCTTGCACTCAAAAGTCACCTACACAAAAGAAGAAAACAAGAATACCTTGCAGAAGGCACCGGTGTGGAGCCGGCCAAATACCCTCCGAAGGTTAAGTCAGAAATATTCTCACAGCTCTAGAGTGCTAGAGAGGGGTAAATTATGCGTACCTTGATGTGAGGGGGTATTGGGGCTTTTATAGTAGTGAGGCTTTGCCTCCTTTCCTTGTAACCCAAGTTGTTTCCTTGTAGAACTCTCCCTTTAGGAATCCAAAACGTGGTGGACAAGTTATTCATCGTGAAGGGTCCGCGATCTTTAAGGTGTTCTTCCAATATTTTTCCAATGCTTTGCCCTATTCATATTGGGCCCTTATTTCTTCAGGAGTTCCACAAGGGATGGGCTCGACTCATTCTTTTGGCCTATGGTCATGGACCCATGAAGCCCGTCAGGCCTCATTTCCTATTTCTATCCTCTTCAGCTACCCCCTTCACCCCATTTGATCTGTCGCTTTTGTGCAAGGGGTCAATTGGGGTGACGGTCAACATAGTCCTGACGGTTCTATATTCATGGGGGCGACGGATAGACATACATGAACGGTGACAAAGATGAGCTAGAATGGCGACCGTGAATACTGAGTGGTTGGTGACATAGTCAATGTGGTGACGGTTAGAACTTCACAGCTGACGGTCAGAACTTTACAGCTGACGGTCAGAACTTTTATAGCTGACAGTCAAAATTTTATAGCTAATGGTGACGAGAACCTTTTGGAGGGAGGTTCATGGAGCGTGACGCTGTCAGGTCTATAGAGGTCTGACAAGCTGCAGA
This sequence comes from Quercus agrifolia, assembly GCA_029955455.1. Lineage (NCBI taxonomy): Eukaryota > Viridiplantae > Streptophyta > Magnoliopsida > Fagales > Fagaceae > Quercus > Quercus agrifolia. The sequence goes on from JARQAD010000003.1 coordinate 27,643,875, forward strand.
GGCATTAAAGGCAATGACACGTGTCACTCGTCGAGTGGTTCGTACCTCGGATCGAAGTGCCGCTTCGTCTTCCGTGCACTCCATCTATAAAAACCAGCACTCTCCCCTTCATTTCCTTTACTTTACGCAGAAACTACATTGTCAGAGCGAGTCTGTCACCTGTCAGAGCTTATCCGTTCATATCCTCTAGCAACAACTTTTATCCGCTCACTCTTTTCCTCGGTAAGTGATTCCATCCGTTCACTTTAATATACTTTCAATTTTTGTACTTGACATGGTAAAAACTTTAAATTTCTTGAATCCGTCTCCCCTTTTTATTTTAGACCCGTCAATCTTAGGTTTTGTCGCTACGTGTAGGCAATGTCTAGTGTGTCGAGTAACCAGTCGTTCGTCTGCGACGGGGCGGGTTACGAGGAATTGTACCCGTCGGGTTATAAAGACCCAGACGAACTAAGCGAGAGGAGTCCGTCTGCCACTTCACCGTCCTCAAAAAATGAGGATATGGAGTTGGCCGAACCAGAGGAAGGTTCTGACGACGGTGATCAAGGATTTAAATCAGTAGTTGGTGCTGACGGACTTAGGGAGTTCGTCATGCTGCCTGAGTGGACGGTAAATAACTTCAAGTCCACTATTAAGGAGGTGCATTTTAAAACACTTAGAGCAATCTACCAAATACCCGACCACATCCCTATCCGTCTACCCAACCAGGCAGAAAAATGCTATTATGACGGAGTGGACGACCTAGGGGTGTATGAACAAGCACTCAAGGTTGGCCTTAGGTTCCCCTTGAACACACTCAAGCGAGAACTTCTCCAGCACTTGGGCTTGTCCGTCAGCCAGATATCCCCGAACGCCTGGAGGGTTTTCATAGCAATAGAGGTCTTGTACGGAGCCATGTCTGATGGTTCCAAATCGCTGACCGTACGGGAGTTCCTCCATTGCTACCGTCCAGATGAGATTGACAAGTCGAAGGGAATGTATAGCTTCGTCCCTAGGAAGTCCGTCCTGAAAGTCATATATGAAACCCCTGATTCCAACCGTGACTAGAAGAGCAGTTACTTCTTCCTGGAAGGTGACGGCTGGATGTGTCACCCGGGGGAGACGGACTTCATACCGGTTGATAAAACATGGGGAATCTTGGACCCGTCTGGTATATTTTACTCCGTCGTGTTATGACGGTGATTTTTCTTTAACACTTTAACGACCGTCCTGATTATTTTGTCCCTTTTATTTTTTCAGTGCAACGGCGTCCGCAAGTTGATATAGAGGAGTACAACTTTTTGGAAAGAATTTTTTCAAAGACTAAGCCAGAGGAACGGACGTGGACGAAGTTGGTTAACCTTAATACCGTCCATTGGTATTGCGACGGACCTAAGCCCACTCCGGCGGCTATCAAATATGAGGAGTGCACCCGTCAGCGTAAGTCCGTCACCCTTTACAACTAACTTGATCACTTCCTACGAGTTTACCCGTCTACTCTTATTTTTTCAGAGATGGAAGACGCGAAGAGAAGGGCAGCCATCATAAATAAGGCCGCGAAGAACAAGGGGACGGACGAAGGTGCGATGGGGACAGGCTCGAGCAGGCCCTCGGCGAAGAGACCAATGCTTAAGGGAGACTGTGCACCTAAGAAACAAAAGGTTTCGACGGAGCCCGTCATTGGTCTAATGGCGGAGGGTAAGAAGACGGTGACCCCGGCCAAACCTAGGGGTGGCAAAGGTCTAATGGTTCCTCCTCCTGGTAGTCAGAAGAAGTCGCCCGTCCTACTCCGTGAAGACCCAAAGTATGCTTTGGGGAATATTTCTTCTATTATTGGGAGCGAAGACTATGAGGACCTTGGAAACCACTCGACGGAGGCCATAGGGGAAACGGGCCTCTTCAGCATTGCTCAAGTAAGAGCCCGTTGCTATTTTTTTTTTTTTTTTTTTTTTTTTAACAATAACTAAAACTCCATTCCGTCGTCAGGCCATGCTCATGACGAAGGGTTTGATGGATCGGTCTCTTCACCAAGAGATGGCGCTTGAAAGGGTCCGTGAAAAGGCCAAGCTGACGGAGGAGGAGCTGTTCGAGCTAAGGAATTGGAAGGTGGTGACGGAACAGAAGCTCAAGCTTGCGGAACGGGCAAGGGATGAATATCAAAAGATGACGGAGAAGCTTAAAACTATTCTGGAGGACAAGGAGAATGAACTCCGTCTAGCCAAAGAGAAAGTCGTCCAGGAATATCGTGACTCCGACGCTCTCTTGACAAAGCTCGGAGTTTCATATAATGACGGTTTCAACGATGCCCTCCGTCAAGCCAAAGCTCTTTATCCCAAGCTTGACTTCTCAGCCGTCAACATCAATGTTGCGGAGGCTACGTCCGTTCAGCCCGATGCTTCTGATGATACAAATGAACTTTTTGCAGAGGAAGGGCCCGTCACCGTCGTCCCTGAGATTCAAGCTGAAGAAGAAAAGTCCAATGAAGCCAAAAACCCCGTCGTTCCCGATGTGTAGACATTTAATTATTTACTTTTTCTAAGTTTTTTTAGAACAGTTGGATTTTGCCCGTTGTATGCCGGGCCATTTTGTATTTGTTGTATTGACGTTTAACTTATTTATTTGAATGCATCTTTCCTATTTTGTTGATGATTGTAGTGTAGGATCCGTCCTATTTGATGTTGCTTTAATGTTTACTTTATTTGGTTCGTCCATGTCGTAGACTTTTATAAATTTTGCGACCCTGCTTGGGTCCGTTCATTTCGTGGAATGTGGTCGTGACCATTTATGGCCGTCCACTTTGTGGACTTATAATTTTGTGACTGGTTGGGTCCGTCCATTATGTTGATCGTAGTTTTTAACCTTGGTGTGGTCCGTCCTCTTTGGAGATTTGTAAAAGCTCGTGACCCTGGTTGGGTCCGTCCACTTCATGGACTCGCATGAGTTCGACCCTGGTGGGGTCTGTCCACTTTGTGGATTGGTATAAGTTTGACCCTGGTTGGGTCCGTCCACTTTGTGGATTGGTGTTGACCCTTGGTGGGGTCCGTCCACTTTGTGGACTTGTGTAAGTTTGACCCTGGTTGGGTCCGTCCACTTTGTGAACCTATGTAAGTTCGACCCTGGTTGGGTCCGTCCACTTTGTGGACCTCTATAAGTTCGACCCTGGTTGGGTCTGTCCACTTTGCGGACTGGTGTTGACCCTTGGTGAGGTCCGTCCACTTTGTGGACTAGTATAAGTTCGACCCTGCTTGGATCCGTCCACTTTGCGGATTGGTGTTGACCCTTGGTGGGGTCCGTCCACTTTGTGGACTTGTGTAAGTTTGACCCTGGTTGGGTCCGTCCACTTTGTGGACCTGTATAAGTTCGACCCTGGTTGGGTCCATCCACTTTGTGGACCTGTATAAGTTCGACCCTAGTTGGGTCTATCCACTTTGCGGACTGGTGTTGACCCTTGGTGAGGTCCGTCCACTTTGTGGACTAGTATAAGTTCGACCCAGGTTGGGTCCGTCCACTTTGCGGATTGGTGTTGACCCTTGGTGGGGTCCGTGAAGTCGACGCACATTCTCTACTTTTCGTTATTCTTTCTGACCATGACCACGTTTGCTAACTAGTCGGGGTAGTATACTTCTCGGATAAAACCAGCCTCCAACAGTTTTCTAACCTCTTCCACCACTGCTTTATCTCGCTTTTGTGCAAACACCCGTTTTTTCTGTCGGACTGGCGAAGAGTCCGGGTTAACATTTAGCCTATGGACTATTATTGACGGATCGATTCCCGGCATGTCTTCGTGGCTCCATGCGTATACGTCCTGATTCCTTCTTAGGAAGCTTGTCAGGTCCTGGCGTACCATCGGGTTGGCCAAGGTGCCCATTCTTGTCGTCCGTCCAGGTCTTGATTCATCAAGTATGACCTCTTCCAACTCTTCTACCGGCTCCACTATGGTCCGCTGCTCTTCAATGCACATGGTCTGTTGATGATCCTCCATTTCCAACATGGTGATGTAGCACTCTCGGGCGGCCACTTGGTCTCCTCGCAACTCTCCAATTCCGTACTCCGTAGGGAATTTAATCATCAGGTGGTATGTTGAGGTTGCTGCCTTCCAAGAGTTTAGTGTGGGTCGCCCTATTATACCGTTATACGCGGACGAACAGTCAACCACTAGAAAAGTCACATCCTGAATGATTTGCTGCGGATAATCACCGACAGTCACTGAAAGTGTGTACCCTCGTTCCTCCAAAGCCGACCAGCGGGGCATTTGTCAGTGTTAATCGTGCTCTGTTTATTCCCATCTGCTGGAATGCTGGGTAGTATAGGATGTCTACCGAGCTGCCGTTGTCGACCAGCATCCGGTGTACATTGTATTCTCCTACCCTTATGCTGACGACAAGGGCATCATCATGTGGATGGTGGAGGCGTCTCGCGTCGTCCTCTGAGAATCCAATGATCGGGCTTTCCCTCCGAGCTATCTTGGGTACAGAACCCGTTACCTGTACATTCTGGACCATCCTGAGATAGGTCTTTCGGGCCTTTTTGGACGATCCCATTGCTGCTATGCCCCCTACTATCATCCTTATATCCCCGACAGGGGGCTTCGAATGGTCGTTCTCCCGTCGAGGGGCCTGTTCTCGTGTATGTGCATCCGTCCTTTCCTTACTGACGAATTTCTGCAGTTTTCCTTCTCTGATGAAAGCTTCAATTTGTTGTTTCAAATCGTAGCAATCCGTAGTGTCGTGACCGTGGTCACGGTGGAAACGGCAATACTTGTTTCTGGATCGCTCTTCAGCTTCCCTGGAAACGTCAGGGACCTTTCGTCCTTGATCTGCATTAGTACTTGGTCTAGTGGGGCGTTTAGAGGGGTGAAGCTTGTAAATCTTCCTCCTGGGGGTTTAGAACGCTTCTCCTCGCGTCTGTCTCCCGTCCTCGGTTTCTTCCCCCCATGGTCCTGCCGGGCATCTTCAAGTCTCTCTCTCTTCCTGGGTTTGTCTTCCCTGGCCGACAGTGCGTCCTTTGCATTCATGTACTTTGTGGCCCTGTAGAGTACCTCAGACATGGTCTTCGGATCATTTTTATACAGAGAGAACAAGAATTTTCCCTTCCGTAGGCCATTGGTGAAGGCCGCCACCAAAATCTTGTCGTCGGCCTCATCAATAGAAAGTGCTTCTTTGTTGAAGCGAGTTATATATGACCGCAGCGTCTCGTCTTCCTGTTGTTTGATGCTCATTAAGCATGCTGTAGACTTCTTATATCTGTGCCCCCCGATGAAGTGTGAGGTGAATTAGGCACTTAGCTCCTTAAAGGTGTTGATTGAATTTGGTGTCAATCTGCTGAACCAGATTCTTGCTGCGCCCCTCAGTGTTGTAAGGAAGGCCCTACATATGATCTCATCCAGTACTCCCTGGAGGTGCATTAGGGTCTTGAAGGTTTCTAGATGATCTAACGGGTCCTTGACTCCATCGTAGCTCTCAACCTGCGGCATTCGGAACTTCTGCGGTAGGGGACAGGAGTTGACTTGTATAGTGAATGGTGAGTCCGTCCTATTCACTAAATCGTCAAGGTCACTGGAGACGCGTCCCTTGAGGGCGTTCATCATGACCTCCATCTGTTCCTTCTTCGCCTGCATCTCTACGAAGATGGGTGGTGGGGTTGTATCCATGAGAGAGGGTATGCATGCTCAAGTTCCGCCGCTCCGATCTACTGGGTTCGTTACTGCCCTCTGGCCTTTCAGGTCCCCTTCGTTCGGAGCTGTCCCCCTGGTTTTCCTCCTGGACGTTGTGTCCCGCGTCCCTCTGTCACAGCTGCTCCTCCAGATCATGGTTTTGTTTCATGAGGCGCTCTACTGCAGCCGCGAGGGTTTGGACCTGTCTTTCTAGTGCGGTGGACCTTGGTGGCTCGTCTTCTTAAACGTTGTTGGTGGTGGCCATTGAGCGTGTGAGTACCATGCAACTCTTATGTCCGGGAAGCGACAATGGCTTAAACTGTCACGAAAAAGTTCCCACAAACGGCGCCAACTGATGATGCCGTAAATCTCACTAGTGAGAAGCACGATTCTTGCACTCAAAAGTCACCTACACAAAAGAAGAAAACAAGAATACCTTGCAGAAGGCACCAGTGTGGAGCCGGCCAAATACCCTCCGAAGATTAAGTCAGAAATATTCTCACAGCTCTAGAGTGCTAGAGAGGGGTAAATTATGTGTACCTTGATGTGAGGGGGTATTGGGGCTTTTATAGTAGTGAGGTTTTGCCTCCTTTCCTTGTAACCCAAGTTGTTTCCTTGTAGAACTCTCCCTTTAGGAATCCGAAACGTGGTGGACAAGTTATTCATCGTGAAGGGTCCGCGGTCTTTAAGGTGTTCCCCCAATATTTTTCCAATGCTTTGCCCTATTCATATTGGGCCCTTATTTCTTCAGGAGTTCCACAAGGGATGGGCTCGACTCATTCTTTTAGCCCATGGTCATGGATCCATAAAGCCCGTCAGGCCTCATTTCCTATTTCTATCCTCTTCAAGTGATGTTAGAACATTTACATCAATTTGTCTACATTTTTTTTGTCTATTTTAGTATAAAACCCTACTTTTTTCTATTTTACAATATTATTTTTATAAAACACCCACATCAGATAATCTATTACCTTTTATTTTATTTAAATACTCAGATATATTAATTTTTTTTTAAATATTTTAACTCTCAGCTTTTTTTCTCCTCTCAGATCTTTCTTATCTTAGCTTTCTCTATGGCAAACCAGAAGAAATCTCTCTCTCTCTCTCTCTCTCTCTGTTGAAGCTCTAGGTTTGGGTTTGGGTTATGGGTTTTTAGTTGATGGTTGGTTTTGGGTTGATTTTCTATCAATTTTGTGTTTATCAAGTTTGATTTTCCATTGTATTTTGGGTTGATTTTCTATTGTTGTAATGGTTTTTAGTGGTGGTGGTTGGGTGGTGGTGGTTGGATGATGGTGGTGGATGGGATTTAAGTTTGGATTTAGGTGGTGTTGGGTTGCAGGTTATGTGAGACTGAGAAAACAAGAGGGAGAGAGAGTTAGAGGTGAGAGAAATTAATAAAATATCAAATACAAAACTATAATGATCATATATATTTACACAGTTATTGTAGTAATTGTGTAAATTTACACAATTTTTAGTCCAACTGATGTGGGAGAATTTTGGTGTTAGATTTGCGAAATTGGTCACTTTTTCTATTTTACATTCATTGATATGAATGCTCTTATGGATTTTACAAATACATAAGTCTTATAAACTATATGTAAATTTTGGAACACATAACAAAAAAATAATTAAAAATTTTATTTATTATGTTATTGATGTGGACTAATTACATTCATTGTGATGTTAATTTATAAGGTTTCTATAGTAGAAGTGTTAGCACTTTAGCATTTTTCCTTGGGTTGAGCTAGAGTCTTTTTTTTTCCAATTGCAGGTATAGATTGTTTGGAATTTTTTTTTTTTTTTTTGATAATTTGATAGATGGAGAAGGGGTATTCAAACTCTAGATACCTCATTTGAAAATACTATGAAATACCAATCAGTTGAACTACAAAACTCTTGGCATGGTTTGTTGTGATTAAAACAAAAACATTTGCATCAATCACAAGTAATATCAATCTTGGTAAAAAAAAAAAAAAAAGTTGCTGCCCTTTAATGCACTTGTGGAGGGCCGCAACTTTTTTTTGTGATGCAAGTAATGTTTTGTCTTTCAATTGGCTAGTGTGTATATAAAGTGATAAAAGAGGTAAAAATGGTACCATAAGAAGTAGGATGCCGGAAGAGCTGTAGCAACACAGAATGAGTGTCCACATATATGAGGGAAGCATTTGAGAGAGCTTCCCCAGTTTGTGTTATTGACTCCTTCAACATGTTGTTATAGTCCACCACTGCATTGTTGTAAGAGATAATGCATCCAAACTCATCAACGTCTGAACTGTTGTTAGGACGCTCCACCAAGAATGCTGGATAGCAACCCACTGGTGCAAGATTGAACACTAGAAATGCACGCCCTCCTAAGCCATATACCTCCTACAAATTTGACAATTGGTCATTTACTCTCTCTCTCTCTCTCTCTCTCTCATACATGCTAGCAAATTAAGAATGCAATTCTCCCTTTGGTGACACCGGGCCATAGGTTCAATAAATTTGAAGGACATGCTCTAAATCTTGAGATCTCAAGGCTCATTCACAATACTGCTGGCCTAAGGGTTTTAGGCTATCAGCATCGATCTTATAGGAAAGAAGTGAAATGGTCTCACATATGTGGCAATACTTCCTTATATAAAAATAAAAATGTAGATTGGACTGGCTTTAAATGGGCCAACTAAGAAAGGCATGGTTTAGTACAAAACAATGGCCAATGGGCTTCCTTTCCAACAAATAAGATAACAGGAAAGGTATTGGGTTGGACCATTTTTGTTGGTTTGCATGATACATGTGTAGTAAGTCACAGAACATGTTGCATGATAAGTAAGTAGTTTACCTTGATGGTGCCAGCAATTTGGGAGATCACTTGAGGGAGATACTGTTTCACTCCACCTATTCCTATAGCAGTTAAGTTGGAAGTGAAATCATTTTGACCAATGTAAAATGTGTAGAGAGATTTTCCGAAAATGTCTTGTGAAGGAAGATTCGTCGATTCTAAAAACAACAACATTCTTCAAGTCATTTGCATTATTAAAAAAGACGGGGCTATATTCAATTTCCATTTGGGAAGATACTATACAAATAAAATTTCACGGGCCAAAACCATTTTACATATATATATTTGAGAACAAAGTGAATGAAAGTAGAGGTGAAATCATGGTTTACCTGTTCCATGATACGAGGACGAGGAGCGATGGAATTCATCAACTTTGGTCTTGAATTCCTTCATTTGGTTGAGCTGAATGGCCAGGGAAAAGGGGCTAATACCGGTAACAAATAATGAAGTGTTTGGAAGGAGGACTGTTGAAGCCAATGTTGCATAGTTGGCCCCGTGTCTATAATTTGATCCAATTGATTGCAAATATGGGCTTAAAAATGGCAATCCTAGACCTTGTGCTGCCACGCGCAAAAATATTGGAGAATTAAAGAATACAATTGAAATGTTATTTTCTTCAAATTGACACAACAAAACATTAGAGTATTTTTATATATAAAAACAAACATATATATATATATATATATATATCTAACATTTGGTTAATTTTCTTCATTAAATAAAATAAAATCAGGTGTATATCTTATTTAGAACAGAAAATGTAATTTACCTTATCAACAGATAATTATCATAAATTTATATTTCAAAGGACAATCTTTCTTTGTTGAATTCCATATTGAAGTCACAGACTCACAGCAAAGCCTTTTTTACAACATTTATTTTTTATGTTGTCTTCTTTGGAATGTACTGACGCTGCTAAATTATAAACATAAAAAATATTAACATTGTTATAGTAGGAAGGAAGTTCTTCTTTCATCAGATGCACTTTATAACCTAACAATTTCAAGCGGACAATTCTACTCCTATATTGAGTTGTCTTTCTGAGAGTCAGAAAGTAGATGGTGAGTTTATGATTTTGATCCATATATTTTATTGCATGTAGCTTTCAGATGAAATTGTTCTAAAATATTTCTCCTTAGTCCTTACTATCTGACAAGGCTCGTGAGCATGGAGGGCTTGGGGGCAAGGCCCCCAATTTGTTTTAAAAAAATATTATTTTATGTATGTATATTAATTTTAGTAATTTTATTCTATAAAATTACATTTTGTTTTTCTTAAACAATATTATTGATTCTTTTAAGAGTACTACTCACAAACTTTTTTATAACATTTTTACTAACTATTTTGACAGTATATTTTTATTAGTTCATATATGGACCCACCAGTAACCACTTATCACATTCGTAATTTATAAAAAAAATTATAACTCTAGCATTTTCCTTATTTTAATAGCTATAAAAAAAATTTATAGACCTAAAATCTAAAACAAAATATACAAGTTTAAAAATAGCTCAACAACAAAAATTACCAATAGCAAAACTAAAAAAAAAAAAAAATTCAATTAACCAATTTTATCCAAAATAAACAACTCTACACTTTAAAAAAATTCTAAACAAAATAATTTTGTTCTTACTCATTAAAAAAATAAATAAATAACAACTAAGTAGCAACTGAGTTAGTGGTTAAAACCATCCCATATAACCAACAGGCAAGCCGCCTTTAACTCAAAAGCTATAGCTACATGCCTACTCGTCAGTCGTTGTGACTTGTGACCAGTTCAATTTGCACTCAAAAAATAGTGAAGCCCATTTTGGAGGCAGTAATAAATTAAAGAGAGAAATGCAAGTCCAGCTAATGCCAATACTCTCTGTCAAAACCTTATGTCATCCGGGCCAAATGAAAAAAGTGGCCCTATGCTACAATCTGTGTCTCTCCTACCCTAGAAACAGTCCAAGCTAACTTTTCTCCAAACACGTCCACCCTGGCCTTTTGTCTACAAGTGGAAAAGTGCCTAGTAAAAAAAAAAAAAAAAATTAAAAACTATCAAATTTAGTAAAACCATATCTAATTCCCAGAAAGCATGCTACTTCCCAGCTCTTTTATAATTCAATCTAAAAAAAAAAGGATAGAAATTAATAATGAAAAAAGTTAACTGCAAAAGGCACATATATAAATATGTGATAATTTTTCTTATTTGAAAAGGTATGCTGCCCAGCAGGTTCTAAAAGATGGCAATTACAGACAGTAGAAAATCTGAATCTTATTTTGTAGTACTCAATGTACAATTAATATGTTGTATAATTTGAAGACAACAACTACGTAGAACATTACTTCCATATATCTATATATATATATATATGTTTTTTTCATTACTATTCATTGAGAATATCTATATATAAAAGCATTAACTAATTAAGATGAGAAAGTAATTAAGGATTACCCAAGAAATCAATAATGAGCCTTCCATCAGAAGCCCGACCAGTAGGTCTGTTGAAGTAAGTGATGCCAAAGGGACCAGACTGTGCCGGAAAAGCTGCCCAAAACCCACCGGTGTCTGAATTCGAGTCACCAAAGTTGAAAATTGCCTCAAAATCACACTCTGAATGACTTGAGCTAAAGCAACAAAACATTGTTACCATCACAACTAAAATTTGCCAACATCTAATGATAAAGATCTTCGGTAACCAGAGCTTCATTATCTTTTGGTATACAAACTTAATGGTTTTTATCTTATCGAGCTACAATCCTTATCTTTATATACAGAAGGCCAAGACACATGTCATCAGTTGCATGTAGCATCATCCTATTTTGAGTAAACTAATGCGTTTGGATTTGAGCTGTCCATTCCATGACCTTTTTTTTTTTTTTTTTTTTTTTTTTTGAGAAGAACAGTTTGGGCCCTTTGGCATGACTTACTTCAACAGACCAACTGGGATGAAAAGGCTCATTATTGATTTCTTGGGTAATCCTTTATAAGTTATAACTTTCTCATGTTAATGCTTTCATTCGCAATGAGAAAGAGCATGAAAGTTAAAAATAAAAATAAAAAAACATGGAAGTAGGAATAATGTTCTACATATATAGTTGTATTCTTCAAATTATAAAACATAATGTACATACAAAAGGGTAAGATTAAGCTCAGCTTTTCTTCCCAGTTTTCATTCATCGTATGGTTCAGTTTGATGGAGGTTAAGAATTTCACGCTCTTTTTAAAAGGAGCTTAGTGTTTGCGATTTGGAGAATTTGGCTACAAATTAGTGTAATCGACTTAGAGAGAGGTGTAAATAATCTGGCTTTACCAGAAACTATACACTTTCTTTCCTTTCATAAGCAAATCACAAATGCCAATCTCTCTCTATTTCATAGGCATTCTAATTTATACTTTTTTTTTCTTTTTTCTTTTTAGTTATTTTTTATTGTCTTTCATATAGATTGTGATTTGTGATATGGAAGGGGGTTTGCGTTTAAAGGCTTTGCCTCTATTGAAAGTTCACCAAGACTTTTGTAGGTTTATGAAATACAAACCAACCCTATCATTTACTATATAATAAAAGTTAGACTTAGAAGTCGTGCTTGCACCAAGTGGTTGTACTAAATTACAGAAATTTTTTCAAAATTTTAAAAAAATTAATATATATATATATATATATTTTTTTTTACTTATCTTTTTCTCCTATAATTTCTAAATTGATAAAAACCTTAATTTGATTACAATTCAAACTCTTCATCTAATCCTTTTATTATTATAATTTATAAGTTGATAAAAAATTTTAGTTTGATCATAATTCAAACTCTTCTTCTAATCCTTTTATTTATTTAAATTATATTACTACGTGTAAAAAAAACATGTAAAAAACAAAAAACAACAACAATCTTCATCTATTTCTTTTTTAAAATTTAAATTATATTACTTCATGTAAAAAAACAACATAATACCCGTAAAAAAAAAATAGCAACGTATTCAACACCAAAATCTTCCTCTTCACGCATGACTTTTTTTTTTAGATAATTATTTTTCATACCAATTTTACCAAAAATGTTTTTGGATAAAGTTAAAAACACTTGTAAATAAGGTAATAAATATTTGAGTTTAAAGTAAACACCTTCTCTTTCTTCTCAAAAAAAAAAAAAAGTATTTATATATAATAAACGTTTGTTCTTCTTAAAAAAACGTTTGTTTGTTTTTTATTTTTGTTATAAAAGAAAAGTTTCATTTTTTCAATAAAAAATGTTTTCTTTTTTCTTTCTATTCATATGACCTTTTTTTAATCCACTTTTTATGGGATTTATGAGATAGCAACAAACAAATTGATTAGAAATCTTAATTCCAATAGGATTTAAATTCTATATCAAATGAAACTCTACCTATATATTAATATATATATATATATATATATATATCCTTTTTGAAGGAAAGTTTATTCCAATATGTGAATGCCTAAATCCCATGACAGGTATGCATTCTTTCTTCATTATTATTTTTTCATTTTGTTTAAGCTATTTTTCTTTAACTTCAAAAAAATTAATAAAAATTTCTCACATATATTTTAACACAATTCATAATATTAAATTTTTGTACTCATTTATTCTCTTCTACAATAATTGATTCAGGTTTTAGTTACATACTCACACTTTCATCTCTCAAAGTAATAGAGAAAACAAACAGGTTTATTCTTTGATCTTTTTCTAAATTTATATCTTAGTTTATAATTTTTCTTAATTTCTTAATTTTAAATTATGAATAATTTTGATTATATTCTTTTTATTGAATGTAAATAGTTGTTTATAGGTTTTTAGTTGTGTTATATTCTTCGGAAAAAAAGAAATAAAATAAAATAAAAGAGTTTATATAAATTTGACAACAAAGCTAAATAGATAAGCCTAAGAAATGTTTACTAATAATAGTTTTATTAGTAACTTTTTATTAACATGATTAAAAAAAAATGAATAGAGAGATAATTTATTAACGTGATTTAAACTCTACTAAAATTTTTTGAAGGGATTGGATTTTCAAAGTAATTTTCTAATTATTTACTACTATGTACTAACTTCTAACTACCAAAACCCACAATTGAAATACTAATCTATATGAGATAACACTTCCAAAGATTAATATTTTAGCTATTATATATTAACGCTGACTTTTTTTTTCTTTTTTATTTTTTATTTATAAAAGAAGGGTTTTCTTCCTCCCTGCAAAACAAAGGGATTATAACAAGAATTAGCTAGATAAGCCTTTTTTCTATAATAAATGTTAAATTCAGATAATTTTTCATGCATATACACATGCTACACAAAGAAATTATAACAATAATTAGCTAGACTGGGGTAAGACTACACCACCTTTTTTCTACAATAAATATTAAATTCATATCATTTTTCATGCATATACACAAACATGTAGCATGCAACGCATATAACTTAAACTTTAAGTTTAAACTTAAACTTGGTAGGGTAAAACTCACTCAAGTTTCAGTGCTTTCTTCCATGCTTTCAAGGACAAAAATTAAATTCTCATGTGAGTCTCTCTCTACTTCAAATTTTTAAATGTTTAATAATTTATATTGTTCTTAATTATTGAATTAAGGTTTCACCTAAACATGATCTCAATTATTGTTTTGGATGGTTTTTAACTATTAAATTCAAGGGTTTTCTATTTAAATATATGTGATTAATTGGGCCTTAAAGTTCAATGTATTATTGAAAATCATTAAATATATATATATGCATTTTATGATACCTTAATTTCACATAGCATGCATTCATTATGCAACTTAAAAAAGTAAAATATTCATTTGTTTTTATTATTTATTTTAAATAAATTAATAATAAAAATTATTTATATATAAATTTTGATTAAGCCGTGCGATGCACATGCATAATACTAGTAAAGTAATTAAATTTAAAAGAACCTATGGACATTTTTTCTAGAACTTGCACGTGTGGTGATTGTGTGATCAGATTAGGCCGTGATTTTTTTTCAAATTTTATTTTTTAAATTAATCAGATTTAATTGGCAATTTTAATTATTGCATCTTAGGGGTTAATTGCACTTAACCTGGCATCATACTTCTTCAAAAAAGGAAAATTATAACATATTATCATTATGTGCCTTTTGCAGTTTATTTTTATTTATGTTCTTTTTTCTTTTTCCTTTTTTAGATTGCATTTGACCTGGGAATGAGAATTAATGTGGCAAATGGCTGGCAGCTTTTGTCAGCTTGCTTGATTTTTTTTATTACGCCTCTCCTTAGATATGGTTTTACTAAATTTGAAAGCTTTTATTAGGCACTTTTATACCATGCACAACCCACTGCCAGCTGGACGCACACGAAACATCGGATTTTTACGTTTTAGGGGTGATGTTTGCACGTTGAGTCTTTAGCAATGTGACTTATTGTGTGCATGTGTTTTTAGGGGAAAGTGTTTGTGAGATTTTTTTATTTTTTTATTTTTTTATTTTTAGGAGTTGCTATTATTCATTAGTTTTGTATTAAGTGTGATTAGTCACATATTTGTCTTATTTATTTATTTTATATAAGATAGAATTCTACTCTAGCATAATCTAAGTGTATATATGTGTAAAACTCCCTCGTAAAAACTTAAACCACAATCCTTACCCTCCACACCTCACAAGCATTTATTAATTAAGGTAAACCAAAAGTCTCGAATCAAAAATCTTAAACTCAGAAGTTGAGTTACATGTGGGAAGGTGTTAGTCACCCCACATCATCTATCTAATAGCTAGGACCACATTTTAATTTATTTCTAATAATATCTTTTTAGTGAGAAAATAAGATACTGACATTTTGGTTTTGAAAAAGTTTTGTACAAATAATACATATATATATATATATATATATATATATATATATATATATATATATATATATATATATATACATACACATAGCATGTGAAAAACATTTACCACGTTACAAGTAATAATATACAATAGCATGTATATATTTATTTTATTATTTACTACGTAGTTAGCATGTCAATATTATGTATATTACACGTAAATGTACTACAACATGAAAATAAAATTAGGGAGGGTAAGAAGAATAGCACATTGTTGTCATCAACCATATTTTTTTCATTTTATCATGCAAAAAAGAACACAATATAAATACATTAGTGCCAAGAAGGAGAGAAACTATGTAAGTTTGATTGGTGCCTATGGGCTCAATAAGATTGAACCATAGGCACAAATCTCTGAAGATACAATCCTAATAAAAAAAGGTTTTAAAAAACAATGCTAAAAAGGAAATACATGAATTGTTCTAAAAAGAACTTTTCTTGAAAAAAGTTTGCACATTTTGTAAAAAGAGTTTTTCTTTACTTTTGAGAACGTTAACTTTTTGAGAAAAGAAGGTTTGGCAGATTTTTTTTTTTTGTAAATTACAACTTACTCACTTGAGGTTTGATTGAAATTTAAGTTGCCTATCTATGATTTGAAATTTGACAATTTACCCACCTAAGGTTAGCTTAATTAGAATTTCATAATCCACCTATGTTAAAAAAATGGCCAAATATGTAATTTTGCTCCACTTTTATATCTTTTTCCTCTAAAAACATACAAATATAAGATCAAATAAGATAAAAAAGAATCCAGTGGAATACTTGTATGTGGGATTTCAAATTATAGGTAGACAACTTAAATTTCAGTCAGGCCTCAGGTGAGTAAAGTGTCAAATTTCAAACTACAAGTAACTAACTTAAATTTTGGCCAAATTAACCATAGGTAGATAAGTTGTAATTTGTCATTTTCTTTTTTTAGAAAAGGTTATTGACAAAAGAGAAAAATATTTAGAAAAATATTTTCATCATTTTTGAAAGAGAAGAATCTCCTTTAAATGAGAAAAATTTAAAAGGCATCTTTTTAAAAGAGGTTTTATTATTTATTTAGAGAAGGTTTATAAGAAGATTTTTTTTAGAGAAAAGAAATGCCAATTTTTTTTTTTCAAAAGAGGGAACATGAATTTGTTTTGAAAACCGTTTTGTGAACAATTCCAATTTTGAGAAAACAAAGAGGAAAGGAGTTTTAGAAAGAAGAGTTGATAGAAAAAATATTCATGGGTTCTTAAAGAAAGGGTGTTCAACTTTGAAAAGAATCCAATGATTTTTATTTTAATGATAAGATTTTAAAGAAAAAAGTTTTGTTTTTAAAATATTTTCTTTTTTTGTAAAAAAAAAAAAAGTAATTCCCAAAAAAAAAAAAAGAGTTGGGAAAAGGACTTTTTTTTTTTTTTTTTTGAAAAGTTTCATGGGTTTTTCTTTTTAAGAAAGAGAAAAGATTTGAATTAAAAATCCCATGATTCTACGGTGGAAGGAAACTTATGTTGAAAACGTTTTTGTAGGGAAAACGATTTTGAACAAAAAGAAATTTAAAAAAAGAGTGCTCATGGGTTTTGTTTTCAAAAAGGTTTGGGTTCCAAAAATCCCATGATTTTTAGAAAAGAAATGTTCATTTTAAAAACTTTGCTCATTATAAAAAATAAAAATAAAAATAAAAAAAATAAAATTCCAACGCGGTAAAAGAAAAAAAACATTTTTTTGAAAGAAGAAAGGTAGATTTTTTTTTTTTAAAAAAAGATACTTTTATTTTCGGGTTTAAGAAGGAAGAAAAATATATATTTTTTTTAAGAAAAACATTTTAAAGGAAAAGGTTTTAAAAATGATTTTTAAGAAAAATGTTTTGTTTTTGAAAACAACTTTTGAAATGGAATAAAGTTTTTTGAAAATTTTTTTTTTTTTCTTTTGGAAAAGCAAACTTTAGAAATTTGCTTACTCAAGCTATTAATTTATGGCAACAATGCTTATGAGAGAAAAAAAAGAAAAAGAAAAGAAGAAGTGCTATAAATTAAAAGACAAGAAATAAAGTGTAAGAAAGTAAAGGAAAGTAAATAAAGTTGCTTGGAAATTAAATGACAAGGAAAATAAGGTGCTTGAAATTTAAATGACAAGGAAGGTAAATTACTAGGAATTTAAATGACAAGAAAAGTATATGACTAGAAATTTAAATGACAAGGAAAGTAAAGGTTCATTGGAAAAATTAGGGTTTTTAGTGATTTATCCTAAATAGGTGCTAATCTTTTTCAAGCCTTATGGGTCCTTTGTCAAAAAAGAAATGGGAGTTCAAAGCCATCAACCATTCTTTGAGACAACATACCCATATTGTGTTTTGAACAAATTTTAAGATCCATTTAGGAAAAATGTATAGAAAATCATTTTAGGTGATGAAAGAGTAAATATACAAACAATAGATACATACATATATATAACAATATGAATAAATAGTGCAATAAATAAAGGGGATGGGGATAAGCAAAATGTAAATGGGATGACAAGTAAAATAAAGGGGGGATGGGGATAAACATAAATGCAAATGGGATGACAAGTAAAATAAAAGGGAAGGGGGATGAACATAAATGTAAAAGGAATAATAAGTATAACAATGTAAATAAATGAACAGTAAAGTAAATGGAACAACAAAAATGTTCCTAGATGCCTAGAAGAGATGAGACTTCTTCCCCCTAAGGCTACTTCTCATATAATGTCTAGGTTAAGGTTCAATACCCATCTAAGAACCCATAATAATATAACAAGATAAACATTCAACAACAAATAGAATATGAACAAGGAACTAGAGACATAGATATAAACAATAACACAAATAAAGAACTGGGAATATAATGCAAGATATTAAAGAAATAATAAGTAAAAAGAGCACTTTCATATATGAAATGTATGATATTACAAAGGAAAAGAGAAGACGAGGGATGAGTGTAGCTATATAGAAGACACCCCATCCTTATACAACTTACCCACTTATCAAAAAGATTACAATACACCACAGAGAGAGAGAGAGAGAGAGAGAGAGAGAGAGAGAGAGAGAGAGAGAGAGAGAGAGAGAGAGAGAGAGAGAGAGAGAGAGAGAGAGAGAGAGAGAGAGAGAGGCTGAAAATTTGGGAGGGGTTTCCTAAAGAAAAGAGAGAGAGATTTTTTCAGAATTTTTCAAGGGTATTTTCTGATTTTCTAGTATATATATATATATATATATATATATATATTTTTCTCTTAAAAATCTATTTCCAAGTCACCAAAAACTTAAAACTTATTGTTTAAAAAAATGGGAGGGGGTATTTATAGAGAAACAAATGGGGGGTAGAGGCTATGTGATGGTGTTCCCGGACATAGCCTTATCCTCCAAGTTTTGACTATTTTGTGCTTTTCTCAATTTCTGGTCCGATCTTTATGCTCTATTTGATTACATTTCGGAGCTCCAATTTCTTCAAACGTGATATCCTTGGAAAGCTCTAGATGCCTAGTTTCCATAGGCTCTAACCTTGCAAGATTTGGAGCTACGGTCATCAAGATATCCTGTCCGAAAGGGAGGTGATGCAGTGTAGGAAATTCGGTGACCTTTTTTTGAAAAATTCACTTCTTCCAATCCATAGCAAATATTTTTGAGCCCTTTTTGTGGGAGGTAGTCGAGACCTGATAGTTCAAGCAAGTTTAAACAGATTTCTCCAGTTCTTGCTTAATTGGTATAGTTTTTTGCCCGAAGTTGGTCCAAAAACAGCCATTTGAACCTATAAAAAAAAAAAAAAAAAAAATTGAAATGTTTAGACAGGTTTCTATATTTTTATTGATATCTCATCCGTTTAACTCTGATTTTCACCCGTAAACTATCGTTTTGAAAGGAAAAATATGACCTATGAGACAATTCAAAATTTAGCCCGATCGAATGGTTAGATCAAAAAGTCAACTTTTTAACCACACCCGATTAGGGTTTCTGGTCTTCATTCTTATCATATGGGTTTTAATTGTTGTAACTTTTTGATTCACCATCCGACCGTGTTGCATTTATTTAATACCTTTTTTTGGCTTTGAATCTCATGATTTGCACCTTTTTCTAATTTTTTGGATTTTGGTATTTGTTTTGACGCGTTAATTAGGGCTGGACAAAATACAGTATCAACACCAGCAAACCCAACCACCATAAATCGACTAACCATACCACAACCACACCACCACGTACCAACAACCACATCACAACTCAGCAACCCAAATTAGCCAAAAACCACGACACGAACCACAACTCAGCCATACCAAGACCCAATCAATGACCCACCACACCTACTGCATGAACCACCACACCCATGGCATGAACCACCTCTGCAAGCCGATCAACGACACATCACCACAACAACAACCCACATATCGATCAACAACCCACCACCACCGTATGTACCCATAGCCATTAAGCTCTAGACTCTTGATAAGCCTACCTCGATTTGAAGCTTCCAAGAAGTGTGGAACCCTCGCCTCTATGAAGTCTTAGCCTAGGCCCCCAACAACTGTACATCGCCATGTGGGACATGCATGAGCCCATTTATGCTGCCATGTGGAACCCTCACCATGCCAATGCCTTCCCCAACCACTACAAGTTGATTAGAGAGAGGAGAAAAGGACAAGAGATAGTGAGAATTCTGAGATTAGAGAGAGTGATGAGAGACAGTGGGAGAGAGAGAGAGATAGAAACAAGCTTGAAGAGTGAAGAAAATGAATTGAAAAATAAATAAATAATAGGGCAGAGATGAAATAAAAAAATATATTAAGGCAAGTAGCAACTTGCTACAGTGAACTAGTACTGATACCAGTTTACCATAGCAAATTTTTAAATTTTTTTTAGAAATGGCACCATCATTGTAGCGCAATTTTTGTTATTAGTGGTGCTAAAAATAACTTTTTATCATTTTAGCACCATCATTGTGAGTGCTCTAATAGGGCCACATTTTCTATTTGCACCAATAACTATAGCTTTTGACAGAGAAATTAAGTTATTAAGGATTACCTAAGAAATCAATAATTTTTAAGAGCATCCACATCGGTGGAGTTAAAAATTTTAGCATTTAATGTCTCAAAAAATTGCTTTATGTATTTCAACACATAATTTCACAACACACCCTATATCAAATCTTTTTTTTTTTTTTTTTTCCCATCAGCCAAACACTATTCATTTTTTATTAATTTCTTTCTCACTTCTATAGACATCGCATTTTGTATCCCTTACGACTTGAGCCCCCATTCCCTAATGATGCTCAAAGTCTAAGGCACAAGGCTAGTCTAAGCCCCAATCAGATATTAAGTTCACTTAAGGAGTGTTAAAATGGAAAATATAACATTTTAAATGAGCAAAAATCTATTTTTTGAAATAAAATTACCAAAGTAGCCCTTGGCTTATGTACGTGGGTCGTGGCATGTGTATGCGAGCTATAGTATGCATATGCAGACACATTCCTACATACACAGTTAGGGTTTCAGAAGCATAAGAAAAACAAGTTTTCTGCAATAATGGCTAAGGTTTGAAACGAATCCCACATCGTCTAGGGGCCATTTTGAACCCCATTTTTTTAACTATAAAAAGCCTTACATGGTACATTTTCAACACATGAAATTCCATGGGAAAAACCTAAGATTTACTACAAAATAGTGAATCAAAAGGGAGTTTTTTACAAAACACCCTCAAGTCATTTTTATTTAATTAGGACCTTTTCTGGGCCCAATCCTTTGAACTTAAGATTACTAATCACCATTTTATTGAATTGTAATAGATTTGACTAAGGGGAATAGTCAAAAATCAAGCCTAAGGGCTTTTGCTTTAAGGTATACTTTTAAACTTTTCTTTTCTTTTCTGCCTTTAATCCCTATTTTAATCTGTTTCGTTTGCTTAGTTTATGTTTATACATGTTTGTTTAGGTTAGTTCTAGGTTTTCTTTAAGTCTTTAAGCATGATAGGTTGCTAGATTTTACATTTTTGGTTTTTGCTCTGTTTCTATGTTGATTAGGGTTTCTAGGTAAGGATCGGCGTACGCATGATCTAGCCTACACATGCATGCTAAACTTATGCGTATGCAAACCTATTCTAGCGTGCATGATGCTATTACGTAGAAAACCCTAATTTTTGTTTGTTTTGTTTCTGCCTTCACATGTTTATATGCATAGCCTCTTTTTCACATGTTTTTAAGCCTTATAAAATGTTTACTCACCTTTTAACATGCTTGTTGTTATCACATGTCTAGATTAGGTTTCATGTTGTTTCCTGCTTTGATGCCATGAACATGCATTCACATGTCCATTCATGATGTCATACATGCTGAGGTGTTGCAAGGTAAGTAGGCTAAGTCATGCTTTAGCAATGTTCGTGCATTTGTGTTAGGGTATTTAGATGTATGATCAGGGTTTCTAATGTGTTAATGTTTTGTTTTTGATATGTTTTGTTTGATGATATGCTTGTTGCCATGTTTAAATTGTTGCTTTGTTTTAGATCTATGATTAGGGTTTTCTTCAATACTTTTGGCTCTCTTTTGTTTGGATAGATGGATAAGTATGTGTTTAGGGTAAAAAATGTCAGGTTGTTTGTTAGATGTATGTTAGTGTGTGTGTGAGTCTAGTATACAAGTATTTGAATAGTTTTTAATAGGGTTAAGATGTAGGACACAATGATGGGTGACCAACCTTAGGGTTAGACGATCTTGGGTGCCTAACACCTTCCCAAGAGCATACCAAAACTCCGAACCCAAACTCTAGTAGTAAGATCAAAGGTCATTTCTCAAAAGGACACTATATTCATGGTTCCTAGACCATATAATTAGGTGGTGACTCCATTTACCCAATTTTCTCCTTGCGCCCATAACTTCCTCTCTCTTCCTCTCTGCCACAAAAACCCATCAAAAGGCACAAAACCACCAACACAACTGCTGCCCAGCAAAACAACCCAGTGAACGCACACCATCAACACCCACTACCTCTGCCACTCACAAAACCTAACAACAACCCACCATCGTCACTATCAAACAACCTATAAAACTCAACAACACATAACCCATTACAACCCAAAATACAGATCTAACAATCCAAGAGAGGTCAAAATTGGAGTCAAAGGGGATTCAAATGCGAGAATGATGCATTGGAGGACGAGATCGATGTCAGAAGAAGAGAAGCCAAGGAAAGGATATTGGTTGAGATTGGAGTCGAATAGGGATTTGAGCTTGTCCAATTTTGATGATGTGAGCTCTGACAAAGAGAGGAGATAGAGGCATTACGTTGAGCGAGAGAGAAAGAGAGAAAAGGACGATAGGGATTTGAGAGTTGAGAGAGAGAAGAGAGGGGCAGTTGGCAGACATAAGAGAATTTGATAAACAAAGAGTAGCAACTTGCTAAAATAGGTTCTACTAGTAGCAATTTACTATAGTTTGTTGCCAAAAAAAAAAAAAAAAAGATTTAGCACCACCGATAAAGTGTGGTTTTTGGAGTCTGAGGTGTTAAAAATAGCTTTTTAGCTTTTTAACACCTCCGTTGTGAATGCTCTAATGAGCCTTCCATCATAAGCCCACTAGTTGGTCTCTTGAAGTAAGTCATGCCAAAGGACCTAGACTCTGCCCAAAAAGCTACCAAAAACCCACTGGTGTCTAAATTCGAGTCGACAAACATGAATATTTCCTCAAGATATTAAATTATATAAAGTTGTAGGGTAAAATCCAAGTTTTACCCCTCCAATCCCAACATGCCATATCATCATATTACATAATAAAAAATAGGCACAACCACACTCGATCAATTTTAATTCCCATTTGAAAATCGAACTTAAGTGTGAGTTATTGAGATGTTGTTATGTGTGTTATGATGTATTAAGTTTTAAGCAAAAAACTAATGTGGCAGTCTTTTATTGGATGGTATAAAATATGAGTTTTACACCCCATCTTAGAATTCTTTCAAGTAGTATTCTTAAGAAAATTCTTATGAATTTATATTAGATGGTGAAGTGAAAGCAATACAAAAATCAATATGAATCACTATTTATACCCAATGGGTTATGTTCTTTCAAAAGACACCTTTAGAGAGTTACATCAATTAAATTTGACATTCACAAGGCATTGTAAACATTTGACTTAGTCAGAATAGTCACCAGGAATTCTACCGAAACTGTTTTTCTTATACTTTTAACTAGTCAAACAGGAATCGAAAAAACCAGAGTGGCCAAAAATCTTCCACCATCAATTCAACCTATTGAACAGGATTTTCAACTAGCTGAAATCCTTAAACATGATCTTTTACTTATCATCTTATTCAAATGATATAACTTCATATTCAAACATCTTATATTACAACCTACCTTGTATATACCTATATATAATACGACTATCTCATGGTTGCTATTTTATTCTACCACTCACAAACTGTCACATTGGATAGTTATAATAAAGTGTGTGTGATAATGTATGATACTAAGAGCATTCGCATCAACCCGTGCAAAATTTTGTTTATTTTAGCACAAAAACTTACTTTTTCTATTTTACATACTCATTTTTCAAAACACCTCATATCAAATTATCTATCTTACACTACATACCATTAAACTATCAATGTTTGAATTATTTCTCATTTTTCACACACAACAATCATTATCCACCCTCTTTATTCATTCTTCAAATACATAAAAGAAATAATTAAAAACTAAATACATAATAAATAGTATATGTGTAAATACACATAGTTATAATCATATATTTTTGTACAACATTATATAACCGAATGCGAATTAATTTTGAATTTAATAGACTAAAATGCTCTTCTTCTTCTTTTTCTTTCTTTTTTTTCCTTTTTAATCATACAATACCGAGTGACGCTAAAAGTTCTAGTAGTGGAAGCATTATTGCAAAAGTTTGTGAGGTGCAATAGTGGAAGATTTTCTCTATCATAAAAGAAAGGGGGCTCAATGTGAACAATATACCATATTTCAAAGAAAGCGGCGGGTAGGGACTAGGTAGTAAGGGCATGTTCGTGACTTTCTAGTCTTATCCAATCCAATCTAATGCTTCATATTTCATTTTCAAGATGGTCATTAAAAAAATCAAAAAGCTTTATAAATTTTGACCACAACTCCAGCTATAAAGAAAATAGAAAAAAGAAGATCGGATCTGAAATTTGCTAAAGTCCACGTCAGCTGGTCCCAGGCATCACCTAGGTTGCGTACATATAATATAACCCATGTGCCTGCAATACACGTCACGTTGTCGGTAACGATACCTCGTCAGTCTGATTAACCCCACCACCAACCATTAAATTTTGTTTTTTTAAAAAAAATTATTCATTCAATAAAGAGGTCACCACGTCATCACATGTCCTTATCCAAATCAACCGTAGAACACGCATCGCCGTTCATACGGACAACTAATCAACGGCCCCAACTTTCTCTCCCACGTCGCCTTTCTGACGCTCGCGTCACACCCCACTAGGTCCAGTCATGAGCTTGCTTTTTCTATACTGCTATTTAAGGGGCTTCCCCTATTTGGATTCCTCATTTTTTAGTTCAAGAATGCCCTTACATCCCTATGTTTAAGTAGAGACAAAATAAAAGGACAATCTGGTAAAATGCAACTATAATTCCCACTAAAATATTGCCTAAAAAATAGGACAAGTTTCCTGTTAATTGTCAAATTGTTTTATCTACTTATAAATTAAATTTTCAAAATAAAAATTATATATAAAAAATAAAATCACAGAATTTTTTTGTTTTTTTGCTAAAAGAAAAGCCTCATTGCACACGCGAAGCGCGTGTGATGAGGCTAGTCCTTTTTACTATCTTTCTTTCCCCAATTAAAAAAAATCTTCTCTGCCATTGTCACCTCTTGTGCTCCACATAAAAATGCTCTGGTCACGTGGAATACATTCTTATCGTTCATAACTTGTCACTGAAATAAAATTGTGTATTTTTAATTTGTCTTTAGTATTACTCTTTCATCTTAACCTTAACATAGGCTAGCGTACCCTAAACACAGCCTATATGGAGAAAAAGCGGTGAGAACAGATTTTTAAGGGACCAATTGCAGTTCAATCCTATTATATAAAACGGTTATAAAAAATAGGGAAAAGGTTTTATACACTTTTTACTGTTACATACTTCTATATGCAGCAAAACTTTTTCCTAAAAAATATATAATAGAAATTGTGATCCTAAAATTAGTCCGCCCAAATGAAATCACAAAGCCTTTATGTGTGAGATGATATTTCATGTCACCAGGATTTAAATCGTGTATTTAAATATTATTTGACTCTATGATGTTCTTGAGATACAAATCAAATCAAATCAAAGGTTAGTTCTATTACCAAAAACTTCCTTAATTCCGATCCAAAAAAAAACTTCCTTAATTTTGGAAAGCTTTTCCTTTGTCCCAAATTTTATTTTGATATGGTGTTTATAACTTAACATTGATGTTTTGAGATGATAAAAAAGTGGGAAGATAAAAAAAAATATTTGTGTTTTTAATCCTTTGTGATAAAGAATATATATATATATATATATATAAATATAAAGAGATGATAAAATATAAAATATTATTATTATTGCCTTATTATTAAAAGTAAAATTATGAAAAAAAACTGAGATAATTTTGTATTTTTATTCTCATTACCATTTTATCTCATCTTTTCCCCCCAATTTAAAGGGAAAAAAATGGAGGGCTCCGTGATTCGTACTCGCTTTAGATGACATATTGGCATCTCAATTCATTCTCGTGAAGGTGGGGTACATGGTACTTAATCTTCCTAAATGCAGTTTAGGCTCAAACCGAGCATGAGCCTGAGAGTATGCGGTTCTTCTTAAAAAGAAACATAGGAATTGCCACCTGGTTATAGGTTCAAGCATGATTGTTAAAATCCTGATCTGGATCCTACGTTTTTACGATCCCCCCTGCCGAAAAAGATCTAAATCTTTCAAGGATCTTCGGTAAGATCGCTACAATAGTTCAGGATTGGTAGGATCGTACGATTCTAACAATCTCAAATAATCCTAGTTTCTGGTAATCTTTTTTAACTTGACAGAAGGCTCAGTTGGACCCAAATGAAAAATAATATTCTAATAGATCCAATTTTGCTATTCTAAGGTAGATAAATATAGTGTTAGTTGGACCTAAATGAAAAATAACATCCCAATAAAGTGACACATTTTGAGATTTTTGGCCTCTTTAAATGATGCTTACAAATAGATGTAGTGATGTATGATAATTACATCAAATGGATGCAAAATTTTGGTTTTTTATGAATGAATGTATAATTTATGTGATTGTTTAACACACCAATGTGTTTTTTTTTTTTCTCAAATAATGTAGGATCTTACAATCCACGATTCGATTCTACAATCCACAATCCTACCTACCTCTCACGATCCTATATAGGATCTTGATTTTGACAATCTTGAGTCTAGGAACCAAAGAAATGACTCTATGAAGGTCTTTCTACCGGATAAAGTCTAGAGTTAGGGTACAGGATGGGAAGAGGTTAGGCGCCGCAAGCCTACCCAGCCATAGCTAGCCTTGATTTGGATAGAAGGTAGATTTATCCTAAAAGTTCAAAAGTGTGCGTTTGCATCTAAACCTAGTCTATGGGTCATGTGAGACAAGATATGGAAAGTGATGTAGACATGTGAACATGAAAGCATAAAGGTAGTCATGGAAAAGAAACATATTAATGGCAATGAACTCAAAGACACAAGACATGGCATAGAAGACAACATGAAAAGACAAACAAGTGTATGCATGTTTTTACCTAATCATGCATGTATGCGTCATATGGGTGCCAAATAGGGTTGCGAGTCTTACTCCAAAGGATGTTTAAGTCTTATGAGGAAAGATTATTAATTAGAGTGGAATCTTCATTAATTGATGTGTGTTTTACCTTTATCAGAATTGAGTTGTCTTGATTTGTCATTAAGAGTTTTGTGACTTTTAAGGCTTAACAAAGATTTGATTGATTAGGGTTTGATTAACTTCACTTTTGAGTTCAAATCAATTACTTTAATTGTATTAAAGCCTCCTTTGAAACACTTTCCTTATATTTGAATAGCTAATTAGACTCAAATGAATTGAATGCTAAATAACTATTGACTTTAAGTTTAGAAAGTATTTAAGTCTTTTATATTTGAAATGTTTGCGTTATTTATCTCTAAGACTTTTAATTTTCTTATTGAGTTTGAATTAGAATTAAAGATTGAATAAGAGAGAAGAGAGAGATTGGATTAGGGTTTGGAGATAGAAAATGAAGGAAAAAGAAATGTTTTTGGTATTTTACAATTAATGTTAAACAAAAAAGGAAACAAAGACAAACAAGATATATACATTAAAGGCAGGTAAAAGCAGATAAGAAAAGATAATAAAACATGGCATTAATAAAAGAGAAAACAGAAAAGGCATGAAATCTGATTGAGCTCAAATTGGCATACGTCGTAAGAAAGGTGCGTACGCACTCTTCTACCAACATATGCACTTAAGACTCAAGGTAGATATCTAGAAAACAACCAAAACAATAACCCTAGCCGCATAAAAGGTGTGTACGCCAAGATATCGACGTGTATGCATCTTATCTTGTGTGTACGCATCTCAAGGCAAATTAGTGTTCTTACATGTTCTTAACACAAATAGCAGAACTGAACAAAATTAAAAACACAGTATGAAATATATACATGTAAGACAACATATTAATTCTAAAAAAAAAACATAATAGAAATAAGAATCGAGGAGGAAAATGTAGGTCATGGAAAAGATCTACTTCTCCTCCTCATTCTCATAGCACTTACAGTGATGTAGTTTTAACCGGTCCATTGGGCGAAATCATAAACAGCTATATGTGTGAGAGGATGAGTTGAGTAACTTGATTAGGGTAAACTAAGATGCCCTAAGTGGTTGTATTTTGTAAACTTGAACCAAACTAGAATTCGAATATGGGTGAGAAAGAGACTACCTTCAAACCAAGAAATATGAAGATCAATATAATTCTCAACATTTCTACCCTTTTAGCCTTAAAACTCTAAGTTTAAGTGCTTAGAGGGGATTTTGGCAGAGTTTTGGCAAGGCTTAATTTTCCGACTCCTTTGGATGTTAGAAATGAGGGTATTTATAGGGGAAATGAGTAGCTAAGGTTTGATGACACGTTTGGGCAACCAGTTGATCAGGTTGGTTGCCCTTGAATCTCATCAAAATGGAAATAAGGTGATTTTAGGCTTTCTATCTGAAGAGTGCGTATGCCACAGATTAGGTGCATATACATTAAATACCCAATGTACACACTCTTTGTAAGCCTAGGCCAAATTAGGTCAAAATTGTCTTTTTGGTTTCCTATATATTTACATAATTGAGCTTGAGCTTGGACTGTATTGGATCATGTTTAGGTTTGTCATCGTCATTGGGTTTCACACATAGTGCTGATAATTTTGGTAGCGATTTGATTTCTCGTCATTGGGACCAGGGGGCTTAGATATAAGTCAAAATGAAATGGGGTGTCTACAACTTGCTTCTCTAAGAGAGGAGATTTATTTTAAAATAAAAAATAAAAAATCTATATCCCAGAATCACTTCTTCTTTTATATAAAATGCAAATTGGACTCTCTAAGTTTAAATGAAATTCATTTTAGGTCTTTAACTTTACTTTCATTCAATTGAGTCATTTAAGTTTCAAATTTATTCAATTTATGCTTTTTGTTTAATTTCATTAAAAAATTGACGTTAAGTATGCAATTGATTAATTAAGGGGCTGGTTATTGTTTTGATGTCAGACAAATCCACTCTACCACAATCCGTGGATGAAATTGAAGCTTTGGCTGCCGTTAGAGCATTATTCTTTGCTAAGGATATTGGTGCCTCTTCCATTATTCTTGAAGGTAATTCTGAAGTACTTAATTTTTAAAGCTTTGTTCTGTGACAATGCTTCTTTGGCTTCTTTTGGTCATCTCATAGACAAAACAATTTTTTGTTGAATTCCTTTGTTGATGTTGTTTTTTCTCATACTAAGTGATAGGGAAATTCAGTTGCTCACAACCTTACTAGGCATGGAAGACATGTTAGTGGTTTCTTGGTGTAGATGTAGAATATTCCTCCACACCTTAATGTTGTATTTCTAGCAGATCTGGCTAGCTTTTCTTAATAAACTTTGTAGCATTCTTCTAAAAAAAAAAAACTCTAATAAAAAAATATTTTTTGAAAAAAAATATTCTCACATAAAAAATTTATAAAATATTTGTATTAATTTTTTTTTTTTCATGTGAGAAATATTTTTAATGCCAAATTTTTAACGAAATTGGATGAAAGGTCTAAATTGAATAAATTTGAAACTTAAAGGACAATTGATCGAAAGTATAATTAGTAAACTGAAACGAATTTCAATCAAACTTAAAGATTGCAATTTATATTAGGACAAACTGTCTTTTGTACGGTTTAATATGTTTGCACATTACATACATGTGAGTGCCATCAGGTTGTTCTTTCTCCCCTCACACCAAAGATTTTTGCACCGCATTGCATCAAATTTGGAATATTTTTCTGTGTCGGCAGAGTCACTCGCCGTTGTAAGGCTTAATTTGATATCCATCATAATCGGCAGGTGGTCTAATTGGCATCGGTGCATGATCGATCAAAGTCTCTCCCAAATAGCTGCATCTCCTTCTGTCCCATTTCTCCACATGAAACATGGTCCTACAAAACCGAAGTCATGGACCCTTTATAACAGTCGAAGTAAGTTCCACGTTTCCTTTCCCTTGCCCACTTCATCACGTCGTGAGCCTATATTTAATTTATGCCGTCCCTTTCTATATGATGCTAAGAATAGGTCTGGACTTTAGAGCTTGAAATCAACCCCCTCCACCACCAACAAAATAACTTTCAAACATTGTTATTTTACAATATATTATATATATATATATATATATATATATCATTCAACAAAAGATAGGCATGATATTAGCCATCTGATAAGATTTGTTCATTGAAGTCAACTTTAGAGGTTACATGTAGGTATTAATCAGCAATCATAGCCATTATGGTTCAAGCTAGCATATTCAATTTAAAAGGTAATTGATGTTGTAAACAAACTAATTTCTCTAACAAAAAGGGCTTCTTCTTTTCTTTTCTTTTCTTTCTATTTTTATTTTCTTCCTTTTCTGCTTCTTTCTATTTCATTTTGTGGTTTGTTGCACACCCATTCGACTTATGAATTACACAATGGGTTTTAAACCCTCTACTGTCCCCTCAGTCCATAGGTTTTCGGCAAAAATCTTTCACATTGCCATACACTTATGATTCCTGTCGTATTCGTATATTATATTCGTATGTAAGTGGCTGACAAAGAAATACAAGTACATAACCTGCCCACTGGATCCAAACAAAAATTATCTAGCTTAGCTATGACTGCAACAACGAACATCTCATGCAGAGGAGCCAGCTTCTGAATCGAACAACAATTAATGGAAGCCTGATCCCAAATATTGCTTGCTATATAATAGGCAAAGGCCAAGGAATAAATGATTAAATCTCCTATATATCACTGTCATTGACAACCATGGAACATAACCTGCAAGTGTAAACAACAACAAATTAAGAAACCACTTTAGGTAAATATCTAGGAAGCACATACACAAGCATGGGTATGGGTATGACAAATTTTTTTGACAAATTAGGATAGGACACAACAGTCAGCAGAGATATATATGTATATTAATCAATTATCAAATATATTTTTATTTATATTTTTAAATATTGTTAAAGATTTATTTTTTCATATAATTTCAAATATATATAAATTAAAGAGTAATAATGGAAATTAATTGAATTCATGATTAATAAATGATGTTTAGAAATCAGAATTTAAACCAAGAATAAAATCCAAAAGAGTAAATAAAATATAACTAAATAAGTGTCCAGGATTTAGAGTAAAAATAAATAAAATATAAGTATCACTCCCGTATCCCAGTAGTGTCTTGCATTTTTTCAAAAAAAGAAAGAAAAAAAACGCTGGGACAAACGTGCAAAAATGTCCTAAACATGTCATGTGTTTGACATAGATACAACACCACAAATAAAGTATCTGTATTTCCAAGATAAAGGTTATGAACATTACCTTCAATCACTTCTTAAGAAAATGCTTGTTTGCATTAATTTAATAAAAATAAATAATAGAAAAAAGAAGGCACTAAATCAAACTCAAATGACAATGATAAATGACCAAGAGCTTTATAACTCAATTGACATTTCTCAAGGTTTTCAATGAAGACGTCTAAGATTCAAATCCTTATTTCTCGACTATCAAATTATTAAATAAAATAAACTAGTAAATGGATAAATGTCTAGAAATTTGGACTAACCATTAAATAGAGAACACTCCTAAATGAGTTATTGAGTGAAAATTAGGACCTAAGGGGCATTAAGATATGATATAAGGACAATTATATGTTTACATTCACTATTTATGTAAAGTGTGCACAATGTTATACACATTTGTTTAATCTACAATATAAAGTATGCATGAATATAGTGATTCGTAAATGTAAAAATATAAATTTTTTGTCTAATATTTAAAAATTAATATTAAAAATATAATAATTTTTACAACAATTGAATTGGTAAAATTTTATTGATTCTTATCTTAATTAACCATTAACAATAATTTAAGACTTACCAAAAATGACATTCGATATCAACAATTATAAAATATTTTATGAAAACTTTTGCGGGCACGAAGATGTTGAAACTAAAATGAAAGGAGGGCCAGGCTCTAGCCTATATAGGTGGATTCGTGTAATAGTGAAAAACTGAGAAATGTGTGTGGTATGGTAGTAGTATAATGGGAAAATCATGTATTTGATTTCTATCCTATACATTATATTTTAATTTAATTCCTAACATTTTAATTGTGTCAATTTGATCTTTAATATTTTAATATCATGTCAATTTCGTCAATGTAATTATATTTTGGATTAAAATTGATGATATGTCTAATAACCAAAATAAAAAATTAGGTTCTATTGATGTGACAATAAACTAAAATTTTATTTTGATCATTTGCCATGTAAACAATTTTCTTTCAATATATAATGGCAAACACTAAATTGATACAACACTAAAAAATTAAGGATTAAATTAACACAATTGAAAAGTTAAGAACTAAATTAAAATATGATGAAAAATTAGGGAGTTTTAGAATAATTATTGATACGGAAACGTCAGAGGACACCGACATATGACAAAAGGAAAAAGCTAATGGGGACCATTCTAAGGTACTAGATGTGGAGATGCTGTTTCTGGTGCATAGAAGTAAGCAGGTCCTCGTTGGCAGAGATAAAATTACTCCCTTCATTCCTAGGTGGCGTGGCTCGTTCCTATCCGTCAGATCAAAAACAATCGTAGCCGTAAAGCCAAGTTCACGACAAAATTGTGGGTCCCATATTTAATCTGAGAGAATATTATTATCTATCTTCATCTTTCCTGAGGAGGTGACTTGTTAAAGTGTTTTTAGATTCCGCATCGGGGATGGACGGTCATGATTCAATGTCTGCTCTTATTCGAGTCAAAACAAGTTGCGTCAGACGTGGAGTGCTCTCCGCGTAGGAATGAAAGGTACCATCACGTGAAATTACTCCATTACCTGTAAACGTGTATTTAAATACCACTTATTTTGTTAAAATTAAAAAGTTATTGCTGAAGGGTAAAAGTTAATTGAAATAGTATAATGGGTAATGGGGTTTATAAATAGTGTCAAAAAGTACAATAAAATCTATAAATAGTAATAAAAATAAGTTAAATAGTGAAATAATTTTCATTTATAACCCCTATCCAAGCACGCTAAGTTTCATAAATTGCCAAACCTTTTTTAAAAAAAAAACTAAATTTCATCCAAGAATAAGAGAATATTCTCTGAAACACTTTTTTTTCTTTTTTCTTTTTTTATCTAGCATTCAATTTCACGATTTGTAATGACAAGATTTTCTTCTCAAAAAAAAAAAAAAAAAAATGTAATGACATGATTAAGAATAAGCACAATTATATCCAATCAATTTTAATACTCATATATAAAACAAATTATGCAAAACCAGACACGTACACTTTTTTATATGTATAGACATAATTTTGTCTCGCTTATTTTATATGCACAAAAAAAGAAAAAAGTTACACTATACCAACAATAGTTTGGATTGTTGATGGTGCCACTTTTGGTGTTGATGTGTCAGCTGGGGTCGAGGTGGTAATTCGAGACTGTGCAGGCTATGTGACAGCAGCCTTAAGTAAAAAATTACACTACCCATTGGGGCCTTTGGAGAGCGAGGCGATGGTAATGCGGGGGGGGGGGGGGGGGGGGGGGTTACTATTGCATGGGATGCGAGCGTCTGTGATGTTGTTTTTGAATGTGATTCAAAGATTGTTTTTGACTCCTTAAATGGTTCCAATTAAGGGTGTCCATGGAAACCGGCAACCTGCCAAACCCGTCCGACCCGCCACCACTCGATCCAACGACTCTGGCGGTCGAATGCGGGTTCCAACCTCACTAACCCGACCCCAGCAAGTTGGTTGTTGGTTTTTAATTTCAAAACTCATGAAACCGACCCAAACCGAAGTCCATTCAAAATTTGGCCATTTTTCCAAATTCCGACCACTTTTGTTTTTAGATTCTAGCCACTTTTTCACTTAAATCTGTCGATTTTTGGCACAATAAACACTAGATCTGGCCGAACCAGTGATTTCTCATCACGATTTGCCAAAAATCTCACCGAATCCGACGGGATCTCATTGGATCTTGGATGGATCTGGCAAGATCTCGCCAAATCTGGCGAGATATTGCTGTGTTTCGAAGCATTCCGGTGATAATCAAGTTCACCCGAAACCGACCACCACCCGCCGACAACTCAAACCGACAATTCGTTACTGTTATGGGTCAATTGCGAGTTGAAAAACCACCCACTCGATCTTGTACGGGTCTGTTGCGGGTTGGGCAAAAACCCGACCCGTGGCCAGCCCTAGTTCTAGTAAAGCACCAACTACGATTGCCAATGTAATTGATGGGATTCGACATAAGTTTAGAGACTTTCGCCAAGTTTTGGTTACACATATTACGAGACAAAGCAATCGCTCTGCTTATTTGTTGTCTCAACAGTGGCGACTCCAGGAATTTTTTCTAGGGTGTTCCTATTTCACTTTGAAAAAATTTCTGATCATTTCAGTCTATTTTAGGTGTTTCGGGACGTTTCGGTAAATACAGGCAAAATTCAAGATTTGGCCAACATGAAGTTTGTGCTTAAAAAAAAAAAAAAAAAAAATTCTTAAAACCAAAACAAATTTGCATTATGTACACTGAAAAACCTCAAAAGGGAAAAAATAAAAAGAAAAGAAAAGAAATGAACAAAGGTACCTGTACAATAAACTATAAGTTCATTTGAAATATTAATAAAATTATCAATTATTATTGTTTAGTTGTTTTATTAATTTGTTTGTCTTTTATAAACTATAATTTGTTATATTGTTATTTCATTAATTATAAAATTTTTAATTGTTATTTAGTCTAACATAATTTAATTTATTTATCTTTTATAGTGTATTGGTTAATTAAATTATTAATTGTTAGGATCATGAGCCAACTACCAATCAGAAAATTTCACAATCACAAATCACAATAACATTACACTAAAAGACAATATCTCACCAACTGACCAACACCAACGCACACCAACCAACGGATAAGAATCATAACATAAAGCCAAATTTAAAAGTCAAAAAATAGGCAAAATATTAATAAAGTTAAAGCTTCACTACTTCAGCCAATCACAGTTCAGATAAAGTTACTCTTAAAGAATAAAGAGAGAGAGACAGAGACAGAGACTCATTCATTTCATTTTAGATTTCAGATAAAGAGAGAGAGAGAGAGTGAGAGACTGAGAGAGAGTTAGAGAGAAAATGAGAGAGAAATACCTTGAGGAAGCACCGGAGCAGCCGAGTAGGGAGGACTAAAGAGTGAAGGATGAGGCTGAGGTAGTGACTGTCGAGCGATTTGCAAGCAATGTGCGACGATGTGCGAGCGATCTCCAATGAGTGACGATGCGCTCTGGATTGAGACTGGACCGATCTAACTTCTAAGGGGAGGCGTTGCTTTGTTGCTCTGTTTTTAGGTTTGCTTTAGCTTTAGTGATTTCTGATGTACTAATTTATTGATTTGAGGTTTCTGATTTAGTGATTTGCTCTATATTGGTTTTTTTTTTGAGAATCCGTGGGTTTACTTCCTCTGTAATCTATTGGGCCTGCCGTGGGCTTGATTTTGAGCTTGCCGTTTAGATTTTAGTTGAATTTTTTTTTTGAGCTTTTTTTTTTTTTTTTTTTTTGCTTGAAAGTAAAACAAATAATTTTTTTTTTTTTTTTGAATTTGAGGGTGTTCCTTTTTTTTTTAGGGTAAACAAATAAATTTTTTTAATTATTATTATTATTATTATTATTATTATTATTATTATATATATAAATTTCAAGTCAAGGTGTTCCTAGGAACACCCTGAGCATAACGTGGCGTTGCCACTGTGTCTCAACTTGCCAAACATATTAGTAATTATGCAAACATAGATAGAGGAAAATCTTTCATTTATTGAGTCTGCTTTGACATAAGATGTAATGTTTTTATCTTCATCTTAATAAAGTTACAATTTTCATATATAAAAAAAAGTTTGTTTTTCTTCATTTTGACATTCAGAGCACTAGGCAGAAAAAAAGAGTTCATGATACAATTAAGAGATTGCCCTCCATTGTGATCACCTTTTGCGTTTTTTATTTTTATTTTTTTATTTTTTTTTATTTTTATATTTTTATATATTTTTATTATTATTTTTAATTATAAGTAAATTTACTTCATTGTAGTTATTAAAATTTATTCCAACTATTTTTAATTGTTTCATTTTACTCCCAAAGGTCCTAAAGGTATTGGACTAAAATAAAATCGATAGAGTTATATCCAAATACCACTAACAATTCCTTTTTAATCCAAAACTTAGTGTTCAAAAGGTAACGTTTGAAAAAATTGATGGGACTAAATTTTAATTAAGTCGAATAATAAAGGATATAAATTATTTGTCTAAAAAAATCTGTTAATTTGGACAGAAATAGTTTCATTTTAATCCAAATTTTAGCTTAAGAGATTTTTTTTTTTTTTTTTTTTTTTTTTTTTTGAGAAGTGAGAGGAATTTCAACTTAAGAGTTAAATGTAGTAATTAAAATTTCATAAATTAAATTGTGATAGTGCCATTAAATTGTACTTTACTTCTTCTTCTTTTTTTTTTTTTTTTTTTTTTTTTTCCATGTTAGATGACTTTACCCTTAATGCCTAATCGAACTCTTATATTCCTTAAAAAAAAAAAAATTAATAATAATAATAAACAAAACGAGAAATTCTCTATGTCGATCCACTTATGGCATATATTGCTCATCAAATTCAGTGTCAAATACCACATACCAAAATTCTAATTTACTGTTTATTATTTATTTATTTATTTTTTTTTAGGAGAGAGTTTCAACTTATGGCGTCTGCTCCTGATAATAGCATTTTATTATCAGATCAAGATATCAATCAGTTTTTTGTGTAGGCGGAAATTGAATTCCAGATCTCTTATTCAACAATTAGAGACTTTATCAGTTGAGCTAACTGGAATCCACTTATATATTTTTAGAGTGTTTTAACCTATGACATCTATTCCTAATAATAGTTCTTTATCATCAAACCAAAACATCAATCGGTTTTTGGTGTAGGCAAGAATTGAACCTTAGATCTTTTATTCAACCATCAACCCACTTATATACTGTTCAAATAAATTGATCACACACAATTGCTTTTAGGAACAATTTATTTAAGGTATAATTTTTGGTTATTTTTATGATAAATATGTAAAATAAAAAAAAAATTTAAAAAAACTAAGAATTAGCTTACTTCTCAAAAATTTAAAAGTTAAAATACTTATAATATTAAAAAAACTGAGACAAAAGCTGTTGGTGCAAATAGGGGGAAGGTATCTCCTATGTTATGCTCATGCACTGCAAGTAGAGAAAATAAATCCACTTTGGTACAAATTAGAGATGAATACATTAAAATTTGAATTTAATTTGTCTAAGAACCCTACTTTTAAATTTGCAATATTAAAAAACTAGGTATGTATGAAATAAAAATTAATTTTTTAGGACTTTGGGAGGAAAATTCCACTTGTACCAAAAACAAGTTAAATTATGATTTTTCTTATTATAGATAAAAAAGGGTTAAAGGAATTAATATTCTCGGGAGTTCTTAGTCATGTAATTCCATTATAAATCTTCTAAAATTCAAATCGATTAATTTTGAAATGAATATTATTATTTTTTTACTTCATAATTATTTAAATAAAGATACCAATATGGTAATAGCCAATATTTTAAAAATAAAACTTGGATTGGTCCTCTGTGGCCAAACCTATGCCAACAGGTGTGGAGATTGGATTTGCGGTTTTGGTTGTAACATTGGGGTAGTAGCAAGTGTTATTGCTAAGCTTTGGGCCTTCCATGATCATCCATTTTTTTATAGATAGTTTCAACTTATGACATCCATTTCTGGTGATAACTCTTTATCATCAGATCAAGACATCAATCAATTTTTGGTATAAAAAGGAATTGAACCCCAAATCTCTTATTCAACCATTAGAAATTTTACTAGTTGAGCTAACTAAAACCCACATAATCATCTAAACCTTACTATTGATATGGGGCTATCTCATGTCTTTGTCTAACTTGAAGCATTACTTTATGGTTTCTTATTTAAATGGTTCTATGAAAGTTCATCCTAAACTGATGCCATTAGTGGACAATTGCAAGTCTCTCTTGTAGAAAATATCTAACACCCAAATTCACCATGCCTTCAAGGAAGCTAATAGATATGCTGATGCAATGGCTAGATTGGGAAGATCTCTATCTTTGGGGGACTTGCATTACTTGTATAATTTTTATTCTCCGTTGAGTTTGATTTGAGGCTTTGTTGTAATGGATAATTTGGTCGAGACTTGTTCCCATCTTGTTTCAGTTCCTTAGTTTTGGATTGATAGGTTTTACATTTTAGGTATTTTATGGTGAATAGTTATCTTAAAAACTCTAGAAAAGTAGGGTTTTTTTTTTTTTTTGTTTGTTTAGAGAGAGAGAGAGAGAGAGTTTCAACCTATGGCATCTGCTCCTGATGATAGCTCTTTATCATCAGACCAATACCCTAATCAGTTTTTGGTATAGGCGGGGATTGAACTCCAAATCTCTTATACAACCATCATAGACTTTATCAGTTGAGCTAACTGGAACCCACAAGTAGGTTCTAGTTAACTCAACTAGTAAAATCTCTCTCAAAAAAAAAAAAAAAAAAGGTAAAATATTTGATGGTTGAATAAAAGATTTAGAGTTCAATCCCCACATACACCAAAAACTAATTGATGTTTTGATCTGATAATAAAGAGTTATAATTAGGAGCAGATGTCATATGTTGAAACTCTCTATAAAAAAAACTTTGGAAAAGATTCAAAAGAGTTGGGATATCTCAAAAAAATAATAATAATAATTTTTTTTATAAAGTGGAAATAGTCAATATTTGTTTAGATATTGATGATGTGAAAAAATTCAATTCTTATTTCAAAATGGGTTGATAGGTTTTAAATATTTTATGGAGGAGTTATCCTAAAAACTCGGAAAAAAAAAATTATTATCCAACTAAAAAATTCTAACCCCAAATACACACACACACACACACACACACACACACACACATATATATATATATATATAATTTAATAATTTGGGGGTGGGGGATTTGAGTTCCTAGATATCTTTGCCATAAACATTGGGATGTATTAATTGAATTTCAAAGCTTTTGACACTTCATAATGGTTAATTTTTTTTTTAATCATTAGTCTAAGACTAATAAAAAATGAAATGGATTTTGAAAAATGTTCACTTTATTAAGAAATTAAAAGACCAAATATATTATGGTTTCTCATTATATATATATATATATATATATATGAGAAACCATAACATATTTTAGAAATATATGATTTACAAAAGCGTAAGCTAATACCATGTATAATTTAAACCGTATAATAGTGATTATTTTTAATTGTACCCGTGCATATGCACAGGACTACATACTAGTTTTAAATAATACTAAAAGCACAAAGTTAAACTAGCAAATAATTATCTCAAAAAAATAGTCTAGCCAATAAAATTTTCTAGTTGAATTACTGCATTTTCACATTGTATATCAAAAATATTATAAATTGAGCGCTAGATGTCTTTTTTTTTTTTTTTTAAAGAATCACTGATTGTCAATTTCTATATAATAGTTACGAATAATCAAATTTCCCATCGAGATCAATTAAAAAAAAAATAATTCTTATCTTATTATTATTGATTATCAACTCATCATATCACAAACAAAATATTGGAAATTAAGTTTTTATAATCAAAATTTAATAACAACGTAACCGAAAGCTCAATTAGTGTGGAAACACTAATGCTTGTTTAAAACCTCAATTTCAAATTATGGATTAATTGCTTTTACTCTAACTTATCTAAGCGTGAAATAAGAGTAAATGAAACGCAATAAACCGAAACTCTAGTGCATGAACATAAGCAGTAAACAATGAATGTAAAACACAAACAGTAAGGGAAGAGAGATGCAAACACAAGATAACACGGTGATGTGTTATCGAAGAGGAAACTGAAAAATTCGGCGAAAAACCTCTCCGTGACTCTCCAAGTCGAAATCAATCCACTGGTGAATAATTTGGAGTACACGAATATCAAAAAGACCCTCTAAGCTTAATCCACCAAATGTACTTGAGCCCTCTAATGGACTTTTCAGAGTCTTGTCTTCACTAGTTATTCGGATCCCACAATACCGTCCGATTGCATCTGTCAAGCCTCACTGGCTTCTTTTGGTAAATCCCAAATGCTTCCCAAGTTCCAAAACATTCTCTACACTTTAAATAGGTGTGGGTTGTGTTTGGATGCAAATCTCCTCTCAAGGTATAACAATGGGAGAGGGGAAGGAGAAGAGACTACAAAGGAATTCTTACTTAAGGATGAGTAACTCTCTCTCTAAAAGGTGGGTGTTGTAGAACCTCTCTAGGATTTTTCTTTGAATAGCTTCCTTTCAATTTTGTGGATAATGAGGGTATATATAGTATAAGTGAAGGGTAGGAAAGTTACACTTAAAATTCTCCAGGCAAAGTGTTTCACCAGTCACTTGTGACTTGGCTTGAGTCGCGAAGTGACTCGCAAAATATAGCCTAACACTTAACTCTTTAGCTTTTGGCATGTGCTCCTCATGTGACCTTCGCAGGTTGCACCACTCGCGAGTCAAGTTGCGAGATCAACTTCTTGAGGAATTTTCACCAACTTAATACTAAACCCAATATAGTAAAATCCCACAAAATACAAGGAAATAAATTAATGCAATTACAACATTTTTTGTCATGAAATAGAGCCAACACAAATTTTATATGTGAAAAATCATAACTTAACAGTAACAATCTAAAGAAGTTCCATGAAGTGTGAAAAATTATTATTATTATTGTTATTATTATATTAGGAATCAAGCTTTAGGATTTTACTGACTCAATTACAAATGACTCAATTATTTGGCACGTTACCAACAGCAGCAAAATATTCTAATTAAATTAATAGATTGCATGCCACACAGCAATCTTATTATTGGCAATAGTGATGATCTTATGCATTCATTCCAGAATTGTGGTGGGTTTCATTTAAGTTCGTGGGTTTAGAGAAATTCAACTGATATCATTGAACGAGGAGTCTTATTGACTTCTACATATTCCAAAATATGGTTTGATAATAAAAATTAATCGGTCGCCAATCCATGTGATGCAAAAAAAATTATTGATAATAAGATCTAATGAAATTTAGAAATAGAAAATTGAGTTAATAATTTGCAAGATAACATTTAAAAATAAAATGAATGGTCATAATAAAAAAAAATACAATAGGAAAAATATTTAATTTCTATGCTTTTCCATATTTAAGAAGTGTTGTCTAACATAGAATGTTATTGGGTAGTTAGGAGAGTTTTATAAACTGTTAATACTATATGTATGTGTTTATGTTGTCAACAACTTAAAGATCATGACATGAGGAAGACACACGAAGCTTCAAATTTTAGCAGTGTTATGACTTTCTATCTTGCTTAGTTGTGGTAATAATAATATAAATAGGTCAAGACATGGAACAATATCAAAATTATAGCACTTTGTTCCATTATCTTTTATGTTGAATCCAAACAAACAATTGATTGAAACATGGATGGATCAAACATAGATTATATGTGAGATTGAATGAAAATTTTTATCAACCAAAAATCACATGAACCCCCACCCCCCCCCCCCCCCCCAAAAAAAAACTCAATAAAGTAGAAGCATATAAAGTGAGAATTAAGATCAACCTACTAAGATGCCAATATCGAAAACAAAACTAAAAACCTTCAAATTTTATAAAATCCCCAAATTCTACTTCAAAAACCCCAATACATCACTTCCCAGAACTTCAAAACCAAAAAAAATCATTCAAATTCATCAAATTTATATATAATATACCAAATAAACACCCAACGTTCTCTGGACTAGAAGACATAGTCTGTAGCTTTGATTTTTCTCCAAAAAATGGAGAAGAAGAGATGTTGCCTTACAAGTTAAGTTTAAGGTTTTGAGGTGGGAAGAGAGAAGTCCTAGTGTGAGTCTCTCTTTATTTCTTCATCCTAAAGTCTCTTTTTTTAAAAAAAAAAAATTTTAACGTTTTTCTCTCTTTTGTTTTTGAATCCTAATGTGAGTCTTGATGATTCTTGAAAATCAGTAGACTAGAATGCTTTTGACTATGGTGATGGCTGTGAGTCCTGAAAAGAAAGAAAGAAACATCAAAGGTGACCAGTGTGACCCGGCTAAGGATCCTCTAACAGTTAAGTCAATTTTCTTTTTAGGACACAAGGATGGAAAATAATGAA
Organism: Quercus agrifolia; assembly: GCA_029955455.1. Classification (NCBI taxonomy): domain Eukaryota; kingdom Viridiplantae; phylum Streptophyta; class Magnoliopsida; order Fagales; family Fagaceae; genus Quercus; species Quercus agrifolia. The sequence goes on from JARQAD010000003.1 coordinate 27,686,204, forward strand.
TGATTGGAACTTACCTTGGGTGGATGGGACTTGCCCCTTTTATAAAGAGTTGGAAGTTGGTCTACTTGTTTGGATCGACCACCATCGTGGGTGATATGGGCAGTTAATGGAGAAAATGAGATTCATGGAGCGGAATCTGAGGAGTTCCCTCCACGTTTTAGGAGCAATGCATCGTGGTCTAATTATGTGGAACCTTTAGATAATTTCTTGCAGTATTTACCAAGTATAATTTGGTCATCTATCCACCTGGTCGTCCATGGAGGATTTTACTCTACCTGAAACATCTTATTATTAATGGACGGATACTATTCATACATGCTATCATTCTTAGGATTCTTACTTATTGGAGTTCTTTGGACGTGGTTAAGTCATGGATGATTATCATGGACGGGTTGACCTTAATTGATTTTGATTCCCATCAATTGCCCCCTTATTCTTGTGTCGTCCATGCTATTGTTGGCATGACACGTAGCGGTATTTTATTGGTAGAGGAGCTTTCTAGGTGGCACATTAGGGTGACTTGACTCTGATCGTTCTAGATGTTGACATGTGACGTGATCTTGGGAGTTTACTTGTTGCATTGTTTCGTTCTTTGAGAAAAATGCCATGTGGCACACTTTGGTTGGTTCGCATTGCTTTAGTGTCCCACCTTGTTGGCTATAAATAGTGCAATACCTCTCTTACCCTTTCACATTTCTCATATTTTCTTCTCTAACCTTAGTCATCCAGCGCTTTGTCTAGGAGTTTCCTTCCGTCCTTAGTCTTCCTCGTTTAGAGCTAGGTATCCTCTTCTCTTTGTCTGTAGGTTTTTATTTAGAATTTTTTTCAAATGTTTGAGATAGTAGTTTCTTCTTCTAGTGATAGGGACGAGAGGGAAATTGATAAGTATCATGACGAGAGTAACTCTAGTGATAGTGGAAGTGATAGTGATAGTAGTCAGAGTAGTAGTAGTGGGGGAAATACCATAGACGAGCAATACTCATCTGATGTCCCTAGAATTCCTTTAGAAGTACTCTAGGAAGAGTTAAGGACGAGGGCTATGTTTGGGTTGTCTGCTTGTCCATCCACTAGTGCCCCCTCGTCCGTTACCTCCCCAGAGGAGGAAATCTTGTATTGCTGCACAGTAGGTATCCCTTCTAGGACGGACGAGAAGAGACTAGCTTCTCTAAAGGGTTGGTATCAAATTCCAGACAATCTCAACCCTTGTCTGGCTGCATCTGGGGAGTGGTGTTGTGCTTCCAATTCTGGAGTAGGTATATATATAAGGCTTCTTTGTTGGGTGGTCTTAGGTTACCTTTAAATGCTTTTGCTAGGGAAATTCTCCGTAAACTAGGTATAGGTATAAACCAACTTAACCTTAATGCATGGAGGCTTATTATATCCATGCAAGTGTTGTGGAGGGAAATTTTTGATGGAAACCGTCCTCTAACTATGGACGAGTTCCTATATTGTTACAAGCCCTTTGAAATTAGTCAATCCCTTGGCTTTTACCAGTTTTACGCTAGGGGCTCTAGCTATAGGTTGGTCAAGTCCCTCCACACGTCTGATAGAAGGTGGAAGACAAAGTTTTTCTTCGTCTTAGGGTTCTGGGCTAGGAACCTTATTAAGATAGGCAGAGACCCATTTCCTCCCTACACTGGTGAGATGAGTAATATTTGTCCAGAGGGTATGTTACTTTTCAAGTTCCATACCTTTTCAGAAATAGGAAGTCAAGATATTTTCAGGGGTGTCAAGATCAACCCGATCAAGGACCATTTGAAAATGGTGGCCCTACAAGGGCCCCCGCCTCGAAAAATCGTGCCAGGGCTATAAAAGGCCCCAGGCACCCTTCAGACCCAAAAAAGAGAGGTCTCCCTTGGTTCTACTCTCTGTCTAAACGTATTCTACACGTTTTTCCTCTCTTCCAAACACAAAAAACACATCAAAGCCTCTTGATTTTTCTCTTCACTGAAAACACAATGTATTGTTCTTATACCCAATATTCTTCTCCTTGGTTCTACACTTTGGGATTTGGGGTTTAGGGGTGTGGATGTAGCTTTTTAGCTACTATCCACACCCCTAACCTTCTAAATTTCTTTTTTAGTATTTATTTTGCTTTTATGCTTTAATAACATGATTTATTGCTTTCCTAGCATGTTGTTTGCTTTATTTGTGTTTCTAGCCTGAATCTCCGTGCTTTTTATGCTTTTTTCCATGTTTCATGTTTAGATCTACATTCTTACATGCTTATATGTTTAGATCTACATGCTTTATACCCTATGCCATGTTTTCCTATTCTTTAATCCCCTTTTGTTCTAGGTTGATGTTAGAGTTACATGCTCACATGCTTGTATGACGTTGTTGGCTATGCCTTTCTTGGATCTATGTGCTTTATGTGTTTAATTCCATGTTATATGGTTAGATCCTTGTCTTCACATGCTTATATGCTTGGATTCATTGTCTTCCATGTTTATGTGCTAAGTTTCTACATGTTTACATGCATGTTTCTATGCCTATATGCCTAGATCTATTTTTTCACACACTTATGTGCTTGGATCTATATTCTCAACATGCTTTATGCAATTTTCCATGTGTTTGTGCGCTCCATGTCATGTGCTATTGTAGCCCTTTTATCGCTATGTCTTTCTTTCTTGTGTTTTGGCCTATCGGTTTGGACTTGATCTAGACCCTATGGTTTGGATCATCCCTACTTGCATGTCTATGCTTGCTTGCTTCTTATGCTTTATTTTCCATGTTAGCCTCTCTAATTCTAGGCTTTGCCATGCTTGATCCCCTTAGCAGGTTTGTGGTTGTGTGGTTACATATGACGCTCATGAGGCCTTGTTTAGATGTAACCATTTGGGATGCATCACCATGATGCTGGTTGCTTCATGCATACCTTTCTCCCTTTCCGCTCCGTGCAATGATATGCTTGCCATGCTTGTTTATGCCACCCGTTGGCTTTCTATGCATCTTTACAATCTTGTTTACATGTTCATGCATGAGTCTTGCTTGCTAGTGTGTTGTCCATGCTTCAACACAATGAAATTATGGACATTTGATCCAAACCTACATTTGTCCCTCATGAACACCACCTTTTGTTTGTTTTCCTGCTTGTTTTTCTTCTCATTTGTTTGCTCGCTTTCTTGTTTCTTTGCTTGCCATGTCTACCACGCTTAACTGCTTTATGCCTCTTTCATATGCTCTTTGCATCTTTTCCTTCCATTGCATGTCTGCTGGTTTCTTGTCTTTGCCTTTACATGTACACACATGGAGTGAGGATGCATGAAGCTAGGGCACTGTTTCCTAGGCTCAAGCAAAAAGGGCGCGGATGTGAGCATGTAGATATTAGCCAAGCGACTGTGTTCAGTAGGTTTAGGAGTCTAGCTTTTCCCATTTGGTTTTGTACTCTTTTAAAACCCCTTCCTTCCTCTTCCCTTTCTCTCTTAGATGGGTTGTATTAGGTATATCATGCCATGTACCATTCGTTCTCATCTCTAGAGTAGGGCGACTCCTGTTTACTTTCTTACACCTATATTTTGGGCCATGTTTTAGGGATGTAGGCATTTACTTTCCTACTCTGTGTGCTTGCATTGTGCATGATGTATGTATATATATATCTGGTCGCCCCTTCCAGTGTGATTGTCATAGTCCGTGTCACCTAAGGCAAAGCGATGCCTAATTTTTGCCGCGAAAGTAGGGTGACATGTCGCCGGATTTTCGCCATGGAAATCTAGTACTTTACCCGAATGCCATAGGAAAGCATAGATTGGGACCATACCCATTCAAAAGCCAAACCTCAAAACCCTTATGCATGTAAAGCCCTAAAAGCCAATGCCAAAATCATGTCTTTTACTGCCAATTTTTGAAAAATAAGATTTTATCAAAACAAAGGACTGTCCTTGAACAGGCATTGTGGGGTTCCTAACACCTTCCTCACACGTAACCAAACTTTTGGACTCAAGAATCAAGATTTTTTTCCATCCACATTAGATTAGGAAAAATGACCTTTTTCTTAGCCTAAGATTGGTAATAAGATCAATTAGAGACAGGTGACCAATCATACCTTAGAAAAAACCAATGATTGATGGTGACTCTACTTACCTTTGGTAATCCCTTAAAATTTGGCTCAGATTCTTGCCACTACACCAAAGGTAGACTTACCTTCCTCCACCGAGAGAGAGAGAGCACTCGAAGCCCCGCATGAACCACGCTACACACACCACTACACACGCACACACACATACACCATCATTTGAGAGGGGCCTCTAATGGGCCCGCGTGCAGGAGCGTCGCCATAGCGAGTGATCGAACGAAGGCCCCGACGGTTCTTCATCTTGAGGTTGGGCATCGACAATTGTTCAAACAAACAAATATCAATATCATGCACAATGGAATAGTAAATAAGACAATATATGATGACCCAAGAAAACCAATAAAACAAACTAGTTTCACAGTAAAAAATCTGGGGGGAAACCTTCCCAAAAAGTAATCCACTATAATAAAGAGAGGTTTATAATCCAGTACAAAACATTTGTCTCTAAACTCTACAATCCTAGTAGGTTAACTTATAGCAAAAATCTTCTACCGCTTTAGAACTTCTGAACTCTTCAATATATGAACGCTCCACTCACAATCACAATTGGAACCTCCAACTAAGTTGAAGAACCTCTTGAAGGTTTTCTTCACAGTAGCAAGTCTGTGGTGGTTGATATGACTTCAACTTCTTCGCCAATGGAATCTTCAGATCTACTTTAAAACTCTTTAGTTTGGTAAAATAGAGAAAACTTGGTTACAAAACCCTAGCCACAAAAATAGAGTGTTTCTCTCTCTAAAAAGTCTTCTAATAGATGGCTTATAATGTCCTTTAAATATTGGTTCAAATGGATCTCAATTTAGGCTTCAAACGAATAAGTTATGGGCTTTTTCGTGTTACTCATTTTTGCTGCTCCCTGACGCTCGATAGATCGAGCTGCTATTGTGCTTGTGTCAAGGAGGCAGTAAGTTTCTAGTTTCTATTAGGAGCTATCGAGCTTCCATCAAGCTACTATCGAGGTAGATGCTGAAAATGTGTTTTTCTTAAGCTTTTCTTGGGCAAACTTTGTTTCTCCAACTTCGTCTTCAATTACAACTTTAAGACGTATCAAAACTCAATAAAAGACACATAATTTGACATGGTTGACAATACCAAAACACATGACCCTAACAAGTTTCCATGAGGTTGGATTGTTGGCTGGATTTGTTTTTGGTATGGGTCATGGTGATCAACTGGGTTTGTTGTTGGTATGGTCAGCTAGGTTTGTTTTTGTTGTTGGCAGGGGTCTGATCTGTCGTGGTGGTTGATGGAGGTTGTGGTGTCGGTGATCTAATCTGTCAGTGGTTGGTTGGGTTTGTTCTTTGAGATTTATGGATTTTTTGAGTTCCTACGTTTGTGTTTTTAGGTTCTGGGTTTGTTCTTTGAGATTTATGGGCTCTTTGAGAATTATGTGTTTTTGCATGTTTGGTTGCTAAGAAAATGCAAGTAAAGAAAAAAAAATCATGATTTTTTTTTTAATTTTTTAGGCAACCAAACATGATTTTTGGGGAAAGAACTTGAATTGTAAAGAGGAAGAACATGAAAACATGATCACCAACATGTTCTTCCAAAACAATGATGAAAAGAAGAAATTTTTTTAATTAATTAAATAATTTTAAATTATAAGTTCATAATTTTGTTTTTATTTTCTTTTATGAAGTGGGTTTTTTAATTTATGGGGATCTAATGTGACATTTTTTTATGTGGATCTGATTTGGATGTGGGGCTAATGACATGTAGGATCATATATTTATTTATTTATTTGTGAAACTTGCTAGTTGTGCATTCTGTCTACCATGCAGGATTTTTCTATTAGTGAGATAATGGTATGGACTAAAATGGTAACGGTTTTTATTTTCATGGACTAGAATAGGTGCTTCAAAAAATTAGGGACTAAAACGGAGTTGGCCCAAAATGTAAGGACCAAAAGTGCATTTTTGTCATTTTTAGTTACTCTCTCCTCCCCTCTCTCTCTGTCTCTCTACATGTTTTAGTAAAACTAAATTTGCATGTGAATAGTACGTGTATACTTAAATGGTTACTATAGCAACAATTCAAATTTACACAAATTTATATGGATTGATTTACATGATTTTCGAAGTTAGATGTGAAAAATTTACTCCTTAAAGCGTCAACATCAACTATGCCTAAAATATTCTATTCCCACAAGCAACAACTAGCCACCCACCACTAGAACCCACCCTAAACACATCGGAACCCACCCAAAATTAGAGCAACCCAACCCAAAATCATCCCACTCACCCACCATCGCTAAATCCACCCATTAACCCACAAAAAAAAAAAAAAAAAAAAAAAAAATTGCAAGAGAGAGATTTGGATAATGTGGTGAGGTCGTGAGATCAGCAACATGGTAAGAGTGAGACAAGCTAAGAGTGAGAGTGAAAGAGGAAGAGAAGCTAAGAGTGAGAAAGAAGTAGACTAGATAGAGAAAGATATGTGTGAGAGAAGAGAGAAAGAAAGAAAAAAGTATACAATTTATTCCGTACAGCTCTACTAATAGAATTGTACAGTTCATCAATACCAAAATTTGTAGCATTTGGAATATTTAATGTGGGAGGGTTTTTGGTATTTGGTGTGTTCAATGCTTAAAATGTAGCATTTAACACACCTAACACTAGTACTCTTATTCTATTGTACATAAACTGTTGATGTTAGTGCTCTTAACGAAATAGATTTCAAATCCTCTCAAGAGTGTGTGTGTGTGTAAATATCTCTAATTAAGAGTAGATTTTTAATGGAAGATAAGAGTATTCGCATTAGCTCATGCAAAAATTTCTATTTATTTTAGCATAAGAACCTACATTTTTCTATTTTACATACTCATTTTTTAAAACACTCCACATTAGATTATATATTCACACAACATTTTATTTAAAATTTAATTTTTCTTGATTTTTTTCAATTTTTTTTAACACATAACGACCATCGTCTATTCTCTTCATTCATCATCGAGATACGTAAAGAAAGAATAAAAAAAAAAAAAAAAAAAATATATATATATATATATATATATATATATATATATATAAAATGAATAGTGTCAAGGTAATTTTACACAATTAGAGCATTCACAACAATCCGCATATGATAGAAAAAGATGTAGAATTTACACAACTTTGTCTAAAAATGACCTACATTAATCTATGTATAATTGTGTAAATTTACAAGTTTGCTACTGTAATCGTATAAATTTACACTAGCTCTATTCATTTTGCATTTAGTTGTTTATATTTTCTTTATTTATCTCATGGATGAAGGAAGAGAGTGGATGATAATTATCGTGTATAAAGAAAGAGAAACAAAAAATAAATTAAAAAAAATTGAAATTTTTATGAAATGTAATGTAAAATAGATAATCTGATGTGTGGTGTTTTGAAAATGAGCATGTAAAATAGAACGAGTAGATTCTTATGCTAAAATAAAAATAAATTTTTGCATGAATTGATACGAATGTTCTTACTATAGTAATCATGAATTTTTATTTAACTTTGCATGACATAGATATAAGTGAATTTTAGGTTTAGTTGGTTAATGCACAAAAACAACATTGGTGTTAAGGGTGTGGTTGGTTCAGTTTCGGTCGGTTTTTATGGGTATGGCTAACTGAAATCAAATATTTCGGTTTGTGAAATTCTCAATTGAAATGGCTAGAAATCAACGATTTCGGTGTATTTTGGTTTTGGTTGGTTTTCAGTTTTTCAAAGAGAGGATTATTAAGAAAGAAAGTTTTTTTTTTTTTTTTTTTTTTTTTTTTTTTTTTTTTTTTTTTTGCATCAAACAGAGATATTATTGAAAGACAAACACAGCAAAAACACAGACCCTGTTTTCAACACAAAATACGAAGCAACACAGTAAAAAAACAGACCCTATTTTCAACGCAAAGTATAGAGCAACACATTAAAAACCATAAAACACAAAACTAAGATTAGCAGTTAAAGAGTTTCTTTAAAACAAACATCACTGGATGACACAAAACCCATGGAATCCCAGTACAAGCATGGGCGATTTGGGATGAGAGAAACAAAATCAAGAAATCAGAAAAATAAGATGTATGTGGATATCAAAAAAAGAAAAAGATGTAGGGTATGTGTTTGTGAGAGGGAGAGAAAATTAAGTGAGGGGCGGCTAGGGTTATAAGGGGCAGCTAAGGTTATAAGTTATATATAAGATGCTAGGGTTTAAAAAAAAAAATTTAAAAACTCAAAATGGAGAGGCAAAGGCTCGAATTAGTGAATAGGTGGTTAAAACGCACGTGATTTTCCACTAAGCTACTTACTCTAATATGTTTTAGACTTATATATATATATATATATATATATATATATATATATATATATATATATATATATATATATATATATATAAAAGGGGAAGGGACACAGCGTTGAAGGCGGAAGCACAGTATAATATACTGAAAATAAACAAAGTAGAACCAACCAAGAAGGCGGTATTGCAGATATAATCAAAGTAATTTAAAACAATAATAAAGCGGTAGAACCAGTCAAGCAATATAGAACAAACTGAAATTTGGAAGTAGTTAATATTGAAAATAAGTAGCAGAACTTAAAGTAGTAGTTACAAGATCTCAACAGTTTAATAGTTGCAAAGGTTGAACTAGTTCTAGTTACAAGACTTTGTAGGGAAATAATGGTAATAGTGAAAATTCTAGAGAGAAATTCTAAAGGAGAGAAGTAGTCCTAAAGAGAATTCTGGCTCTAGAGCAAAACTTCGTTTAACATAAGAAACATCCCCCCTTAAATAGGCATAAAAAGCGTAGTGAACCATACTGATGAATAGTGAAAAGTGAACAGTAGTCGGCGAACAGTAATCTGTGAACAGTAATCAGTGAACAGTAAAAGTGAATAGTGATTTTTCACTTTTTGTCTCAAATCATTAGCAGCAAGGGCCTTGTCTGATTCTTCAATTCAAAGAACCAAAACTTGCCGAAAGTAAGCTTGAAATGACTAAAAGCGTGAAGAATCTCTTTTTCAAAACATTATCATTTGCATGGGGTAGTGGTGTGAAATGATAGTGGAAACTTCACCAGTGGGTAAACATTGTAACATTTTTGCCGTTGTGCAGGCTAGACAAATAGGGGAATCAGTCTTCTGCTGAATCATGAGTTTCTTCTTCATCATGACCAAACCACTCTTAATTGTAGAGGTAGTAAGGGTCTTTTGTAACAGAAGCTTTAGAGGACTGTTCATCTTCTACATCAGCAACTTCTTTTTCCTTTGATATCATCTTGATATGGGAATATAAAGCATCAGGGTCCTTGCGAATCTCATCTAAAGGAGAACCCTTTTTTCTAGGCTTAGCAATGGATTTAACCGTTTTAGCAGATGTAGAAGCAGGAGCATTAGCCAGTTCAGTTTTTTGCACTGGGGTAGTGATTCTTAATGCTGGAGAAGCACTTGGGGCTGAGAATTTTCTGGTAACATTGTTAATAATTGATTGTGTGTGAGGAAACTTATCCCACCATTTAACATACCAGCGGCGAGTGAGAACATCACCTTCCTTATCATATTGCCATTTCAAGATCCAAGGAACCTTGTATTTCTTAATGAAATGGAGCAAAGGAGGGGATTTTGCAGCATAGGAATCAACTTTGAACATAGTTTTGAAATATGTAAAAGAATTCATTAATGGTTCTGGGAATATTTCAACAATTGAACCAAACTGGGTCCACCAGCGTATGAACTAAAGGGGGAGATCAGAATTAAAATCCTTATCAAAATAAACAAACCATGAATGAGACATATTTTCATTTTGATGAAGCATAAATCTGAACCAGGCAGTGAGATAATCATGATATGAATATGGAACAGGGGAAGATGGCATCATTCTTGTGGAGGCAAGGTTGGGACCCCACATTTCTTCGGAAATAATGTGATTCAAGAAAACACTGTGATAAATAATCTTAGCACTATTAGCTTTGTCTCTTATGGCTTTAATAGTGATGGAATTCTCATGACACAAAATGTCAGAATAGTATTGCACATCCTTCTGATAGTGCTCAGGGATCCAATGAAATTTTGGGGGAAAATAACTAGTAGCAAGCCTAAAGGGGTCAGTAATGGAAGCCCTAGTTAATTCAATAGAAAACAGGTTTTGAACAAATTGTTTTTTAACATACTGTGAAGCATTGGAAGCCTTGGGATAAACAGTTTTAACAGGTTGGGAAACACTGGTTAAAGCATAAGGATCATAGGAGGAGGCTAAGACAGAGGAATAGTTGGGCTTAGGGATGGTACCTAAAGGGGTGAATTGGTTAACAATTTCCAAAGAAGAAAAATGTTCTTTTTTAACAAGTGGTTTATCAGTGGCTGGGCTTTTGTCTTTGGATTGCCTACTTGCCATGGTGACATTGTAGAAATTCACGGGTAAGAAAATTAGGGATAACATTTTGAGATCCTTTGATATATTCAATATCAAAATCAATAACACTTAAAATAGCTTGCCATCTGGCAAAAATATGTTTTGAAGCAATATTTTCAACATCTTTTTCAATAACATATTTAGCACTTTTGCAATCAATTCGTAACAAAAACTTTTGGTTTAGTAAATCACTTTGGAATTTTGAAATACATAGTACTATAGATAAAATCTCCTTTTTAATAGTATTATAGTTTAACTGTGCATTATTCCAGATTCCAGAATAGAAATGAACAATTTATTCAGATGACTTTGGGGAAACTCTTTGTTTCAAAATACCACCATAACCAATGTCAGAAGCATCGGTTTCAACAATTTTGAAAGCACCAACAGTAAGAATACCAAGACAAGGCAATGTCTTAACATGAGATTTGATTTTTTTAATAAGGGAAGTACGGACATTAGACCAGGGAGGAGGATTATTTTGTAACCGTTCAATAAAGGGTTTACATTGTTTCCTCATATCCTTGTAGAAATTAGCAACATAATTTAGGGACCCAAGAAATCTCTGAAGTTGGGTCTTATCAGTAATAACATCAAGAAACTTATCAGCAAACTGAATGGCTTTATCAATAGGAAGAATTTGTCCTTTAGCGATATCATAGCCAAGGAATCGAACTTTTACTTGAAACAATTTGATTTTCTTAGCAGAAACAACAAGACCATTTCTTTTAATAGTATCCAGAAACGAATACAAATGTTTCCAGTGTTCATCAATAGAATTAGAGTAAACAAGAACATGATCAATATAGACAATGGTGAAATGGCTAAAAGAATTGAAAATATCATTCACTATGTTCTGAAACTCACTCGGGGCATTCTTAAGACCAAAGGGCATAAGATTCCACTCATAGTGTTCAAAAGGTGTGGTAAAAGCAGTCTTATACTTATCACTTTCACTAATTTGGATTTGCCAGAACCCAGATTTCATGTCAAACTTGGAAAATAATACGGCGTCACTCAGTCTTTGAATCAAATCATTTTTGTTAGGTATGGGATACCTAATCCATTCTAAGACCTTATTCAGGGGCTTATAATGAATTACCGGGCGAGGGTTACCTCGCTCTATCTCAGCATTTTTTTGAACATAAAAAGCAGCACAAGACCACAAAGACTTGCTATTCTTAATAAGTTTATTCTTAAGCAAATCATGAATTTTATTTTTACAAAATTCAACAGTTTTAGCATTCATTTGAACAAGACAAGCTTTAGTAGGAATGTTTTTCTCATCAAAACCTTTAACATAAGGCAAATCAACAATATGTTTTTTCCTATGCCAAAAAGCATTTGGAATATCAAAGCAAACATCATTGATCAGAATTTTCTGAAAATTATCAATTTTTGATTGTAACAATTTATCAGAAAGCTATTCAGCAATTTTCTTATATCTAACTTCTTGCTTAAGGAAGTTAAGATGATTAGTTTTAGCATGAATCAGGTTTAAAGCATCATCAGTATCAATTTCAAACTTCGAAGCAAATTTGAATTTTACTTTCTGTCCAAAAGGATCAATAGTAATTCCATCATGTTCAACAAGAAAATGATACAAAGCATTGATAAATGGCAAACCAAGAATCACTTTATCAGTCATATTTTTAACAAGAATAGAAGGAATCTTGAAACAGACATTACCATGACAAACATAAGCATTATTCAATTCATATTTAATCTTCATTTGAGTGCCATTAGCAGAAACCAATCTTTCAGTTGACTTTTCAAAATATTTTAAAGGAATTAATCCTTCATGGATACAGTTCATATCCGCACCAGAATCAATCATAGCAATAACAGTGAAATGATAATCATGGGAAACAACAATCTTAACTTTTGTAAACCATTTTGGAGGAAGCATTTTGTTAACAAGGTTAAGTTGAGAATTATAAACAATACCTTTATCATAAAAAAGAGCATGTTGACTGAATTCATCTCCATCTTTTTGCTCATCTTGTTCATTATCAGATTGATTTTGATCAATTTTTAACAATAACAATTCTTGTTTAAGATTATTGTTATCACTTTTAATGTTTTTAAATTTATTTTTTAATTCAATTATTTCTTGTTTAACAACAGTGGTCTCATGTTGAAGATCATTAACAGTTAAATCTTTGAATTTATTTTTATTAAATATTTCCAAAGTTTCTTCAAAACTTATCGTTGATTTTAGTTTTTTACTAGTCTCATCTTTTATTAAATTTTTCTTAAGCTTATCCAAATATTCTTTTTGCAATTTAGGGTTTTCAATTTGACTTATCAATTTAATCAACAAACTTTCATTTTCGTCACTTTTAGTGAGAACATTAATAGATTTAATAACATTACAATAGGAATCTCTACAACCAATTTTAACATTAGGAAAATCAGAAGTTTCATTAGCAGATTGATAGCAAGAATCAGATGAGGAAGAAAAATCATCCTCCCATGAATCAGACGAATTGTTTGATTCAAGGATTCTAAATAATTTTTCTTGATCTTTATCATCAATATTTAACATGTTAAACTTGTTTTTTAACTTACTAGGTTTTTGTTTTTACAATCTTTACTATAATGTCCAGGTTTTCCACAGTTAAAACATTTACCTTTACCTGATCTCTGTTTATCATATTTTCTAGAAACATTTTTCTTTTTAGCATAAAAATCACTGGGTTTAACAAAGTTGGTTTTGTATTTTTTATATTTTTTATGGCTATAATTTTTGTTTATTTTATCATGCCTTTTTTTCCCTTTTTGCCTGGAATGAGCAATAGGGGGCGAACCATATTGTTTACAGAAATTACCCATTTCATATTTAGCTTTTCTTTTATTCTTTAATTGGTATTTTAACAATTTTTCATCATTGCACATATTAATACCAAGTTTTTTAATAGTGCTTAAAATATCACCATAAGTTAAATTATCATAATCAATGGAATCATTTTTACCCATTAGCTCTTGTTTTAACTTATGAGCAAAGATAGGAGGTAGACCATCAATAAACTTTTCTTTCCAATAAGGCTTGTAGCAGTCTTTCCGAAGCATAACTCTGGAAATAAAAACATCTAGGTACCATCTGTAATCATACATAGTAGGACATCTCAAATTATTTAGATAATCAGAAATTCGAGATGAAATATTGGATGGAGTACCAACAAAATGTTTGAAAATAGTATAGATCAAGGTATTGACACCATCAGGAATACCTTTACCAATACTTTCATCAAAAATAGGCAAACCTTCATCATTCTTTTTAACAGCATGTTTAATAGATTCTCTGGAATCTTCTGTGAGATATGAATCCCACTATCCACAAAGAGTGCCAAAAAAACCAGTAACAAGAAGGTCAACAATTTCAGGGTGATCAAGATTATGATTATTGTTATAAGCAATTCCAACCATAGACATATGACCCATTTTATTAATGATTTCTTGTTCAGACAAACCATCAATATTCCATTCATAAATTTTATTAGCAAAAACAGAAAATTGGGTTTGAAAAGATCTTTCTTAAAACTGCATATCAAGAGGAGTAGGTTTTGAATACCAGTTTTTTGTAAAAGACATGTGTTTGGAATTTCCAACAAATCTTTTAATTTTTGGTAAATCATCATCAAAAACATTTTTTTTGCAGAAACAGAAAATAATGAATCAGAATCTGTGTTTTCATTAAAAACAATTTCTTTTTCATTTCTTGAAATAGTATAAGCAGCACTTGTAGAAGTACCTTCAGTTTTAACTTTTAAATCAGAAAGCATTTTCTCAACAATGTCAAGAGTTTTAGCTTGAGAAGTTTTAAACTTCAATTTTCCATTTTGACTGGGTAAATCAATCAAAGGTTTTTCAATTTTTGAAATAGGAGTTTTTTCAACAATTTTTTCCTCAATACGGTCAAGTTGTTGACCAATAATATGCAAGGATTCATTAGTAAAATTGTTTTGTTCAATAATACTAACAATAGGAGTCTGATCATCAACAATTTTGAAAGGGGAGGCCTTAACTATAGTCTTCTTACAGGTTATCAAAACTGTCTCAAGAGTACTTTGGTAATATTTCATTTTATCTCTATTTTTAGCATAAATAAATTCATTAAACAGGGAAACCATATCAATTTCAAGTTTAGTAGAATAAAAAAACAGTGCTAACTTGGGATTTATCACTTGAAACACCTTTTAGTTTTAAGTCAGTGGGTTTTTCAAAAATCTTTTGAAAAAATTCATTGAGATCTTGATCTGCTTTTGAAATACTTTTAGATCTAGCAAAGGAATGTCTTCCTTCGTTGATCCTCAAGGGTTGATTGTTTTAAAAACTTATTTTAATAGTATCATCAAGATATTGTTGAATATGAGTGAGATCTAACTCATCAAAAGTAGGTTTAGCAAGAGGGGTTTCTTGTTCCAACATCCATTCAGTGGGAAGCTTGACATCTTGCCATTGAATCATTTTTAGAACTTGAACTCTAGCATCAGGAGTTGAACATTGGATTAAAATGGTTTTACCAACAGGTTCTCTATTGATCCTAGGACCAGGATTCAATTGAGTACCTAAGAGTATATAATAAATACGGTAAATCAAAGCAAAAGGCTTACTGCCTTCATCCATGTGATAACCAGTTGAAGCAATATTCAAGGTTAAAGATTTAACAATATTAGGATCATCCAAAGCAAGAGTAATATCAGGATAATAGGTAAAATATACAAGACCATCATACAAAGAAGCAGTAATCATACCAAAAATGCTATCTTTAAAGTTCTTAAATCTAGCATCTCTTAAACACATGAGAATAGAAGCATTTATACCTTTTCTAGTAAGTGGTTTAACAACAACTTGAATCATACCAATATGCAAATAACTGAATATTTTAACAATAAAATCAGCAATGTTTCTTTTAGAAAACAAGCAACATTTTTCATTAGTTTTTGAAATAGAAAATGTTTATTCAACAGTTCTAACTTTGTAAACATAATAGAATCTATTTTCAGTCCAACTAGTTTCGTAAACAGTTTTAGTATCAACTTTGGGAATATTCCATTTCTGGAAATCAAGGAAATCATTATCTTCAACAATGTGATCTTCTTCATTTACAATATCAAGAAGACAACCAGTTCTAGAGCTGACAGAGGAGTTGGATCTCCACAACCTATCCATACTATCCTAGGTTTAACACTCAATTATCATGTTTTTCTTAACATTGTTGCATTTTGTAACAATAATAAGGCGGTAGAACCAGCCAAGCAGTATAGATCAAAACAATTTAAAGTATAGAACAAACTGAAAGCTGAAAGTAGTTAATATTAAAAATAAGTAGCAAAACCTACAGTAGTAGTTACAAGATCTCAACAATTTAAAAGTATTAAGGCTTGAACTAGTTCTAGTTACAAGGCTTTGTAGGGAAATAGTGGAAATTCCAGAGAGAAATTCGAAAGGAGAGAAGTAGTCCTAAAGAGAATTATGGCTCTAGAGCAAAACTTAGTTTAACATAAGGGACACCCCCCCCCCCCTCCAAATAAATAGGCATTAAAAGTGTAGTGAATAGTACTGATGAACAATGAAAAGTGAACAATAGTCGGTGAACAGTAATCAATGAACAGTAAAAGTGAATAGTGATTTTTCACTTTTTGTCTCAAATCATCAACAGTAGGGGCCTTGTCTGATTCTTCAATTCAAAGAACCAAAAATTGCCAAAAGTAAACTTGAAATGACTAAAAGCATGAAGAATCTCTTTTCAAAATATCATCAATTGCGTGGGGTAGTGGTGTGAAATAATAGTGGAAACTTCACCAGTGGGTAAACATTGTAGCATTTTGGCCATTGTGCAAGCTAGACAAATGAGTACAAGATGTTTGAAGGCTGAACATTCATCCAATTATCTCTTTTCCATTTTGGCAAGGTGCTCCAACATCTGATGGATACAAAAGGACTATTAATCTGTGAAACAACCCTATGGATAATTTGCGGGAACTGGCTAATTTGGTCATGGCTTGTTAACTTGATGAACCTTGATAAAGCCATATTCAAACATTTGGGACAGCCAGTCAAGGTCCCTACCGTCATCATTTGTTCCATCTTCATAATTAACTAAGAGACCTGGAAACAGATTCTTCTTTTCATACACTCTGAGACTGCTCGCAAAGTGTTCTTCCCAATCCAACTGGATAAAGACATTGTCAGACTCATCCAATTCATCAGGATCAGGAATAGTGGCTATAACAAGTTTTTTGAAATATTTGTACCATAAGTCAAAAAACCTAAACATAGCCTTGCTTTCCAGAATACGAGATTGTATATCTGTTGGCAAGTTGGCAGTAACACTTCTTAACAGAGATTGGGTCTTAAGACTCAATCTTGCATAATTAGTGCCCATAATAGTCTTTCTATCCATTGAATGGATTTCCTCTTTACCAAAGAGTTGACTAGTGTAGGGTTCATTTGTAATATTTGGGTGGCTAACAAGATGGCTTCTAAAAGCCTCATTTTTTGAAACAAGGTTGGCATAGTGGCTCATATAAGCCTCATTTTGTGCAGTAAGGTTAACAAGGTGGATTTCAAGTGCTCGGAGGGTTTTCTAGAAAAGGTTGTAGTGGTTTCTAGTAAAAGCAGCTTGAAGCTTATCAAGAATAAATTTAATAGAATCTGATAGTTCTGAATGGGTTCCATTGTGGAATTGTAAACTTCTAGACAAAACTTCCTGCAAAGGAATTTCCATATCACTACTAGAATATGTCACCTCAATCGGGACAAATTCCTAAAGGGATGTTGATCCACTGAGTTTTACTCTAGAAGATGCGCCTTCATGCATTACAAAATATTGTCCCGTTAGAGCCTTTTTTCTTGAGAATAGTCCTGTGCTGGTGCTTTTCCCTTGCTTGTCCTCTCTGCCGAGAAAGTCATAATAATCCACTTATTAGTGGTATAAGTATTATTATTCCACTTATTAGTAGTACTTATCCATGTAATATGCTCCGATTCCTACGAAGAAACATTGAGAATATTAGGATAATCGATAATGATTAACATTTTGGTATTATATATATATATATATATATATATATATATATATATATATATATATATATATATATATTGGTCTGTTTAGTCGATTTCAGAGTGAAAAAATCCAGCACCAAAATTGAAATATTTCGGTTTAAAAAAATTCAAACCGAAACCAAATCGCACCGAAAAATTGAACCTGGTTCGGCTGGTTTCGACCTTTTCTGGGGTTCATCAGTTTTTTGCAAATGGTGTGATTTTTTTTTTTTTTTTTTTTTGAGAAAATTTCAAGGATGTCCTGTTGTAGTTAGTTAATCGACGTGTGGATTGATGATGCTCAATAACTGGCCTGCCGTGGATTCCAAAGGACCCTTTCAATCTAATTAATTTTAAATTTCACAAAAAAAAAAATTAAAAAAAAAACAAGAACAGACCACGTAAGGACGCGTAATTCGAGTCACATCTCAACACATAAGGACGAGGTGACGTTGGAATATATATATATAAAAATGGCCAGCGCGATTCTGGACCTGTCCAGCTCACCAAACCCATTTCTGTTTCATCTCCCCCGTCCACGTCCCCGTACGTATCTCAATAAATATACGGTCTGGTCTACGTATACACCTCCCCATTTATACGACACGTGTCTTGCTGACGTGGACTCGCCTTGGCGCTCCCTCTTTCTTCTTCATTCTTCAACGCCATTTCTTTCTTTCTCTGTAGAAAGAAATTCTCAAACTCCTTTTCTTTCCTTTCCTTTCCTTTCAGAGAGAAAATGCAGAGAGTGTGAGAGAAACTAATCCAATTCTTTAACACAATACCTTTCCTTATATTCACGTCTTTGCCATTCAGAATTACTTGGTTTTCGGAGGTGGGTGACGTGCTGGAGATTTGAGATTTGAGAGTGTAAGCCTGTAAGGTTTGTTTAATCATCAATTCTTTAAATTTAGGATTTGTTTGGTTGCTGAGAAAATGGACTAGAAAAATTTTGAAAAGCCAACTTTTTTTGTGGTTTTTACAGTGTGTGAGAGAAAAAAAGGAACCCCTGGCGACTTGGAAATATTGAATTATCTTTTTTTTTTTTAGTTGCGTTGAGATTTTCGTAGAAACTCGAATTTTTCCTTTCATGTTTTCTCGTAGTCCATTTTCTCAGTAACCAAACAGCGGTTAGAGTTAGAAACTTGTATGGATCTCTGTTCCTCGTCTATTTGTTTTTTTTCCCTACTGAAAGCTTTGGATTTCCGTATTTCATGTGTGATAATTTGCCTGCTTGAATGGTTTCAGTTTTGAATTTCCTTCGAATGCATATTTTTCCTTCTCATGCAATCTCTGTTGTAGAGAGAGAAAATATAAATTGAACAAAAAAAATTAAAAAAAAAAAAGAAAGAAAAAACTGTGAAATAGAAGACGAAGTTTTTTACGATCAAAACTCAAAAGCCTGTTGAAGTATTACGTAGAAAATTAAAGTTTTTTTTTTCCTAAATTTGAAATTGAAATTGAAATGAATTAATGAAGTTTCGTAACTATTTCTCACATTTTTTGTTGTCAAATTTGCTTATGAGGGTATTATGGTCATTTAGCCTTCCTGATAATCATCTTGGATGAATTTGACTATATTCCACTGCTTGCATCCATCCCTTTGTCGTTATCGGGTACAGTGGTGTAAAAGACGAAAATACCCCTCCTCCAGGAACTTTTTTTTTTCTTTCTCGAGGCATTTGATTTTTTTTTGGGGGGGGGGGGGGGGTGGTAAATGATAATCATTGAGATTTCTAGTTGCTAGTGAAATTAATTTCATGCAACAAGGTTTTTTGATTGATGAAAAGTCACATCTAAAGCTATAAATTTTCCATCTATAATTTGGCAACATATGCCTTATCAAAAAAAAATAATTTTGGCAACATATGCAAATTTCAAATTGGGTTCACCATCTGCTGCAGGGGTTCACTATATAGCAGAGATTTCTTATATATGTCACAATTTCCTGTAGTGGTATTGACATGACTTGTCGAAACTTTGGGTGGTTTTGTTATTTAGAATTTATTATAAAAAATAAAAAAAGTCAGTCTGAGTTTATCATAATTTTTTTTGAAAGTGGGTTTCAATTTAAAATGCTTTGGCTTGCGAATGACTTCCAAATAATAGCATGCTTTCTTAAACTTTAGGTGAAAAGCAGAGTTTAATATGCTGATGAGACCAATTCTATTCAATTTATGCCTCAAACAGCATGTTGGTATGAAGAAAGTTCAGGAAAAAAATCTGATTTACTGAAATTTATGCTAAAATTTGAAGTCATGTAGAGGCCATCTCTCTTGCAATGGTCAAATTTCAGATCTGGTCTCATTTCACATGACCCTTGCTATGGCTAACTAATACAGTGTTGTAGCCTCTAAGTAATCAGTCTATTTCTATGCCAAACGCGGTAGTATCCTCTTAAGTCATGATGTTGCTTCTGGTTAGTTATTTTTACTCTCAATTGAGAGGAGTAGCATAAGGTCATCATTCTGTTGCATTAGTTTATTGCGGTTCTTCTAATTTTCAATGGAAATATTATTATCTTAATGAGACATAATTCTGTTGTATCAAGAAAAGTTTAGTAGGAATATTTTAGATTAAAATATTTGATGTATAAAATATTATGAGCCTAATGTTGTTTAGATTCTACATCGGGTGCTTTGGAAATATTTCATCTGAATCACAGAATGACATGTTTTCCATTAGTGCAGCTGAGTCAGTTATCAGAGAAACGCGAAGGATTTTGTTACATAGGTCGGTTCAAGATTTATTAAGTCTTCGTATATGGGAAACAACGAAGAGGGGAAGCCTACTAAGTCTGAAAAACAATCTTCACCTGCAAGACTGGTAAGCTGAGAAGTGACAACATTTATGTAGTCGAAACTGGAATGTTTGAGATGCTGAACCACTGTTTACAGCTGTTTTTTAAAATTTATGTCTCAATCTTCTTGATAGAGGAAAGAAAATCAGGCTAGATGCATATGTAGATACATCTAATCTTTATATTCTTTGAATTTAAACTTTTGAAAGTTTGCGCATGAGTAATCATCAATCCTTTGTACTTGACAGGATCAGACTAATCAGACCGGTCAGACTAATATTCATGTCTATCCTGATTGGGCAGCCATGCAGGTTATCTACTTTATGCCTGCACTCAATCTCCTGTATGGCAGAAAAATTGTTATAGCATGTTTATTAAATAGAAGGTTCTCTTTATAATTTCTTTAAAGAAATGTTGATTGTACTTAAAACTAATCCATTCTATATTCAGGCATATTATGGTCCCAGAGTCGCTATTCCACCATATTACAACTCCACCATGGCTTCAGGTCATGCTCCTCACCCATATATGTGGGGTACACCACAGGTATAGACCAGTATCAATGCAGCAGAAGTTTCTATATGATTTGCAATAAATATTCTAGCAGTTGTGTGCGTTGAGGAAAAAATTTATAAACATCATTCTAGGATGGTTTTTTAATTTATTAATTCTTACAGCCAATGATGCCACCTTATGGGGCGCCTTATGCGGCAATCTACCCACATGGAGGGGTTTATGCACATCCTGCAGTTACTCTTGTAAGTATATGTTCTTAATTTTTTTTTTTTTTTTTGCTTTGATTCTATTGTATAATAATTATAATGGAGTCTCTTTATATTTGCACCATGGAGGATAACTGGTTATTTTTTCAGTGTCCAAGACTTGAGTTTTTTAGACTGTTATGGCTGTCTTTGGTGGCTTCCTACATGAAACATTTATTTGAAAATATGACCTAGCTGAGTAGTTATCTACTCTGGGTTATCTTAGTAGTTAGTATAATCAAAATAATTCCTTATATTTGGTGTTGGTGCTGACTGCCCTGTCTAGGTGACTTCAATTGAGCACAGTTTCCATTACTTTATGGTAGTTGTAACTCTCAATCAAATAGTTCCAAATGCCCCTTCCTCTTTCTTACTGCCCAATAGAACTAAAAATTATTACACAGATGTGATAAAAACTTTCTTATGTACTTATGGATTGTTTTTTGTAAACTAGGGGTCACATTCACATGGTCAAGGGGTTCCATTGTCGCCTGCTGTAAGTGAAGCATTGCAGCTATGATTTTCTTTTGAATTTTTGCAATTCTATTGCTTTCACTTTTAATGAAGCAATACAGAATCCTTTAGCTATAAAAACCAAAAAAAAAAAAAAAAAGAAGCAATGCAGAGTTAGAAATATATCAGTTAGGAAAGACAAAAAAATTGTCTGTGTTAGGTGCCCCTTAATTAATTTTGGGTTCAATTATGGTGCAATGAAGCAGGCTGTAACTCCTATGAGCATTGAAACGCCCACAAAATCAGGAAATACAGATCGGGGTTTAATGAAGAAGTTGAAAGAGTTTGATGGGCTAGCAATGTCAATAGGCAATGGTGCTGCTGAGAGCCTTGAGGGTGGGGCTGAACATAGGCTGTCACAGAGGTTTGTTGAGCCTTTTGCTTGTCTATCCAATTTGCTAACTTCTTATGTTCTTTTGTACTCCCGTGTAAATGTGCTCTTGCATGAATTATTCCTAGTAGACCTCTTGTGGTTAGGCTAACTTAGCTTTGCCCAAATGAACAGTGTGGAGACTGAAGTTTCCAGTGATGGAAGTGACGGGAATACTGCTAAGGTGAGGACTACATGCTTGCCTTATAAGAAATTTTCTTGCTACACCTTTGCAGTTTGTTTCTGTTGATTTGATGCTTACATATGCACGCATCTTATGCACAAAATTGCAAATTTAATTGAAATCTTCCCCCGTCTTATGTTCAGGCAAATCAAACCAGAAGGAAAAGAAGCCGTGAGGAAACACCAACCACTGGTATGACTCTGTTCTTCACCAAGTATTAAATCTTGATGAACAATAGAGTTGGCCCGGTATTCAATAGTGTAGGATCACCTCACCATATACATGGCATGGCCCAATGTATCTTTTCTTTTTTTTTTTTTTTCGAAGTCACGTTCCCCCTTTCCTTTTTAAGCATTAGAAGAATCTCTTATTCCCAAAAATCCAGCACCCACTAGACCGTATCCCTAGGAAGGAGTACCATTAAGCTACAAGGCCATTGGTAGCTAGTGTATCAATTAATGAGATCACTGGATTGGCCTCTTATACGGCATTGGAATTGCATTGTGCCTTCTCGCTTGTGTTGAGAACCTGCTTCTCTTAATGATACCTAGTAGTAAGCAACTAAGCATGCAATGACATGTTGGTTTTGATTATTGCATGCAAAAGAAGTTGGCAGTGACAGGGCTAGGGAGGGACTAAGAGTTGGGGAGCTGATTAACTTAATTGGGGAAGAGCAATGAATGTTGGTGGTGATTTTAGGAAATATTATCAAGGGAACCAATTACAGAGGTGTCAATTAGTTCTCCATTTATGGTGTACAATCTTGCTATTAGTAATAGCTAACCAGTCTCTTTCCTTATGGTGAATGGGAATATCATGTAATCCCTTTCAATGTTCAAAAGATTAGGCCTGACCACTCATTTATGGAGTTCTAATGCAAGAATGGTCTGGAATGATGACAAGTGATCATTTTGAGAAATTCCTCTTTGCATTTTCTTATGGTTTCATATTGTATTTAGGCCCTAGTTTCTTTCATATCTGATGGTCCTCTCTAAATGGTGGATGGTAATCACATGGGGTGCTTATTAACTTGATTGGGGAAGAGCACTGAATGTTGGTGGTGATTTTAGGAAAAATATTGTCTCGAGAACCAATTAAAGATGTATCAGTTAGTTCTGCATTTAGTATTAGCTGACCAGTCTGTTTCCTTCTTGTTAACAGGAAAATCATGTAATCATTTTTCAATGTTCAAGAGATTAGGCCTGACCACTCCTGTACTCCTGTATGGGGTTTTCATGCCAGAATGATTTGGAATGATGATAAATATCATTTTGAGAAATTCCTCTTTACAATGTCAAAAGCTTTCATGTTGCGTTTAGGTTCTAGTTTGTTTCATATCTGATTGGTCTGTCTGAATGGTGAATACCTAAATTGTTCTTGCTTCAAACATAGAATAATTGGTAGTTTTAATACTATTTGAAAAAGATATTTCCACTTAGAGGAAAACTTAGGTACAGTTCTTTAGGTGTGGTTTATTAGGTTTTCCATTTAAATTCAAAGACATGGTTGCATTGACTAATGAGATACAAAAGTATTGTCTTTTCTAAGGACAATTAAATTGAATTTAGATATGTGTTTTTATTTAATTGTTGAAGTTAGTGTAATACACCTAAGAAACTGTATCTAAGTTTTACCCTTCCATTTAATACTCTTTT
The DNA here is from genome assembly GCA_029955455.1 of Quercus agrifolia. Lineage (NCBI taxonomy): Eukaryota > Viridiplantae > Streptophyta > Magnoliopsida > Fagales > Fagaceae > Quercus > Quercus agrifolia. The sequence continues at coordinate 27,709,993 of JARQAD010000003.1, forward strand.
ATGAAAATATCAATGAAATAGAGAAATGATATAGGTAGTGATCCATTGTAATGAAAACGATTGATTGTAGACAAATTGTCCATGGTAAAGAAGAAGCTCAGCTATTGAGTTGAATTCATGTTTTGATTTTTCTGTTTATTCAAGGAGGCAAGATAGAGATGCAGGCCAGTCCAGTTACTTCCAAGGAGGTCAGTACAGCTACAAATAAGGTCTTGGGTGCAACTGTCACACCTGCTAGCGTTGCTGTAAATCTGGTTGGAAATGTTGTTTCCCCTGGCATGACCACAACATTGGAGTTCAGGAACACTCCTAACACAAACACCAAAACAACAACTCCTAGTGTCCCTCAATCTTGTACAGCACTGCCTTCTGAAGGGTGGCCACAGGTATAGTCTGCAAATTATGCTCTTTAGTTCTTCAGATTCCTTCCCCTCCCTGATTCATCTAGGATATGTATGCTTCATTTTGTCATAAGTTTGAATAATTCTACTGTTCAAAGTCTACGAATTCATTGTCTAAAGCCTTTGCTGGTCTAGTTGTAATCCTGATGATGGTTTGTTTTATATTGATCAGAATGAAAGGGAGCTGAAACGAGAGAGGAGGAAACAGTCTAATCGAGAATCTGCTAGGAGGTCCAGGCTGAGGAAGCAGGTATAGAAATCTGTGTTTTTAGTACTTAAGAAAGCCTGGTTGCTCTTGTGTTGTTGGTCTGAACAATAATTTTGCATTAATCAAGGTCGGGCTAATGCTTTGCAACCCTCCATACAGGCTGAAACTGAAGAACTTGCACATAAAGTTGAATCGTTGACCGCTGCGAATGACGCAATAAAGTCTGAAATAGAACAATTGACTGATAACTCAGAGAAACTAAGGCTAGAGAATGCTACATTAATGGTAAATCCATATGCCATCACTAAATTCCTTGTTGCATCTGAAATCAATTAGTTTTCAACTTCTTTTGAGCCTGTTACTCTTGCTCCTACTTATGTGTTGGTTGGTTTTCATATACAGGAGAAACTGAAAAAAGCACAACTAGGACAGAGAGAAGAGATTATGTTGAACAGCATTGATGGCAAGAGAACCCTACCTGTTAGTACAGAAAACCTTCTGTCAAGAGTTAATAATTCGGGTTCCATTGGTAAAAGCATTGAGGAAAAGGGTGACATGTATGATAAGAACTCAAACTCTGGTGCCAAGCTGCATCAACTCTTAGATGCAAGTCCCAGGGCTGATGCCGTGGCAGCTGGATGATCTGATCATCATGGTTACAGCATTACCACAGTTTTTTTAGTCATGTGGTGGTTTTGGCAATATTACAAGCCCAGAATTACTGCTAACAGTAAGCGGAAGAATGAAACAAACAACTGAATAGGATTGGTATTTGTGAAAATGCAGACTCTAATTTTTACTTGTAAGTTAGCATTTTCGTGTCAGAAGACTCAGAACTAGTATAATTTTATTTAGTATCCAGAGTGCGTGGACAGCCACTGGAAGGTAATGTACATTGAAGAGATTTAGAGATATGAGTTAGGGAAGGCCTACAATACGTATCTGTTTGTGGAATTTTATGAAATATGAACTAGTGATTTGGACCCTGTGTGGTATATGAATCCGAACAACCGGATGTTATGTTATTGTTATCTATTTTACGTACGATGACTTATTGCATTTTCATGTATAAATAAATATGGGTAGGATAAATTGTTAGTTTAATTTTGAATAAATCTTACCCTGTTATACTAGATAAAGATGATTTTTCCTTCTCAAAAAAGAAAAAAAAGAAAAGGAAAAAGAAACTTTCAATTGGAATTTCATTATGTTTATCTTAGAAAGCTATAAAGCAGGCTGAAAAAATGTAGATGTTGATTAAACGTTGTGATTGTTTCGATGAAAAATCAATTTTTTATTTTTTGGAAATCTCTCTCTCTCTCTCTCTCTATAGATGGTGCCTACTTTCTAATAAAGTTTCCAAATCAACTATCATTGTGTTCCATTCTGGCAAAACTCCTCAATGCCTTATTTAGTAACATATTCAGCAAATCACTCAACAAGGCTATCAAGCAGTCTAGATGGTTTCTACAATTATCGAGGAAGTGCCATCTCATATGGTTATTGCGTAAAAAAAACTATTTCAACCTCATGGTGCTACATTAGACGGAGGACACCAACCCCCCCTTTTTTTTTTGCATACCTGGATTACCTTTGGCTACTACACAATAATAAAAAATTATACAAACTTTTCCTAATTTTTTGTAATGTTTATGTGCTATACTACTATTATATATATATATATATATATGATAATTCAAGAATTACAATAGGAAGGAAAGGGATTGAATTAAGGATGTTTCTATTAGAAACATTAGGAGATGTCAATTAATTAAACTACAAGATTCTCTGTTATATACTATTTTATATTGATTATGTAGTTGGTTTACACTATATACATGTTATACATATTTTGGGTTCATAAAAAAAAAAAAAAAAAATACATGTTTTGAATTGTACAAGAAATGTTAGTGATTTTTTGTGTATACCAAAAAAAAAAAAAGTTTTAGTTCATTTTTAAGGTTAATACCAAACATAGGAAAATAAGATGGTTTTCTAGAAAATACATTTTGAAAAATGATCAATTTTTCAGAAAACGGTTATGACAAAACAAACATAGTGTAAGTGAAATTTCACTTTCTAAGGTTGGCTTCCCTCCAAGAAATGCAACTGCTTGTAGAGGTTGGCTTCCCTCCAAGAAAAGCAACTGCTTGTATCTTTTGCTGTGATCTTGTATATTTAGTGATGTGTCCACTAATAAGAGTTAATATCAAAGTCGTATAATGGATAATTCACATCTAAAAGTTGTTAGAATAAAAATACTAGTACCACATAAAAAATTACAATTTTTGCTACAATCATTTACGTGATAGACTATGAGTGGTGGAGAAAAAGTAATGGGTCCATGTAAAAGAGATAGGTAGCTATTTATAGACTACCATGTATGATAATTGTGGCAAAAGTTGTGGCTATTTATATGGTACGAGAATTACTCAATTTGAATTTAATCTTGGTATTTTTAGTTACTTTTATCTTTTGCTATGATCTTGTACATTTTGTGAGGTGTTCACTATTAAGAGTTAATATCAAATAATATGGATAATTAACACCTAAAAGTTGTTAGTAATGTTAAGTCCACAACGTTTTTATAATATTTTCACAACAAATTAAAATCGGCAAGTTGTTATTGCTAAGTGTAGGTGTCTTTTTTGTGCTATTTGCAAATTTGGGCTAAGAGACTTTTCAAGTTTAAGGGAGTTGGGCCTAGTTCTTTTTGCAGGATGGGTCTTGTGAACTAGTCTGTGCACAAACAACACACTCCAGGACACAAAACAACAATATATAGGAAACCCAATAATTGTGAGCTCAAATATTGTCCGTCTATATGTTCAAAAAGGCAAAATAAATATACTAGCACATATAAACAGATACAAGTAAAAAGAATGCATGCTACTGAAAATGGACTAAGGAGGTCTTAGCCCCAACTCATACAACCTTACTACCAACAGAGGACAATAAAATTGTGGAGCTTGGAACATGAGTCAAGATAGTCATTCTAATGATTGGAAGGCCTGCAGAAGGTATGGCCTTGTATGAGGAAGGGAAAGATGCCTTAATGATGCATGCTAACTCTCTATATTATTTCCATAAATACTCTTAAGTCTTTTGTCTCCTGATGTCACTCTACTTTTTTTTCCTCTCTCATTTCTCTACCAATTTCCTCTTAAGTTGACCTCAGTTTTTGTGTTGCCTATTCATGGGTACTGCTCGTCTTCTTATACTCAAACTAGGATGAGTATTTTTTTTACTTCTTTGCCCTCATTCATACTCACTCTTTTGTCTACTGTGGACACTCAACTCCCTATTGCACTACCTAATCTGCGTATTAGGCATCCCACTAAGGAGCCTTGATTTTGACCTTACGACAGACAACTCTCTCATTCTTGTGTAAATATCAGTTTGTTGCAGAGCCATTTACCCATTCCATCCCCAAAACGATATAAGGATTTAGGGGTGTCCAACAGCAATCGAGACTTGACCTACCCTGAAAACTCGTCTGATTCGGCCTAAGAACCGGCCGACTCGATGCCGGTGACGGTCAATGGTGGGTCTCTGCCTCCAGAATCCGAAAACAGCGGGTCAGTTGGCAGGTTTTCTCCCCAAAACCCGAAGAAACCTAACTGAACTGAGATATAGTGTAATTTCTGATGAAAGTTTTTAGATATGGCGAGATCTTAGCCATTTTTGGTGAGATCTCAACTAGATCCATGGAATCTCCACCGAATTTGGCAAGATCTCACTAGATCTGGCAAGATCTCATTGAATCTGGTGAGATTTTGCCAAATCCGGCGAAAATATCATCGAAATTTTGCCGATTTCGCCGTTAACTTGCAGGGTTTTGGCCGATTTTGAGATCTCCAACTCCGATCGAACTGATCGCCATCCGTCGAAGGTCGGATTTGCCCGATCCTATCAGCTACTTCGGTCGGCAGCGGGTTGGCCCTTCACGGGCATGTTGTTCTTTATTAGATTAAAAAGGTCTTAGGCCCTAATGTTCTCTACCTTGCCCATGTCATCCTGCAGAAGACCTATTTCGGGCTTTGTCTTCTTCTCATGGTATTTGGGTCATGCTCATCCCATGTTTACTCTTCTTGAAAGATGCCCTTTATAGTGATCATCCTTCTTACTTTCATTTCCTACTCGAGATGGTGGCCATCCTCAAGTCCCACTTATTACCCCATCTTAAGGTATTCTGTTGCAGGTTACTTTCCTTGTATTTCTCTCCTAGGCCAAACATAAGTTTACGCTTTCATTTCCTTTTGTTCTGGGCTTTTAGGCTCAGCCCACTAATTCTTCTTACTCTTAATCTTCTTGTTGGGCCTTTGGGCTTTGCATTCTGTCGGGTTTTTGGACTTCTCTTATTGGGCTAAGATGTGTTGAAAAAATGGTATCAACATAGGGTAAAAAAACAATGTCAATCATGGGTCTAGATTAGAACCAATAACAACTTATCACTAGGTTTTGTTGTGAAAATATTGTAGAAGTAGCATTACTTTTTTAGTTTCTCGCAACGACACATAAGGATATGTTCTTCATACCAAATACTTGCCTCAAATAATTTATTGGTAGCATATTGTGATTAAGTTGAAGATTCACATTATTAAAGTGAATCAAGATGTCCCAATGGTCAAATTGGTTTTAATAAACTTGTAAGTAGTCAAGATTGTGATAAATTAACTTGCAAGTGATCAAGATTTTGAGTGCGTTGAAGACTCTTACAATCTAAACAAACTAGTTTACCATGCTTACGCACGGAAACATTCAACAATAGTGATGATGAAATGATCTTGCCTAGGTGAGTGAAATGATCATTTTAGCTTTTATGCCGAGTATTATTATGCTCGGCAACCAAATTAGTGTGTGTGTGTGTGTATCAAAATGACATTTGGCACAAAATTAAACTACATGTGGGGGTCAAAAACACCTTAGCAAAAGGAAACTAGATATTCTTGATCTACATAATTAATTTATTAAGTGTGAGGGGAGGAAATCCACAACGGGAGAATTACTCAGATGATTAAAGACATAGATGATTGAATCACAACTTTATATATGTGGGAAGGATGTTCCCAAGGGGGGTACAAGGATTTAGAGGGATGAACACTAATAGGGACTTTTCTCCCTTTTTCTTCTCTCAATTTTTCTGAATCCCCTTCCCTGTTGCTCTTCCTCTCCTTTTATAACCCACCTCCTCCTCCAACTGTCCTCCCCTTTAGCTAGACTTTTGGGAGATATTTTTCCCATCAGCACCATTCCCTGTCACTTTTGATCATGAAGGTAGGCTTTTAGGGGTGTCCTTACTATTCAGGTCAGTCATTTAGCATTTAATGTGGCAAACATTAGGTGAGGATGGCCTTATATGCAAAGGTGACTGTTGCATTGGGTTTTGCATTTTTCTTGACTTGATCCTCGGTAAAGTGGATAACAAGAGGGCCTTCGGCTAAGCAAAGGTAGCACTTCGGTTATGGACGTGTGTTCCCTAGGTAGATGACATCACAGATCACCTCAATAATGGGCCTAGATGGACCTCTTCCAATTGGAGGCCCGTGCCTCCCTAGTTGGTCCCTGGGCGGGGCCCATTCCGCGAGTGGGATTTCTTGGGGCATTCTTTGTAGGCCAAGGTCTTCAAGGCAGGCTCGGATCCATCCCTTGCACTACAATTAAAAACTAATTTAGATTCTATTCTTTAACTAATATATATATATATATATATATATATATATATATATATATATATATATATATATATATATATATATATAAAATATGAGTTTTACACTCCATCATTATAGAATTTAATCTATATATATATATATATATATTTTTTTTTTTTTTTTGAGAAAGAAGGTAAATGAGTTTTATTGAAAGAAACTAAATAACATCCTCCAAATCCTGTGGAAGTTCTTCCATCCACACCTCAGTATCAGCAGATAGAACTGCTCTTCTAGCAAGGGCATGAGCTAACATATTGCCCTTCCTATTAACATGCAAAAAACTACAAGTAAATAGAGAGGATAAAAGTTTGATCTCATCTATGATATGACCGTACAGCGTGTGCACTGGCTTGGCACCAACAATAGCCTGAATCACATGTAAAGAATCTCCTTCAATCACCACATGATGAAGACTAAGCTCCTGAGCAAAGCGCATGGCCCTGCATGCTGCTAGAGCCTCCACCACATCAGCATTCCCTGGAAGCCTCACTTTCTGACTTAAGGCTGCTATGACTAACCCAGCCGAGTCTCTTACTACCACCCCTAGACCAGCACACCTCTGTTCCTGAAAAAGAGCACCGTCGAAGTTCAGCTTGTAGACCCCCGGATCCGGTGGCTTCCAACGCTGATGAGGCCTCTGTACAGCCAATCGGGGAGACAACTTCTGCACATCCTTAAACTCTTGAAGAAGCGCAGAAGCTCGCAGCAACACGGCCTCCTCATTCCACGGTTTCTGCCCTTCCCTTATTCTGTTCCGCCTCTCCCAAATCCCCCATGCAACCATAGCGAACAAAGCCACCAAGTTTGCTGAACCACGCAAACATAAAAGCTGGAAAAGATCACCGAAATTTTTTAAATGATGAGCACGAAGGAAAGAGAACCGGGCATCCGACATCCAAATAGGCTTCACCGCGTCGCATAGCCACAGAGCATGAATTCCATCCTCTGTACAGTCACCGCAAGCTTCACAGACTCCAGAACTCAGTACCTGTCGCCTATGTAGATTGGATTTAGTAGGCAGAGACTCACGGACTGCTCTCCAAAGGAAGTGTCGCGCTTTGTTGGGGACCTCCATCTTCCAAATGCTACTCCACAAATCTTTTCCAACCTCTGTATTCGACACCCCAGGCCGATTCTGCTGCTGTGTGGAAACCAAAAGTCTATACGCACTTCGGACTGAGTACTCACCATCAGGCGTGTGAGGCCATATCAGCGCATCAGCTGCCTCAACTTGACTAATGTAGATGTCTTTGATGGCTTCAGCTTCCCACGGATAAAAATTCACTTCTAAAAGCTCCTCATTCCAAAGAGTAGTTCCCGGTGAAAACAAATCATGAACTACATTTAAGGACAGGTCCATATGGGGAGATAAAATCCTACCCCCACCCACAGAAGGCAGCCAACGATCACGCCAAATATTAATATTTTTCCCATCTCCAACCCTCCATCGAGCCCCCCTCAAAACGCCTTCTCGGGATTGTAAAATGCTTCGCCATGCAAAGGAGCAACCCGGAGCGACTACCGCATCAAAAATATTACCAGAAGTAAAGTATTTAGCCCGAAACACTTTATAAACCAGCGAGGTCCTGTCATGAAATAAACGCCATACTTGCTTTCCCAACATAGCATCATTGAACATACGTAAGTCACGAAAACCCATACCTCCAATAGACTTGGCTGAACAAAGAGTCTCCCATTTAACCCAATGGATCTTTCTAGCATTCTCAGAGCACCCCCACCAAAACTTACGGATCATGGCTTCTATGTCTTTAAGGAGACCAATTGGAAGCCGAAAGACATTCATAGAGTACGTTGGAATTGATTGCACCACCGCTTTGATCATTATCTCCTTACCGGCTTGAGACAACAATTTCTCCTTCCACCCTTGCATTTTAGCCCAAATCCGTTCCTTGATGTGGTTGAAACATGCTTTCTTCTCTCGACCCACAAAGGAAGGGAGCCCCAGGTACTTCTCATAATTTTTAATAACCGGCACTCCTAATAAAACTTTTAATTCTTCCTGTGTCTCTACAGAAGTATTTCGACTGAAGAAAGCTGTAGTCTTATCTGAATTCACTTGCTGACCAGAAGCAGCCTCATACAAAGCTAGAATGGATTGAATTTTAGCACATTCATTTGACGTTGCTCTACAAAATAGCAAACAATCATCAGCAAAGAAAAGATGAGTAATCTTCGGACTTGCCCTACAGATAGAGTAGCCTCGAATCTCCCCATTGTTTGCAGCTTGACAGAGGAGAGCATTTAAACCTTCAGCACAAAATAGGAATAAGAATGGTGACAAAGGATCACCCTGTCTCAGCCCTCTCGAAGGATAAATAAGACCAGTAGGCTGACCGTTTACAAGGATTGAGTAGGACACCGTTGTGATGCATTGCATCATCATGGCCACCCAAGTATCCTGAAAGCCCATCTTCAACAGAATTTTCTCAAGAAAGACCCATTCCACTCTGTCATAAGCTTTACTCATATCAAGCTTTAAAGCCATAAAACCTGTCTTTCCTGAACACTGAGTTTTCATATGATGCAATGACTCAAAAGCTATAAGAATATTATCTGTAATAAGTCTGTCAGCAACAAAGGCACTTTGAGTCTCAGATATAATAGACTTTAAAATAGGTTTCAACCTATTGACAATGACTTTACTTAGGATTTTATAGATAACATTGCAAAGACTAATAGGTCTAAATTGAGCAACAGCTTCAGGATTGTTAACCTTTGGAATCAAAGCAATGAAAGTATGATTGACAGACTTTAGAAGAGTACCTGAGTTGAGACATGATAAGACCGCATCCGATACATCCATGCCAATATCTGGCCAAAAGGTTTGATAAAATACAGGGGGCATCCCATCTGGACCTGGAGCTTTTAAAGGGCCCATTTGTTTTATAGCCACCTCCACTTCCTCCCTACTATATGGACACGTTAAAGCTTCATTCATAGAGTTAGTAACCCTCGGCTGCACGCCCTCCAATACTCTATCCAATTCTGTTGGGTTTGAAGATGAGAACAAATGGCTATAAAAATCAACAAAGACCTCCCCTACTCCCCTCTCATCTGAAACCCACACACCTTGAGGATCACGAATGCCTTTAATAAAATTCCTCCTCTTTCTCTGAGTAGCCACCCCATGGAAATATTTTGTGTTCCGGTCTCCACAAGCCAACCATTGAGCTCTAGACCGCTGAGACCACATACGATTTTCCTTGTCTAACAAAACATTCAGCTCTCTTCTCAATTGAACTACCACTTCATGGTTTCCTCCCTTGGCCGAATCCTCTTCAGCTTTCCACAGCAAATCTTTTTTCATTCGAAGCTGATTTTTAATGCTCCCAAAATGGTCTTTACTCCAGGATTTCAACAATTTTTTACACTTCTTGATCTTAGTCACTACACGGTACATATGGTTTCCAGTTGGCTGAATCTCCCAAGCTCTCTTAACAGTTTCACCACATTCTTTTTCTGCCAACCACATTTCTTCAAAGCGAAAAGGTTTGCGCTTCCACCTAGTTGCCTCTCCATTCGGTTCCAACACCAACAAGATCGGTCTATGGTCTGAAGCTACACAATGAAGATGTCTAATGGTTGCTGTAGGAAATCTAGCCATCCAGTCATAGTTTGCCACCCCTCTATCCAATCTCTCCCAAATGACATGTCCATACCTATTACCATTCCAGGTAAATTCAGGGCCCGTGAAACCTAGGTCCAAAAAACCACAGGTATCCAAAACATCCCGGAAGGCTTGCATCTGCCTATGGGGCCTTTCCCTCCCACCACGTTTCTCTTCAGAGAGTAAGATTTCATTAAAATCTCCCATGCATACCCAAGGTAGGTGGGGTTTTGAATGTAACATCCGAAGCATATTCCATGCTTCCTCCCTTTCATTAGTATCCGGTTCACCATAAAAACCTGTGAACCTCCAAGCCTCACGCGAACCACCTTGAATAATAGCATCAATATGGAATCTAGAAAAGCTATCAACCCACACTTGAATACCATGCTGCCAAAGGAGCGCCAGACCACCCCCTCTGTTTCGACTATTCACTACAAATAAACCGGCAAACTTAATCTTGCACTTCAATCTTTCTAATTGTTCTTTATCAGCCCATGTTTCCGACAAAAAAACAATTAGGGGAGCTTGTGCTTGAATCAAATCTTCAAGCTCCTTTCTTGCTCGTGGGATCCCAAGCCCACGGCAATTCCAAGCTAGGCAACTCATTGGGCTCGGCGGGGCTGAGCCTCAGCCTCCACCGTTTCATTGTTTTTACCGCTAGCACAACGTCTCTTAGTGGGCACCAAATCTGCCATTCCTTCCAAACAATCTTCAATATGTCTTTTCCCACCACTAGAACTACCCCTCTGCACCCCCCCACTCTTATTTCTAGCCAACCTCTTCCACCCCCTAAGTGACCCACCCAAGGAAGTACTATTATCACTAATAGCCCCATGATCTTCCTGCCCACCATCACTAGTGTCTTCTGCCCCAACCTCCTTACCCATACTTGTCCCACCTGCTTGTTCATTATCTAAACCAACTGCCTTAAGCCCGAGACTTGCATCATTAGTTCCATCAAAGATATTCAAAGCCGCATCGATCTCTTTAAGTGTATCATCAAAATTTCCCATACCATCATCCAAACCAATGTCATCACCATTACCGTAAGCATCCACGGTGACCCCTGCCTGGGTAGCTACAAACCTTCCCACACCAAGACCTTCATTCTCACCGGTATCCATCTCTTCAGTGACCTGCCTGGGACTATTTTGCTGCTCATCCCTGTTCGTGTCCTTCTCCGTCTCTACTGTGGCTTGCATGGGACAATTCTGCTGCTTAGTTCTCACCGTGTGCCCTTCCTCACATCCATCCACTTTGACAGTTGAGCACTTCTTGGGAGGGATCGTTGGAGCTCTCATCCATCCTCCAAATTGTTGATCATTCTCTGTGAGACTGCCTCGGCTTCGCACCCACTTGTCGCAATCCTTATCACAATGTGTCAATAAGCCGCACCAGTAGCAAAGGTTAGGCAACCTTTCGTATCGGAATCGAACCCAACCAACCTTACCGTCCTCCATACACAGTTTACGCCCTCTGCATAGCGGTTTTGAAGTATCCACCAGCACTCTGATCCGCATGAAGCTACTGCCATCATGAGTCCCCCACTCTTTCAAACCTGATTGAACGTCGCCAATAACCTTCCCGATTTCGCATGCCGACCTCGGATTCATATCACCTATTGGAAGATCATGGAGTTGAACCCAAAACCTTGTCATATTAAAACTCAACTCCTTGACCGGAACACTCTTATTCAGGCGCTGGAGTGAGACAAGAAACTTATCGTAACTCCACGGCTCGCCCATGATAACCCGTTCGGCATCCACTGCGTCTTTGAAGATGAACAACACCACGTGATTGCCCATATCCTTCACCTCAAAACCTTTCTTTGTACGCCAGACAGATTTAAAAGTCCTAGCAATAGCCTCCATGTTCAGCGCTCTACGAGTGAAGAACTTAGCCGCAATCGCACAATCGCTCCCCTGTTCCAAGGTTTCTGACTTGTACATGTTTCCTTCTTCCTCTGTCAAAGACAGACGCTCCCACTGGACTGATAAACTCTCCATGTTTTACCCGGAACCTCTCACTCCCTGCTAGACGCAACGACGAGAACTACGGAATCTGCACTGGGCAGAACGACGTTCTACTGCACTGACTAGGTATGAGCGCCGCCCCCCTAGGTCAGAGAGAGAAACACTTTTTATATATATATATATATATATATATATATATATAAAACTATGATTATTAACATTAATAATGAAGTCACTCCCACTTCAATTTTTAAACAGAATATTGAATAAAAAACAACTCCATAACATATGTAAAAAATTTTGAATGCTATAAACAATTAATAAAAGAATGATGTATTTGAAAAGGTAATGCTTTTTATTCTTCTTCTCTTCTTCCCCTTCCCCCAAATTATAGGATCTTTCTATCCTTTTGGCTAATATTGAGTTAATTTCTTTTGTTTGTAAAAAAATAATATAAAAATAAACATATCTTTTGTTTAAATGATCTAGAACAAGATTTTTTTCAACTTTTTTACGTTACATGCATCATTTGATATTTTTCTCATTCAATATAGCAATCTTTTTTTTTTCCCTTAAATTTTGATTTACCAGACTTTTTCCTTTTAAATTTTAGTTTGTAGTTTCATTGCAACTATTTTTCAGAGTTTGTCAACGATTTTGCAATTTATTTATTTATTATTTTGTCAGAATCGGTTTTGCATAGTTAGACAATATTGCACATTCTGATGTTATAAATTTTAGTTCTTTTAGAAAAGAGGAGATCAAAAAGGTTTTAATATGACCCATTTATTACATTAGTTCATACTGTTAACACTTGACTATTATCAAAGAAATTGTATCATATAATTTGACCCTTACCACCCGTATTAAAGACATATAATGTATATATAAAAGAGCAATGATATGGATGTGGCAAATTGGAATTTGTGCTGTTAAAAATATTTAAATAAGTGAGATGGTCATTTCAGTTTTTGTGTGAGTATTATAATAGTCACTTGGTACCAAAATTTTAAAAAATAAAACTTGAAGAAATTTATAAAGAAAATCATACTAATGGAGAAAGGGGAGAGGTTTAACTTGACCCAATAATGAGAATATGGGGTTTTCATGGTCATAGCGATAAAATTTAAGCTTTTGACTCTTTATTGGACTTTGCCAGTTGCCTAACAATAATTCAATCCCAAACTCTCCTTCTTAAAAAAAAAAAAAAAACTAGTGCTTCACTTCAAAAGTGAATGGTGTATGTAACCAAGTCTATCTCAATCAATAATATCTATAATATAAAATTGAAGAATTGATGACATCTAACTTTTGGTCCATCTCATAGTATTTTACCACATAAGCTTTTGAGGTTTCATAATTTTATATATCTATTAAAATGTTTTTCCTGTATATTTTCTCTGTCGCTAAGAAAGAAGGCATCCCCATCTTCTCTTAGGCTGTAGAACTCTGTCCCTCTTGTAGGTGTGATTGTCCTCTTAAGTGCCAAGTGTGCTTATAGAGCTTGTGAGGTTTTTTTCAAGGGGTCAAGGGAAACATTTGTCTGTGATAATGGAGGATTTCTACAGTTCATGGGAAAAATTGTCACTATCTGAAAAGGAAAATACGGGCTTTGTACTTCCAAATATTCCCAAGAGAAATGAGTTTATCATTGCTGCAAAGTTCTTAACTACTCGAGCATTGAACATAGAAGCAGTGGGGAGGACTTTCAAACAGGTATGGAGGTGTAGTGATGGATTCAAAATTCGGAATCTGGATGATCACAAGGTTCTGTTTATGTTCGACGATGAGCGGGATGTAAACCGAATCCTGTTAAATCAGCCATGGAGTTTCGACAAACATTTGGTGGTGGTGCAAAAGTACAATAGGGGGATTCAACTAAACTCCTTAACTTTCGATACGACGATGTTTTGGGTCGAAGTTCATAACATTCCTATCCACTTTATGTGCACAGAGGTGGTTGAAAAAATTTGTCAAAACATTGGTGAGGTGGTTCGTTCTATTGGGGTTGAAACAAAGGAAGGGGGTTGCTTCATTCGGGTATGAGTCAGGGTGGATATTTCTCTACCACTGTGTCGAGGAAGGGTGATCACTCTTGACAATGGGGAGAAATCATGGGTGTCATTCAAGTACGAACGATTGCCAAATTTTTGCTTTTGGTGTGGCCGGTTGATTCACAGTGATAAGGATTGTCCATTGTGGATTAAGAGCAGAGGAACACTCAAGGCTAAAGACAGAGAATTCAACGCTTCGTTAAAAGCTCCCCCATATAGGCCACCTAATCAAGAGGTAATCTTTGTTCTTGGTTTCTTCGATAAATCTGGCTTGTAGGAGGAGGAGTCACCGAGAAGGGAAATGAGTAGCGGAGGTAGGGTGGTTGGCAAAAGCAATTTGGCGGTGGAGAAAACTCTCAATATGGAAACCGAGGAAGGGGGGGGGGGGGGGGGTGACATTAATGGTGCCATAATTTTTAAGAACATTGCAAGGGGAAAAACGGCAGACCAATGTGTTAAATGTGCAGGTATTATAGGGGAAGATACTGGAGAAAATCATGGCATTAATATTAACCCGAAAATAGATAAGCTGAAGCATGATCCAAGGAAGGAAATCATTGGAGACAACGGCAAATATGATGATGCGTCAAATGATGGGGGGATGTATCTAGACAAAGATATCTCACATGCTTGCCCTAATGAATTGTTTAGAAGGTGCATAGAAGAGTTGGACACAAAATTAAAAAAGTATGATGAGCATGTGACCAATTTTAAACAGATGGACTTTAGCTCAATCACGATACCTCAAACACAAAACAAGGGAGAGGTTGAACTCAAACAGGATTGCTACGAGGCGGCAAAAAAATCAGGAAGTCCAAAGGGGGTTAGTACCATGGGAGAATCAAATTCCCAGACCAACACATACAAACCCGCTACTTGGTAAAGGAAAAAAAAGGAGAAGGTGGAAGCAACTCAGGCGAAGGATGTTGGGGTGGGGCAGAAACAGGTTTTGTTTGAGGAAGAAACTCATTTAGCATTACCAAAGAAAAAGCAAATGGTTTCAAAGAATGATGTTGGAGCAAATGAGATGGTGGAGGCTAGTTCCCAGCCCCGCCAATAACAATGAGTATTTTGTGTTGGAATTGTCGGGGGCTTGGGAACTAGGAGATAGTTCAAGAGCTTGGAAATATGGTCCAAGCACAAGATCCCTTAGTCGTGTTCTTAGCCGAAACATGGTTGACGGAAGCTAGGTTAGGAGAAATTAGGGACATATTACAGATGGGTAATTATTTTGGTGTGTCAAAGGTTAATTTGGGTGGTGGTTTAGGCCTTTTTTGGAAAAGGGGAGTTGAGCTAGATGTGGAGTCTTCTTCATTAAACCATATTGATGTGTTGATAAACAAAGGAAGGGAGGATGAGTGGAGGTTTACAGGATTTTAGGGGAGCCGGCAATACATAGGAGTATCGATTCATGGAACCTTGTGAGGAGTTTGGTAGGCATATTTTCGGCACCACAGTTGTGTGTAAGGGATTTTAACAAGATTACAAAATCAAATGAAAAATTAGGTGGGAGACTTAGGCTATATACAATCAAATGAAAAATTTTCATGATGTGTTGGATGAGGGTGGTCTTATGGATTTAGGTTTTGTGGGGAGTAAATTCACGTGGTTCAAATAGCTAGCTAATGGTGATGTTGTTTAGGAGAGGCTGGATAGGGCAGTAGGAATAGTTGATTGGCTTGATAAATATCCGGCAACCAAGGTTTGAATTTTAGATTGTGGTTTATCAAATCATAAGGCTTTATTAATTGATTCTGGTGGTATACTAAGGAGGCTAACACAAACATTGGCGGTTTGAACAGATGTGGATGGAAGATGAGGGGTGTCATGATACAGTGGCTTTGGCATGGGGTGAAAGGGAAAGGGGTTTCACCGGTGAGTAGGGTGATAGGAAAAGTGGGAAAGTTCCAAGAAAAATTAAAATGGTGGAGTAAAAGGTGTTTCGGCAACATCATGTGGGAAACAACTGAGATTAAGCGGAGAATGAGGGAGGTAGAAGTGGCGGCCTTGAGGGTGAAGTGAGGCTGCTGTGTTAGAGTTGGTAAGGCTGACAAATGAATTAGGGGAGTTGTTGGTGAAGGAGAAAAAAATGTGGCAACAACGGTCAAAAGTCCATTGCATGAAATCAAGTGATAAAAATTCAAGGTACTTTCATAACAAAGCCTTGCAAAGATTTAGGAGGAATCGTATCATGGGCTTAAAAGATAATGTGGCCGGTTTATTGGAGACTTACTATCGAGATTTGTTTACTTCATCAAACCCAAGTGAGGTGGAAGATGTTATACAACATACTGATCGAGTTGTAACGGAGGATATGAACAATGGGCTCATTGGTGACTTTACAAGAGATGAAGTTGAACAGGCATACAACAGATGGCTCCAGTGAAAGCTCCAGACCCTGATGGAATGCCACCAATATTTTACCAACACTATTGGCAAAGCATTGGAGCAGAAGTTACAAAAGCAGTGCTGGATTGTTTGAACACTAAGAAAATTCCCACAAGTTTGAACCATACCTACATTACTCTCATTCCTAAAGTTAAAAGTCCTAAGAAAGTTTCTGATTTTCGAACTATAGCCCTCTGTAATGTTTTATATAAAATTATTTCAAATGTGCTAGCAAATAGGTTAAAAAAAATCTTGCCACAAATTATTTCTGAGTCTTAAAGTGCCTTTCAAACTGACAAAGCCATCTCAGATAATATATTAGTGGCCTTCGAAACTTTACACCACATGAAAAAAAAAAAAAAAAAGAAGGAAATTCAGGACTCATGACTATGAAATTAGATATGAGTAAGGCTTACGATAGGGTGGAGTGGATATTTTTGGTAAAAATTATGGAAAAAAATGTGGTTTCATGAAAAATGGATTGGGAGGATCTATGAGTGTGTTAGCTTTGTTTCTTTCTCTATTTTGGTAAATGGGGAGCCAAGGGGGCATATTGTACCAACAAGGGGTTTGAGACAAAGGGACCCTCTATCCCCATATCTCTTTTTATTGTGTTCGGAAGGGCTAAATGGGTTGATACAACATGCTATAAATGAATGAATTATGCAAGGTTATTCTCTTTGTAGGGGGGCACCAAAAATTTCTCACTTTTTTTTTTGCAAATGATAACCTCTTATTTTGTAGAGCAAAAATTAAGGAGATAATTACCATCCAAAGTATTTTGAAGGTGTACGAAAAAGTTTCGAGTCAGCAAATAAATACTGACAAGACAACCCTCTTTTTTAGCAAATCTGTGACCGAGACTACAAAAAATGCAATAAAAGACCTTCTTGGTGTTTCAGAGATAAAACAATATGAGAAATATTTGGGGCTGCCAGCAGTGGTGGGGAAGAATAGAAGGGCAATGATGAGCATCACAAAGCATTCAAGGATCCATTGCATGTTCCAGTTGGGCCTATTACTAAAGCAAGATCCAAGAAGATCAAAGAAGCACTTAATGGGCTGATTCAAGAGATTTGGGCTGATTCTAATATAGGACGTTCCAAGCTTGGCCCAAAGGAAGATAAAGGTGTAATAAATTTAATCCAAGCTATTGAGGGCTGATCTGCTTTGATTGGACGTGATTTATGGCGTGGATTAATGGCTGATTGACTTTCCAGCCCCATATTAGTTAATAGCCATTTTTCCTATTCTGAAACTTATTATTTTTGGTATTTTTATGCAAAAAACGTTATTTTAGGTTTAGGTGATTTATTTCCTTATTTTTAGGTGCATTTAATGCTTTTTAGGTCAAATTTGATTCCTAATATGGTTAGGTATCAATTATGAGTTATTTTAGAATATATTTTCTTGTATGTCAAGTTTTATGAAGCCTTTAAATAGGCCCCTAAGTCTGTAAACGTTTTGAAGAATTTATGGAATAAAAATCAGAAAAGGTGAGGCTTTGCTCTTCTTTTGGTTCTTTAAGAACTGTGAACTTATCAGGGATTCTTCCTTGTGGCGTTCAAACTTTATATCTTTGGTTCGTGATTCAATTGTAATCATTGGGTCAAGGTCTGTTTATACCTTTGGTTCGTGATTCAATTATAATCATTGGGTCAAGGTCTGTTTATACCTTTGGTTCGCGTATTACTTATAAACGTTGGGTCAAGGTTCTATCAAAAATCTAAATTTTAGCTTTCTTGGGCAAGTATTCCAATATTGATTGTTGGGTTTCAAAGCGTGTCAATTGAGGTTCGCATCATATTCTAATATTGTTTGTTGGGTCTCAATGCGTGTCTATTGAGG